>OU015771.1:400277-695572 GCA_907173295.1 Fagus sylvatica
CTAAACCCTAAACCCTAAACCCTAAACCCTAAACCCTAAACCCTAAACCCTAAACCCTAAACCCTAAACCCTAAACCCTAAACCCTAAACCCTAAACCCTAAACCCTAAACCCTAAACCCTAAACCCTAAACCCTAAACCCTAAACCCTAAACCCTAAACCCTAAACCCTAAACCCTAAACCCTAAACCCTAAACCCTAAACCCTAAACCCTAAACCCTAAACCCTAAACCCTAAACCCTAAACCCTAAACCCTAAACCCTAAACCCTAAACCCTAAACCCTAAACCCTAAACCCTAAACCCTAAACCCTAAACCCTAAACCCTAAACCCTAAACCCTAAACCCTAAACCCTAAACCCTAAACCCTAAACCCTAAACCCTAAACCCTAAACCCTAAACCCTAAACCCTAAACCCTAAACCCTAAACCCTAAACCCTAAACCCTAAACCCTAAACCCTAAACCCTAAACCCTAAACCCTAAACCCTAAACCCTAAACCCTAAACCCTAAACCCTAAACCCTAAACCCTAAACCCTAAACCCTAAACCCTAAACCCTAAACCCTAAACCCTAAACCCTAAACCCTAAACCCTAAACCCTAAACCCTAAACCCTAAACCCTAAACCCTAAACCCTAAACCCTAAACCCTAAACCCTAAACCCTAAACCCTAAACCCTAAACCCTAAACCCTAAACCCTAAACCCTAAACCCTAAACCCTAAACCCTAAACCCTAAACCCTAAACCCTAAACCCTAAACCCTAAACCCTAAACCCTAAACCCTAAACCCTAAACCCTAAACCCTAAACCCTAAACCCTAAACCCTAAACCCTAAACCCTAAACCCTAAACCCTAAACCCTAAACCCTAAACCCTAAACCCTAAACCCTAAACCCTAAACCCTAAACCCTAAACCCTAAACCCTAAACCCTAAACCCTAAACCCTAAACCCTAAACCCTAAACCCTAAACCCTAAACCCTAAACCCTAAACCCTAAACCCTAAACCCTAAACCCTAAACCCTAAACCCTAAACCCTAAACCCTAAACCCTAAACCCTAAACCCTAAACCCTAAACCCTAAACCCTAAACCCTAAACCCTAAACCCTAAACCCTAAACCCTAAACCCTAAACCCTAAACCCTAAACCCTAAACCCTAAACCCTAAACCCTAAACCCTAAACCCTAAACCCTAAACCCTAAACCCTAAACCCTAAACCCTAAACCCTAAACCCTAAACCCTAAACCCTAAACCCTAAACCCTAAACCCTAAACCCTAAACCCTAAACCCTAAACCCTAAACCCTAAACCCTAAACCCTAAACCCTAAACCCTAAACCCTAAAAAACCCTAAACCCTAAACCCTAAACCCTAAACCCTAAACCCTAAACCCTAAACCCTAAACCCTAAACCCTAAACCCTAAACCCTAAACCCTAAACCCTAAACCCTAAACCCTAAACCCTAAACCCTAAACCCTAAACCCTAAACCCTAAACCCTAAACCCTAAACCCTAAACCCTAAACCCTAAACCCTAAACCCTAAACCCTAAACCCTAAACCCTAAACCCTAAACCCTAAACCCTAAACCCTAAACCCTAAACCCTAAACCCTAAACCCTAAACCCTAAACCCTAAACCCTAAACCCTAAACCCTAAACCCTAAACCCTAAACCCTAAACCCTAAACCCTAAACCCTAAACCCTAAACCCTAAACCCTAAACCCTAAACCCTAAACCCTAAACCCTAAACCCTAAACCCTAAACCCTAAACCCTAAACCCTAAACCCTAAACCCTAAACCCTAAACCCTAAACCCTAAACCCTAAACCCTAAACCCTAAACCCTAAACCCTAAACCCTAAACCCTAAACCCTAAACCCTAAACCCTAAACCCTAAACCCTAAACCCTAAACCCTAAACCCTAAACCCTAAACCCTAAACCCTAAACCCTAAACCCTAAACCCTAAACCCTAAACCCTAAACCCTAAACCCTAAACCCTAAACCCTAAACCCTAAACCCTAAACCCTAAACCCTAAACCCTAAACCCTAAACCCTAAACCCTAAACCCTAAACCCTAAACCCTAAACCCTAAACCCTAAACCCTAAACCCTAAACCCTAAACCCTAAACCCTAAACCCTAAACCCTAAACCCTAAACCCTAAACCCTAAACCCTAAACCCTAAACCCTAAACCCTAAACCCTAAACCCTAAACCCTAAACCCTAAACCCTAAACCCTAAACCCTAAACCCTAAACCCTAAACCCTAAACCCTAAACCCTAAACCCTAAACCCTAAACCCTAAACCCTAAACCCTAAACCCTAAACCCTAAACCCTAAACCCTAAACCCTAAACCCTAAACCCTAAACCCTAAACCCTAAACCCTAAACCCTAAACCCCTAAACCCTAAACCCTAAACCCTAAACCCTAAACCCTAAACCCTAAACCCTAAACCCTAAACCCTAAACCCTAAACCCTAAACCCTAAACCCTAAACCCTAAACCCTAAACCCTAAACCCTAAACCCTAAACCCTAAACCCTAAACCCCTAAACCCTAAACCCTAAACCCTAAACCCTAAACCCTAAACCCTAAACCCTAAACCCTAAACCCTAAACCCTAAACCCTAAACCCTAAACCCTAAACCCTAAACCCTAAACCCTAAACCCTAAACCCTAAACCCTAAACCCTAAACCCTAAACCCTAAACCCTAAACCCTAAACCCTAAACCCTAAACCCTAAACCCTAAACCCTAAACCCTAAACCCTAAACCCTAAACCCTAAACCCTAAACCCTAAACCCTAAACCCTAAACCCTAAACCCTAAACCCTAAACCCTAAACCCTAAACCCTAAACCCTAAACCCTAAACCCTAAACCCTAAACCCTAAACCCTAAACCCTAAACCCTAAACCCTAAACCCTAAACCCTAAACCCTAAACCCTAAACCCTAAACCCTAAACCCTAAACCCTAAACCCTAAACCCTAAACCCTAAACCCTAAACCCTAAACCCTAAACCCTAAACCCTAAACCCTAAACCCTAAACCCTAAACCCTAAACCCTAAACCCTAAACCCTAAACCCTAAACCCTAAACCCTAAACCCTAAACCCTAAACCCTAAACCCTAAACCCTAAACCCTAAACCCTAAACCCTAAACCCTAAACCCTAAACCCTAAACCCTAAACCCTAAACCCTAAACCCTAAACCCTAAACCCTAAACCCTAAACCCTAAACCCTAAACCCTAAACCCTAAACCCTAAACCCTAAACCCTAAACCCTAAACCCTAAACCCTAAACCCTAAACCCTAAACCCTAAACCCTAAACCCTAAACCCTAAACCCTAAACCCTAAACCCTAAACCCTAAACCCTAAACCCTAAACCCTAAACCCTAAACCCTAAACCCTAAACCCTAAACCCTAAACCCTAAACCCTAAACCCTAAACCCTAAACCCTAAACCCTAAACCCTAAACCCTAAACCCTAAACCCTAAACCCTAAACCCTAAACCCTAAACCCTAAACCCTAAACCCTAAACCCTAAACCCTAAACCCTAAACCCTAAACCCTAAACCCTAAACCCTAAACCCTAAACCCTAAACCCTAAACCCTAAACCCTAAACCCTAAACCCTAAACCCTAAACCCTAAACCCTAAACCCTAAACCCTAAACCCTAAACCCTAAACCCTAAACCCTAAACCCTAAACCCTAAACCCTAAACCCTAAACCCTAAACCCTAAACCCTAAACCCTAAACCCTAAACCCTAAACCCTAAACCCTAAACCCTAAACCCTAAACCCTAAACCCTAAACCCTAAACCCTAAACCCTAAACCCTAAACCCTAAACCCTAAACCCTAAACCCTAAACCCTAAACCCTAAACCCTAAACCCTAAACCCTAAACCCTAAACCCTAAACCCTAAACCCTAAACCCTAAACCCTAAACCCTAAACCCTAAACCCTAAACCCTAAACCCTAAACCCTAAACCCTAAACCCTAAACCCTAAACCCTAAACCCTAAACCCTAAACCCTAAACCCTAAACCCTAAACCCTAAACCCTAAACCCTAAACCCTAAACCCTAAACCCTAAACCCTAAACCCTAAACCCTAAACCCTAAACCCTAAACCCTAAACCCTAAACCCTAAACCCTAAACCCTAAACCCTAAACCCTAAACCCTAAACCCTAAACCCTAAACCCTAAACCCTAAACCCTAAACCCTAAACCCTAAACCCTAAACCCTAAACCCTAAACCCTAAACCCTAAACCCTAAACCCTAAACCCTAAACCCTAAACCCTAAACCCTAAACCCTAAACCCTAAACCCTAAACCCTAAACCCTAAACCCTAAACCCTAAACCCTAAACCCTAAACCCTAAACCCTAAACCCTAAACCCTAAACCCTAAACCCTAAACCCTAAACCCTAAACCCTAAACCCTAAACCCTAAACCCTAAACCCTAAACCCTAAACCCTAAACCCTAAACCCTAAACCCTAAACCCTAAACCCTAAACCCTAAACCCTAAACCCTAAACCCTAAACCCTAAACCCTAAACCCTAAACCCTAAACCCTAAACCCTAAACCCTAAACCCTAAACCCTAAACCCTAAACCCTAAACCCTAAACCCTAAACCCTAAACCCTAAACCCTAAACCCTAAACCCTAAACCCTAAACCCTAAACCCTAAACCCTAAACCCTAAACCCTAAACCCTAAACCCTAAACCCTAAACCCTAAACCCTAAACCCTAAACCCTAAACCCTAAACCCTAAACCCTAAACCCTAAACCCTAAACCCTAAACCCTAAACCCTAAACCCTAAACCCTAAACCCTAAACCCTAAACCCTAAACCCTAAACCCTAAACCCTAAACCCTAAACCCTAAACCCTAAACCCTAAACCCTAAACCCTAAACCCTAAACCCTAAACCCTAAACCCTAAACCCTAAACCCTAAACCCTAAACCCTAAACCCTAAACCCTAAACCCTAAACCCTAAACCCTAAACCCTAAACCCTAAACCCTAAACCCTAAACCCTAAACCCTAAACCCTAAACCCTAAACCCTAAACCCTAAACCCTAAACCCTAAACCCTAAACCCTAAACCCTAAACCCTAAACCCTAAACCCTAAACCCTAAACCCTAAACCCTAAACCCTAAACCCTAAACCCTAAACCCTAAACCCTAAACCCTAAACCCTAAACCCTAAACCCTAAACCCTAAACCCTAAACCCTAAACCCTAAACCCTAAACCCTAAACCCTAAACCCTAAACCCTAAACCCTAAACCCTAAACCCTAAACCCTAAACCCTAAACCCTAAACCCTAAACCCTAAACCCTAAACCCTCAACCCTAAACCCTAAACCCTAAACCCTCAACCCTGGACCCTCAACCCTGAACCCTGAACCCTAAACCCTTCCACCATAGAGTGATGTTGATATCGATACAATTTTATATTCATCGCCTGAACATGAACAAATTTTTTAATCCAATTCATGTAATACTTCCACCATTTACTTGAATCACCGAGTGTATAAAACAGAGACTCTCAAGTCTCAACAGAATTCCACATGGCAAGCCGTTAAATGGAATCACCTTTTTTATGCCCCTGTTTACGCCTAATCCTGGTTCAACAATTCATATCAGTTTCCGACCAAAAAGAAAAGAAAAGGAATCTCAATTTCAAATGAAATGTAACAAAACTTTGGACACGTCATCTTTAAAGAAGCACCTTGATATACAAGAACAATCTATAACTGAAGTTGCAAAAATTCATGATAACAAGAAAATAATGGTAAATCAGGTTCTACATGGGATATTCGGGAAAGAAAATCCATGAACAATCTATAACTGAAGTTACCAAAATTCATGCTAACAAGAAAATAATGGTAAATGAAGTTATAAGCGAGTCATTCGGGAAAGAAAATCCAAAAAAGAGCTCAAAAGATTTACAGCTGAAAATATCCTGAATGTGAAATAACAAAACTTTTTGATCATTCAGATATAGAAATGACAGAGAAGCGCCTTATTCAAGGTATTAATGTTGCTAACTTGTTCCATTTTAACCACTACTAAAATGCCCCGACAGAAATGCCCTACTCAACTACATTCCAGAAATGGAAATAATATGTCAAAAGGGCCTAAACAAGGGACAGTGGAAATCCTCTCTGTATGCTTCCAATTTTGTTGCCGTTGGAAGTAATAAAATCAAAATTAATTACCTATCAGCACTAGATAGATTAGCTTATCAAGGGAAGAAAAAAAAAAAAAGCCCAAAGCTCCATAGAATCAAAAAGATGAAAAACCGCCGCCATGGATCTGAGACTAGAAGAAGAAAAGTAGCGAGTATTAGTTTGCACGAATACCGAGGATGATAGATAGATAGATAGATAAATAGATAAGAATTCAATCAAAATCAAACATGTGTCCATACAGTTAGGGGTTTTGGAAAATGGTTTTACCTTCTTCTACAGCTTTTTTCTTCTTTCTCTGCCAATCTCTATCTCTCAAGTCCTACTACACAAGTAGTAGTAGATCTCGGACACCAAAGCCACGAGTTGGTTTTTAATTTTTTTATTTATATATAGAAAGAGAGAGTAAAAGTAAGAAATATTATTTATGAGAGAGAAAGAGAGTGAAGTGGGCAAAAGTTCCACAAAAAAATGTGTTAAAAGCTAGAAAGCTCCAAAGATAGTTAACGTTTCCTCTACTTTTTCATTTATAGCTCAGATGTACTTTCCCATCTCTCTGTCTCTCTCCCCTTTTATGACAAAATCACCCAGATCACTCTCTCTGTGTACTTATCAAAAAATAAATAAAAAGACAAAAACACCCTGATCACTCTCTTTGTGTATGTCTTAATCTTAATTCTTGATTTGTATCTACATCCAAAAAATAATAATAATAATTCTTGATTTGTATCTGTGTTTAATTTTATTTTACTGAAATTCTCTTCTTCTTTTTTTGGTTGCTATTTTTTTTTATATCATCACCCATGGGTTTGGATGATTTGCAAATTCATAATTGGGATTTCAATTTTGCAATATAACAACTTGAGTTTTCAAATTAGTGAAATTGACTTCTATAATTATATTTTTTTTGTCAAAATTGATTACATGCATTATACCTAGTTTTATAATAATTAATTTTTTATTACAAAGTAATCGCATACAATGCACGTGACCAAATTATATTAGCAAAATCAACAAAAAATTGTATCAATTCGAAAACTCCAATGGTTATATTGCAAATTTGAAATCTTAGAAGGTCAATTTGCAAATGACCAAAATCCCATAAACTGATTATAACATCTTTATTATTATGATTAGGAACCTTCTCAAAGTATCTATCTTTCCTTCCACAATATATTTTAAATACTTACTCTATCCGCAAGAGCCAAATATTATGATAGTAAAGCTTGGTTGGAGAGTCTGGAGTTTGTACGGTTTTCTATATGTAGGTGTCTTCGTTTTTTAAATTATAAAATGTCATTGATATAATATTAGTTGAACTTTAATACTTATGTTATAAATGAAACATTTTTATTTGGTAGTGGAATTTTGATATGGATGTCATGCTAGTCGTACATGCCATGTTTTCTATTGAATCGAAAATAAGATCATTTTTTTTCTTTTTTTTTTTTTCTTTTTTGATGTAAGAAAATAAGATCATCTACCTTATTTTAATGTTTGATATCTCACTTTAAATTTATGTTATTTTGCAAGATATCTTAATCATTTTTATTTAGGAACGATTTAGAATGGAAAAGTATAGTATTTACACATTTCTAAAGAAAATATGAATCTTAATATTTAGTTTGACGTGATAATGAATTTAAAATAAATTGATTAATGATGTGTCAATACAAATATCTCTCTTTCAATATATGTCAATCTATATAACAATTCAAAAAAAAAATTTTGATAGACTTTTCTTCAAAACTAGTTTAGAAAAAAAAAAAAAAAGTTCTTTCGGCTCACTATGCAATAAATATTCATGTGTATTTCTAAGTCACATGATCTATTTAAAAATTATAAGACTTATATAATTACCTAATACTAATAGATCATTTAATTAAAATACACATAAATGGTCATATGAACTTCCACATATTAAAAAAAAAATCTTGCCATTTTAGAAACCTTTGTCCATCCATTTTCATTTTCATTTGTGGTACACTCTTGCCAATGGGTTTTAATTACGATAAAAACCTGGTAACACTTTTGCAAAAATAGCCAAGTGTTTGGCCTTTTTTTAATAATTTTTTTTTTTATGATTGTATGATATCTTGCTCGTCTCATCTGTGATCTAGGCCCATGAGTAGTCATTTCAAAGGGAATTTGATTATCTTTAATATGAGCTTGATTTCGTCATGATGAAATGATCATATCTTTAGTCAACATTGGGTTAAACTTCTGGTCAATCGGGGTCAACCGGGTCAAAATGTCTCGAAATGTATGTTATAACATTTTAATATTAATTTGAAATAATATTAATTTAAATTGAAAGATTAAATGTGAAGATATGGGAGTTTAATGTAGTTAATGAGTTTAAAGTGATGAGTTAGTGTTTTGAAAAAAACTGAATCCCACATTGATAAAGGAAGAGAAAAATTATATATTTATAAGTCTATATAACTATTGTGTTAAAGTGTCCAGATACATTTTGAAAATATTCACCTAGCTAATAGTGAGTTAATAGTCACGTTTTTGTTAAGGACCATTGGTGAGTTGTCATATTTATACATGTATTTAAAAAAATAATATTCAGACATTGACTTACTAAATGAGCTAGCTGTTGGACTCATTAACTCTCACTAAATGTACAACACAATACATAAAAATATGAGTAATGCTAGAGATACAACTTATTTTACAACCAAATGATTATAAACTGATGTGGCATCCAAGGTGGAGGTTGTCATGTCATTAAAATAATAATGAATTAATGATGGCTCTAAAAATAAGTTGTGTCTCTAGCATTACTCTAAAAATATTGGAGCACATATTGAGAGAATTTCAGATAAAGAAAAAATGTTATTCTAATGGAGCTTTGGGTTCACCCACTTGTGCAGAGTTGGGTTTGAGCCAAACAACTACTGTTGGGCTGTTGTATCCTGGAGGGGACAAGTCAAAAGAAGGTCCATTGCACTGATCTTTGAGTTTTGTCAACCGTAGAGGGCTTAAATCTCCTTAAAGAGAGCAAGATATCCGCGCCGCAGTCCAATTTGTATTGAATTAATTTTAATTCCTTATATTTTTATTATAATTTTTGTATTACTCACCAACAATTTGTATTTGGATGACATATGATGGGATTCGATGAATGTTTAAGCTTGTTTGACCATCTATTGATTTCGGTTAAAACGTTGATCAAAAAAGGGTTTTCTTGGAATTTAGCCCTTGATTGATGAAATGAGTAGCTCTACCATCCGATCGGGATAATTATGTTAATACATGTGATTCCCTTGGCTTATGGATTGAAATTGTTTTTTTGTGTGATTTTTTTGGGCTCAATTTAAATATTTGCACGAGAATCGATAGCGTACAAAATATGGTATTAACACATTCCTTATTACTAAATAGCTATCTACTACAAAACATTAGCTCACTTCTGATATTAACTCGTACTCTGATTAAAAGAACCTATTAGGAGACCATGACAAATAACAATTAAGATATTTAGAGCTTGTTTGGTACGCTGTAATAGACACAGTAATGTAATAGCTATTACGTAGGAATAGCTATTCAGTTGTTTGGTTAAGTTTTTATTACAAGGAATAGTCATTCTTTAGTAATAGCTATTCCTTAAAGTGAAGAATAGTTATTCCTCCCAAAAAGAAGTGTAATAACTATTCATTTACCTTACGTAATAACTATAAAATATAAAATACCCAAAAGACCCAATTAAAACATACGTTTCTACCTTTATCTTGCCTATTTCTCTCTCTTGCTCTTCATCTTTCTCATCTGGTTCTCTCTCTCTCTCTCTCTCTCTCTCTCTCTCTCTCTCTCTCTCTCTCTCTCTCTCTCTCTCTCTCTCTCCTCTTTCTCTGTTTTGCTATTCATCTTTCTCATCAGGTTCTCTCTCTCTCTCCTCTTTCTCTCTTAGGCCGTCGAGGTCATCTTCCTCTAGTTGGCCGTGGAAATACTCTCTGTCTCATCTTTCTCTCTATGGCCGTAGAGGTCCTCTCTCTGTTCGTCAAGCTGGTGTTTTTAATCTGTACAGTACTGATTTTTTTTTCCCTAGATTTTCAATCTGTATAATACTGTTTTGTTTTTTTGTTTTTTTTCCCTATATAACCATTGTTATTAATCTGTACAATACTAGTTTTTTTTTTTTTCCCTATATAACCATTGTTGTTAATTTGTACAGTATTGGTTTTTGTGTTTACTGGTTTTTCAGTCGGTACAATACTAGTTATTTTATTATTATTTTTTTTTTATCCTATATAACTAGGGATGACAATTTTGCACTGACCCGGCCCAACCCGCCCCGCACGGATTTTACCCACCCCGTAAAGGTGGCGGGGCAAGGACGGGGCAAGACTTTTGCCCCGATCACCGGGGCGGGGCGGTAATGGGTATTGGCACCGATCCACCCCGATTAGCTCGACCCACACCTACTTTTAATAATATTACAAAAATATTGGTTTTTATTATTATGTGATCATAACATTTTAGGTAAAACCAATTCAAAGCAAAGAATCTTTATTTATGTTTATTAAAGAGAACCCATGTTAGTTAAATTTTTGAGGTTTGGGTTTCATTTTAATTAAGGAGTACAAGTATTTTTTTGTAAATTCGGGGCGGGGCGGGGTCACATGTTTATAGTTCGGGGCGGGTTCGAGTCACCCATGATCCGGTCCCAATCTGCCCCGTTGCCATCCCTATATATAACCATTGTTGTTAATCTATACGGTACTGCTCATGGGAAAAAAAATAATAATAAAATAAATAAAAATAAAAAAAAAAATCTTTTGGTTTTTGTGTTTACAGCATATACCAATATTTATTTATGTTTTTGCTTTTGGTTTTTGTATTTACTGGTGTTTTCAATCTGTATAGTACTGGTTATTTTTTTTCCTATATAACCATTGTTGTTAATCTATACGGTACTGCTCATGGAAAAAAAAAAATTGTTTTTGGTTTTTGTGTTTACAGCATATACCAATATATATATATATATTATATATTATATATATATATATATATATATTTGCTTTTGGCTTTTGTGTTTACTGGTGTTTTTAATCTGTACATTATTGGTTATTTTTTTTTTCTATATAACCATTGTTGTTAATTTATATGGTACTGCTCATGGAAAAAATAACCAGTTATATAATTATTTTTGCTTTTGGTTTTTGTGTTTACTAGCTAGTGTTTTTAATTTGTATAGTACTGGTTATTTTTTTTCTTATATAACCATCGTTGTTAATCTGTACGGTACTACTCATGGAAAAAATAAGTAGTTATATAATTTTTTTGGGGCTCAATTTAAATATTTGCACGAGAATCAATAACGTACAAAATATGGTATTGACACATTCCTTATTACTAAATGACTATCTACTACAAAACATTAGCTCACTTCTGATATCAACTCGTACTCTCATCAAAAGAACCTATTAGGAAGACCATGACAAATAACAATTAAGATATTTAGAGGGAAGCAAAGTAGTGTGCTGATGTTTTGGCTAATTGAGGTAATCATCCACGATACTTTATGACATTTGTCCCAAATTTTTGTTTGAGTGTTTTAATAGGGACAATACTAGGATTTCTCTTTGGAGCTAGTTAATCCATATTCCTAGTTTTAAGAAGAAGAAAAAAAATTGCCTTATATCCCAAACTGGACAAGTTTGTTATATTGTTTTTGATAGGATGGGGATGGAATTGTTGATTTAAATTATTTGGTTAGTTAAATGAATTGAAATGTAATTTAAAAGAGTTTTTCCCATATTTAAGGTCCGAGGGTGAAAGTTGGAATATTATATATATAACTTGATAAACACGAGATTCTACATCTATTTATTTGATTTTTGGGTTTGTTGATCTAAGAGCACTCGCAGTAGCCTCCTCAAAATTTTTGCCAATTGGGTTATAAAAAACCCACTTTTTCTTGTTTAGCTAAAACACCACTATACTAGACTCCCTATTTTAATTTTACTATTCTATTTTTTAATATATTTTTATTATTTTATTTTTATTTATTTATCTTTTTCACAACTCTCAAAATACCTTCTTTTCTCATTCTATTCCTCTCTCCCTCTCTATTGCCGTAGGATATTCCCCCTCCCTTTTTTTTTCTTTTTTCTTTCCTTTTTTTTCCTCACCACCCACGTACCCCCCCTCCCATTCTTGTTCCCTTATCATCTTCGTCCCCCTCCCTTATTTTCTGTCTTTTTTCCTTTTCAGTTCATCCCCCTCCCTTATTTTCTGTCTTTTTTCCTTTTCAGTTCGTCCCTCTCCCTCATTTTCTTTCTTTTTTCTTTCTTTCTTTTTTCCTTGTCAGTTCGTCCCCCTCCCTCACTATGTTTTTGTTTTAGATCTGTTTGGGGTTGTTGTTGTTGTTGTTTCTGTTATTCTTGGCGCGGGAGACAGAAAGCAAGAGAGAGAAAAAAGGATTATTTAATACTTAAGCGGATGAACAGTTGCTCCTCCAACTCAAGGAATGACTGTTCATCAGCTTCCGTATTTCACTCGAATGGCGAGACTGCTGTGATGCGTTTTTGTGAATTTTTTGCTATATTCGGGTTTTTTATACGGTTTGTGGAGGCTACTGTGAGTGCTCTAAGAGTATTATTATCAGCCTCTCTATTCGACTGAAAAACCCAAAACTTAACAAAAACCTCAGCAAAACACACAACATCAGCCTCCTCATTTGGGCAAATTCCTCAAGCAGATAAACAGTAGCTCGCCCAAGTCAAGGAGCTACTGTTCATCCTTTTTATAATAAAAAACGTTTTTTTTCTCTCTCTTGCATTCTGTCTCCCGCGCCAAGAATAACAGAAACAACAACAACAAAAACAACGGTGCTCAATGAAATCAGAAAATCACAAGCAGCAAACTCAAACCGAAGCATCGAATCACAAAATAAAAAACACACACACAAAAACAAACAAACAAACAAAATCAAAAAAACACAAACAAAATAATATAATTACAAAAAATAAAAACAAAAAAACACCGGATCTGCTAAACGTGATGAAGAAAGAACAAACAAAGTGAAAAAATAAATAAATAAATAAATAAAGGGGGAAAGAGAGACGTGAGGGGTGGTTGAGGCCTGAGGGGAAAAAAAAAAAAAAAAAAAGAGAAAGGGGGAGGGACGAACTGTGAGGTCTGAGATTGAGAGTAAAAAGAAATGAGGGGAGAGGGGATGTTTGGTGGGGGAGAAGTAAAAAGAAAGGAGGGGGGTACGTGGGTGATGGGAAAAAAAAGTAAAAAAAAAAATGAAAAAGAGAAGGAGGGAATATCCTACTGGAACATAGAATGAGAGAGGAATAGAATGAAAAAAAAAAAAAAATAAAGTATTTTGGGAGTTGTGAAAAAAATAAATAAATAAAAATAAAATAATAAAAATATATTAAAAATTGGAATTCTAAAATTAGAATAGAGAATATGAAGCGACGGTGTTTTAAATAAACTAGAAAAAGTGAGTGTTTTACGACTCAGTTTTTTGAGAGTCTATAATAATGCTCTAATACCAACAGTCGGATAAAGTAGTAGGTAAAATAAAATAAAATAAAAAGTTGGGGGCGAGAGGAGAGCACATATTGCCTGTAATACAATGAGAAAATGATATGAATAACCCGAAGAAAGAGGGGGCCCTCGGCTCGCTATAGCTTTTAGGTTTCAGTCTTTGTTTGCGACTTTTGCATTTCATCTTCTTGCTTCTTCATCTCATCTCACATCAAAGCCAAAGAAGCTTCCGGTGACTAGGATCTGCTGCATCCTTCCTCAATTCAGCTCTCTCAGACTCTCTGTGTGTAAGTCTTCTTTCTTCTTATTCTTTGTGTTTTTTTCAATTTCTCAAATGGACTGGCCCTTGATCTGACCTACCCCTTTTACATTTCTCAAATATATCTTCCTTCAATTCATTATGTTACAGATAACGATGTTGATTTGAAATATAATTTTATATATTTTTTTAATTTTAAAGAAAATGATGCAGGCTGATCTGATCTTTTATGCCATTGCTGGGTCTCGTTTTCGGACTGGATAATTTTCATCATCATCTACTTTAATCCAGCTCAAGTAAGATATAAACTCCATCATTCTATCTGTTCTGTGTTTGTTTGTATGGCGTAAGAGTTGAAAGAGTCTTATTTCTTCTGGAACTCCCATCTTACGCCATACCATACGTACCCGATCCATTGTCTTCTTTCTTCCAGAACCAAACCCTCGAGAGAGAGAGAGAGTAATAGAGAGCAGAGAGATGGGATTGGTAGGGCCTGTATCGGGCTCGGGCGGAGAAGCAGGTCAGAGCATGAGTACCAGCGAGGCCGCGTCCGTACCACGAAGATTCCCACTTGCGGCACAGCCCGAGATAATGAGAGCCGCCGAGAAGGACGACCAGTACGCCTCCTTCGTCTACGATGCCTGTCGCGACGCTTTCCGCCACCTCTTTGGTCCTATTCTCTCTCGAGTCTTTACTATTATTTCCTTTCCCTAAAGATTGTCTAACTGACCTTTTCTCTTTTCTGGTGTAGGTACAAGGGTTGCTGTAGCTTATCAGAGTGAGGTAGGTTAGGTTTTCAACTCTCACTTTTCATTTAATCTACCAAAACAGGATTTAGTTTAGGACCTAATCTTTCCAAAAGAAAACTAAATCTATTTGTTATGCATTGTGGACAACTATCTTTTCATTTTGCAGGCAAAACTTTTGGGGTGGACACTTTATTTTGTATTAACCACTGGTTCAGGGCAACAAACATTGGGAGAGGAATACTGTGACATCACTCAGGTTTCTAGCCATTAGTCTCGTCATATTTTCTTCTTTTTTTTTTTTTTTTAATGTGCTACAAGAATCGGCTACAACTTGTTCTACTTTTTTATTGATAAGTTACACAAACAGGGGCGGAACTACCCTTGGGCCTAATTGTTTTACAAATTTTTATAATATATACATTTTTGCAACTTTTTTGAAATATTAGACCTTAAAATAAGAATTGATCCCTAAAAAATTAGAGTTGTCCCCTCCAAAAAAAGTAATTGATCAAGTAGTCCAATGGTATTCTAAAAGATGGTTGCCAAAATGGTGTGTTCTAGTTGTTGAGTTCAAGTAGGAATTTTTAATAAAAGAAAACTTCTCTTGGAGAAATATATATATATATATATAAAAACTAAGCCTTTTGTTATTGTTGTTAAGTTATGATTAAATGAAAAAACTAAACAAAGGAGATTTAATGTTAAGAGTGATAGTATTTGAAATAAATTAATAATAAGAGATATTTAAACAAAAAAATTAATGGTGATTTTTTGTATATATTTATAATAAACTAGGCAACTTGTGTATACTCATTGAAGTTTATAAAGATGATATCTCTTATATATATAAATATATATATGTTTGTGTGTGTGTGTGTGTGTGTGTGTGTGTGTCTGTAATACATGTGTGTACGTATGTGTTTTGAATTTTTCTTTACTGAAGTATATCATTATAATTTTGCCCCCCCAAACCAAAATTTCTGGTTCCACCCCTGCACAAGCACTCGCAACATCCTTCAAGCCTCCACCCATTTTTATGACCTCATTGGCTTTTTAGCTACACCTCACCCACCCAGCAGCGTCAAATTCTACTTTATACATATGAAATCAAATTTCTAGAGAATATCAGCCTTTTCCCCCCTAACAACCATATTTCTATACTTTGTGGTCAACAAAACTCAATTTAAAGACGAAGTTGTGGTATGTTCCAACCTGAGGACCTTAATCATATGAAACTTGTTAGGAAACAAATAATATCTATGAACTTTGCACTGTCCGACACTAAAGAATTTTTTTTTTTTTTGGTTTAGATTCTACTGCTTTTTTTTTTTTTTAATAGTTTTTACATGATTCTGAGTGCATTGATGCCCTGTGATTAATATTTTACTACTTAATCTATTTTCAATTGGTTAATAGTTGTTTTAACAGGTTGCAGGACCTTATGGACTTCCTCCAACCCCAGCAAGACGTGCTCTTTTCATTGTCTACCAGACAGCAGTTCCTTATATTGCAGAACGGATTAGGTTCAAGAGTCCCATCTGTTTGAGTTCCAATTATTTACACATATTTTTGTAACGATTATTAAGCCGTGTGCCTGCATTGAAAAGTTACTCATAGAAAGTGCTGAATTGCCTGTTTCACAGTTCTAGAGTTGCTTCCCGTGGCATTGTCCTTTCTGATTCACAGTTTGATGAGCCCTACAACAGCAATGCTCCAGGAAGCAGTCATGTTCAATCTTCTACTGTGACTAATCTCCCATCCTCCTCCACATCAGGGGGGTCCGTTTCTCTGACAAGGTTGAAAGAAAAATTCAGTGGATTATTGTTGTATGCAGTTCGGAGATGGCCTACGGTATTGTTATCATTTAGATATCTTGCTCATTCAAGCCTTAATCTATGAATATAAGATGTAATATTTTGAAACTAAGTCTTGTGTATTTTAGTTGAATTACAACCTTTTTTTTTTTAATTGTCCCAAAGAAAACCCAGGTATATGATAGATTGTTCCTTTAATTTTATTCTGTTGTGGAACAATGTCCATTCCCCCGCCCCCGCGTCAAATCTTCTAATTTCCTCTCATCTTTAGTGCTTGTTATTACAACGTAGCTGCCTTTGATCGGATGTTAAAGCACCTGGTGAACTGCTTTTCTTATTTAAAATTTCTATGTTCAGGTGCTCCCTATGGCTCGGGAATTTTTGCAATTGGTTCTTCGTGCTAACCTCATGCTCTTCTACTTTGAAGGTTATTCCTGTCTTCATGGTTTATGTACTGAAGTAGGCCTGGGAAGGGAGTGAGAATTCAAAATCTTACCGTCTTTTTTCTCTGCAGGCATCTATTATCACATATCAAAACGTGCAGCAGGCATTCGTTATGTGTTCATTGGGAAACCATCAAATCAAAGGCCCAGGTATGGGCTTTTATATTATAATTTAATGACATCATGAAGATAATTCCCTAGCTTGATGTTTTGCTTTTAGCTTTTTTTTTTTTTTTTTTTTTCTTTTTTTTTTTCTCTCCCTTACAACATCCAAACAGAGGGATCTCCTTTCCTATCATTTCCCTCCTTATCCGCTGCTCTCCTCTCCCCCCAAACTTCCAAACATACCATTAGTCATATGAGATTTTGCTAGTCTATAAAATATTCACTCTTTGAATTGGCTTCCTTGCAGATACCAAATACTAGGAGTATTCCTACTGATTCAGCTATGTATCATTGCTGCTGAAGGATTGCGGCGTAGCAATTTATCTTCTATTGCAAGTTCAGTGCACCAGACTTCCTTTGGGACCCTTCAAAGATCAGCAGGTTGCTGATTCCGTACTCTTTTAAGTCATCATCTTCATATATCATATCTGTGTGCTTTTTCTGGTTTGAGGTTTTTTTTTTTTTTTGGTGTGTGTGGGGGGGTGTTGTTGAAGGTCACACGAAGTTGCACAAACTGCACTCTATCAAGGTAATGCTATCTTTATCCACCAACTGATGATGTTCTTGGTGGAAAGAGAAACCTACTAGATTATAAGTTTTTTAGGATCAAACACTAGTTAAATATCTTGTTATATCACTTAGCATCCAGCATGTACACTGAAGTTATTACCTATACATACATTTGTATGTATATATTTATATATACGCATGTATATATACATTAGGTAGGTATCTAGTTATGTATGTATCATGGGTCATCTGCAGTTAACACATGTTAGTTTAATCACTAGAGTTTGAAATGGGAGGTATCAAGTTTTAAATTTAGCAAGTCAGATGGAGCGAGCACCTGAAAATTTCCGGTGAGAACTAATTTTGAATAATAGTAGTAGTTCTTGATGAAGATGAATCAGTTTCCATCTTCTTTTTTTAAAATACTAGTTCCATATGAGAACTTGTAAATTGTGTTGCCATGCACTTAACTATGTTTAATGTGTCCCATTCTTGCTTTGCAGGACGCGGTTTGCCTGTTTTAAATGAGGAAGGAAAATTGATATCTGCAGATAATAACAGAGGAAGTTGGTTGTCTGATTCTTCATCAACTTCGGGGGTATGTTTTTCCAGCTCTCATTGAAGAATTTTTTTAGTTTTTTTTTTTTTTTTTTTTGGGGTGGGGGGGGTTGTTAGTTCAGGGGAGATGCACAATTCCAGTCTTTGAGATGGATATACAAATCTTCTGTTTTGCTCATTAATGCCAGAGCCTGGCTGTCTAACTTTTGCAGCGAAAGATATAATGCAAGGAGAACATCCAAAAGTAAATATCCAAGCACAACACTCGAATTTAATGTACTAGTTTTTACAAATTGAATACAATGCCTTTGTAGTGCACTCTTAGACCTAGAACATGGATAGGTCCTACCCTTAAAGAGTGGCCTCATGGGAGTGCCTAAGCATCAGTTTAATCTTCATAAAACTCAAACATACAAAATCTTAAAAGTTGGCCCTTGTAGTGAATTTATTTGAACTCATTGTGTATTAATCTAGCTGTTATATGATTCCACCAATAAAAAAAGCAGAAAACTTGAGCATAGTGAGCCTATAGAAATGAGGGGGAGGTGGAAGAGCGTATGGAAACGAAGTTGGCACTTGTGTAATGTAAAGGCACCTCACTCAAATGTTACAACTTGAATATCAAACATTTAACAGTTTGTGTGCTCAAATAGAATTTCCTGTATTCATGTGACCTTCTCCTAGGTATGAGCAAAAACTACTTAGCCGTCAAGGGATGTTCCCGGATTAATCGGCAATTGGTTCTGATGGGTGGTGTCAGACTGTCACTTGTCCGTAGATTTTAATGTCCAGAGATGAGTTCAAAGGTGAGTTCAAAGGAGGCTTATAGATGAGTAACTTAATTTTGCAACTTCTCTTCCACTTTTGCAGTCTCAAACAACAAGTGCGACTAGTAAATGTACGCTCTGCCTGAGTAATCGCCAATATCCAACAGCCACATCTTGTGGCCACATATTTTGCTGGTATTGTTTATTTACATAGTAAAACTTAATTTAGCCTACTGAAGCACCCCTCCCCCCCTTCCCCCTTCTCTCTGTCATCATCCCACTTCTAACTTCTTCCTCTTCCTTACTTTGTTCTGTTGTTTCACTTGCTTTATTTGTAGGAGCTGCATCATGGAGTGGTGCAATGAAAAACCTGAATGCCCTCTCTGTCGCAATCCCATAACTCATTCAAGCCTAGTTTGTCTATATCATTCAGACTTCTAGCATTTGATTATGGTGTACTACACCACCTTAAAGAATGAATAAGAAGAGGCCTCCTTAAAAAAAAAAAAAAAAAAAAAAAAAAAATTGTAAATAATTTGTCCCCTTTGGTCGGTGATTGTAGTTGTATCTTTTATCAAGTGACGTGTTTTTCACATCATTTGAGAAAAGTAGATATTTCTCTCTAAATTTTGGGAAATTATATGGTAGTCCCGGACTACCAGCTCAACATGCTGATCTTGTACTCCCAACCAATAAAAACACCCCATATCATTAAAAGGGATGACATAAGCATTACTGCCACGCGAGCACGATAGAAAGTTTTTCTTTAACGCCGTTAGGGTTTGCTCAATTGAAATTGACTCAAATTGTTGGGCGGGTTGTTTTACACACTTTCTCCTTCATCTCCTCTATCCTCACCCACGGCCACAAGTCATGGTTTCCTGGTTTCCCCCTCTCTCTCTCTCTCCTTCATCTCCTCACGAATAGCGCTCGAGCAGTTCAAGCAGCGTCAACTTTGCATAAATCTTCGCCCCAAGTAGTCGTCTCGCTCAGGTAGGGGCTGTGCCAACTCAAACCCACTCCCTCTCATCTCCGTCACCGGCGAATGATAACCTTTCCTATGGGCACCCGCATCTGTAAAAGGTGAGTGTGCGATTTTTTTTTTTTTTTTATAAAAAAATAAAACTTTGACAAAAGTTTTGGAAAAATTCTTATATACAACATCTGGAACTCATAAATGATGATTTGAATTGCATATTTTTGCGTTTGAATATCTTGTTTAGGGTTTGCAAATTTTCTCCAATTGTGTCTTGCAGTTATTGTTTTGATTTGTACTTGTCTTTCTTTGTTTGTGGCTTGGTCCTATCCAGCTCTTGCAGAGAGCACAGGGGATGCACTCTCCGTTAAAGCAACTAGGATTTCTTGGTTAAAAAATTTTTTATAAGAGACTATGAATCCAAATGCTCAAGCCAATATAGCCTTAATAATGCTTAGAATGAATTATGAATGGGATTCTAATGAGTTCCATGTGCAATTAAATAGTTTGGTTGTGATTTATATTCGAATTCAGGGATGGACCACATCTGTGACTTAACTAACTTTTTTCTTTGATTGGCAAATAAAATTGATGAAAAGGTGTATTGTATTTAGGAGTAAAAAGAAGGGCTCAAGCCAGTGGCTTGGCATTTCACCCGTTCGTGGGGTTTGTATTGGGAGTTCAATCGCTCTATCTTACACTTAGCTACCAAATCAATATTTCTTTCAAGGTTTTCATGTCTACCTGTGTGCTTTTGGGGAGGAATTCTGGGGCTAAAAGCAGGGTTTAAGTAGGCTTCTTAATGGTAGAAAATCAGACATAACACAGTGCGCAAAGTTTCTTGATGGTGTTTTACAGTGCATAATGTTGTCACTGAACAATTAAATAGGTTGGACCCATGATTTATGCTTTGAAAGTGAGAGAGATGTAATATTTAATACAAAACTAAAACATCCTACACAAGTACAGGATATATAGTTGTGTTTTGATTTGTTCTTATTGATTGTGATTTATATCCAAAATTTATAATCATTTCATATCACATATACTCTCCTCTTTTCTCTTTAACATTAGAGTGTCAACCAGATTTTAATTTCCTTTTTATGATTAAAAAACCATTGCTATTCCGAGTAATATCCATTTTTCTTGATTTTTCAGGTATCAATGCGTCTTGATGCTTGAACAAAATTTTTGAATCCAAAGTGTAATGAAGGAATGATGGCTAGTGGGTATGATTTATGAGGGTATTCGTGAAATTGAGAAGAGGCTTACCAAGGCAGTTGAATCCAAAGTGAAATGAAGGAATGCTGGAGTGCTGCTTGACAATTGGGTCTGTGAAGTGGCCAACTTTTGAGACTTTCATTTAAGATAATGATATGTTGAGATGAAAACAAATCAAAATTCCTTCAGTAAGTTGGTTCACATTTTCTAGGAGGCCTATAGGCATGCTTATTGGAAGAATGGAATATTGAGAGATTATGGCAGTTGTACTAAAAGTTGAAGACAAGATTGGAGGGAGGGATTGAGGCATATCAATGGTGATAAGATTGTAATTTGTGAAGTACAATTTTTTTTTTTTTTTTCAAATAATGATTTCTTTGAGCTCTCTTTCTCTATGTAGTATAAATTGATGTAATTTCAAAACACATGTAATGTGAATTTGTTTATCTGGCCCATTGTAATTGAATTCATTTTCAAGGATCAGCCTTCATTGAGACATTGCTTGCAGTCATCAAATCCTTAAAATACAAATTGGTAGTGTTTTTTGCGATTGCCTTTCCATGATGTTAATGATGAATCCTTTGACATCGTCATAATAATACTGTCATTTGTCAAGCTCCTTAAAATGAGATAGGCCACAAATGTGTTTGTAATGCATAATCCCAAACAATTATGAGCAAACAAGTAGTTATAATCAGTACTCACAAAAAAGCTCTAAAATCCCACGTATTCATTTACTATATAGTAATATACAAATCTCATGTTTTTAATGAATTTCACTCTTTGCTAAAAACTTCAATGTGCAAAAAAAAAAAAAAATAGAACATATAAGGTACAATAAGTCTTAGTGATCTTCTTTCTGTCATTGACAATGATGATTGATTATTCTGCCAAGAAAAGCATTAATCAAGTTCATTCCAATAATCCCAAATAAGGTGAGTGGCAGCTCAATGCACTGTCCAGACAATTGAGCATCTATGAGAAGCATGGTGATGATGAAAGTGACCCATTACCAGCCATTCATCACAATTTCCTCAGATAGAATGCAGCTGTATTATCAGAAGAAATTTCACCTTCAGTTACATCAAATAGATTCAATATGCCAAAGATACCAGATCTATCAAAAAGGCTCAAATAAATCACTCAAATACATAGTGGTGTTGATAAAAAAATGGGGAAACGAAAGAAGAAATTATGAATATAACTTGGTAACATCATGTATGTATTAAATAAAAATCAACTTATAAGAGAACAAGAAAGATTGACTACACACACTAAGTAAAAGAGGATCTAGCGCAAACTATGCTAGACACTTTTAAGAATGTATAATTCAATACAAGTCTATATCATAAAAATTAGACAAACCCAGATAACCCTGTCAAAGAAAAAGAGAGAAAGCAAGAGCAACCCAAAAACAATTTGACATGTTTGTGTATTGTGGCAGATATGTGTAATTTCATCGGGACTGTAGCTATATTAAGTAAAACAAGAATTTTCACAGGCTTGTGGAATCCCATATTAGAGTATAGCATATTATTAGCTCTCTTGTGCTTGCAGGGCTATAATTCCAAATGTTGTTAGGCTATTACAATCTAATCAAGAGTAAGTTATCTGGTTTGTGGAATCCCAAGCTCATCTACAGAGAGGTGGTCCTCAGCTATGGGAAGCAAGAACACATAAGCCAATAGAGAAATGCCATGCAAACAATCATTTTCACGAACACCTTATAGGCAAGCTTTCAAGAGGTCAATCCTATGGTCTACGCCTATCAATTTGAACTTCCATTTATACAGCTTTAGTGAATAATCAACATAAAATATAAGAAATTCATTACCTAATCCAGCAAATATCTGGGTCACATTCACATCCAATAGCAAAGAATGGGCACTGTCGACTTCTACATTGACTCTTCGCACAATTGCATCCCTTAAATCGATCTTCATAGCTCTTTCAACAACTGAAAGGCTAAAACATTCATAAAGATTCTATTTTTAAAGAGACTTTCACTCAACAAAGAATATATCAGTGTTGGTAGTACCGTCGCCGGGAAAAAAGTAGGCCAGCATGGCGGCAGGCCGAATGCTACTGAAGCCGCATCAGGTCATGATGACAACGTTCACAACTTTTAGGAGAAGAAGACATGAGAGAGATTTCTATGAAACAAGATTTGACTCTTTTGAATTGCAAAAGTTTTCAGCAGCTCGCGGAAATTTGAGAAAACATTTTGGCTAAATTTTTTTGAGAGCCCACTAATGTAAAGAGGAAACGGCGTTAACCCGTTTTTCTCTGTTTGACTAACGTGTAAATTAATGTCTACATCATCAATTTTAAATGATGTGTCCTCACCTAATTGATTGGGAGTACAAGATCAGCATGCTGAGTTGGTAGTCCGGGACTACCATATAATTTCCCCTAAATTTTAGTGCGGAAATTAGTTGCATAATTTTTTGGGTACAAAATCAATCAGTGACCTCTGACAAAGATGAACTGTGTTGACACCAGATTGTATTCATATGGAACTAATTTTGACCCGTTTATACATCGAATTGATTAGAAATTGCTTTTGGCTATATGGACCAAAAATATTAACATTGATTCACGTAGGTAATGCGGTTCCATCCTCTTACTAGTGATGAGTCTCTCAATCCACCACTTCCATTTGAGGCACACAAAATGAATGTGATTTTTTATTTGTAGGGCTTTAAAACCCATTGGCAAGAGTGTACCACAAATGAAAATGAAAATGGATGGACAAAGGTTTCTAAAATGGCAAGATTTTTTTTTAATATGTGAAGTTCGTATGACCAATTATGTATTTTAATTAAATGATCTATTAGTATTAGGTAATTATATAAGTCACATAATTTTTAAATAGATCATGTAACTTAGAAATACACATGAATATTTATTGCATAGTGAGCCGAAAGAACTTTTTTTTTCTAAACTAGTTTTGAGGAAAAGTCTATCCAAAAAAAAAAAATTGAATTGTTATATAGATTGACATATATTGAAAGAGAGATATTTGTATTGACACATCATTAATCAATTTATTTTAAATTCATTATCACGTCAAACTAAATATTAAGATTCATATTTTCTTTAGAAATATGTAAATACTATACTTTTCCATTCTAAATCGTTCCTAAATAAAAATGATTAATATATCTTGCAAAATAACATAAATTTAAAGTGAGATATCAAACATTAAAATAAGGTAGATGATCTTATTTTCTTACATCAAAAAAGAAAATGATGCAGGAGCATCTAAGCTAATGTTTTCATTTCTGTTTTAGGCTTGTAATTAGTTTTGAGACAACCTTGTACTTGTTGTCTCAAAAGCTTAACAACCTAGTACTTAGTCTTTTCTTGTTAACCACTTAGAATTAAGCCATGTGCGACCAATAGGAAGGCTTGGCTGAGTTGGTTAGTTTGTTAGGGGTTGTTAATAATTCAGCCAATGGGCTTTTAGCATAGGATAGCCAATCATAGGGCTGCATCCAGCAGCCAATCAGATTGTACCTGAGGCATGCTATATAATGCATGGCCTTGCCTTTGTAAATTTAGTTTTTAGATTTGATATTTTGTGAATGAGAATTACTTAGCCTAGTGTGCTATTTCTTTTAGAGATGGACTTCTCTATGCAGAGGCTTTGTGCTGCCTAGTTACTACTCAAATTAACTCACACTCCAACCCTATTCCTAAACACAAACCCTTCTACTCGAGAGCCTACATCAGAAAAGAAAAGAAAAAAAATGATCTTATTTTCGATTCAATAGAAAACATGGCATGTACAACTAGCATGACATCCATATCAAAATTCCACTACCAAATAAAAATGTTTCATTTATAACATAAAGTATTAAAGTTCTACTAATATTATATCAATGACATTTTTTAATTTAAAAAACGAAGACACCTACATATAGAAAATCATACAAACTCCAGACTCTCCAACCAAGCTTTACTATCATAATATTTGACTCTTGCGGATAGAGTAAGTATCTAAAATATATAGTGGAAGGAAAGATAGATACTTTGAGGAGGTTCCTAACCATAATAATAAAGATGTTATAATCAGTCTATAGGGTTTTGGTCATTTGCAAACTGCACTTCTAAGATTTCAAATTTACAATATAACCATTGGAGTTTTCGAATTGGAATAATTTTTTGTCGGTTTTTCTAACATAATTTGGTCACGTGCATTGTATACGATTACTTTGTAATAAAAAATTAATTATTATAAAACTAGGTGCAATGCATGTAACCAATTTTGACAAAAAAAATATAATTATAGAAGTCAATTTCACCCATTTGAAAACTCAAGTTGTTATATTGCAAAATTGAAATTAGTTATGAATTTGCAAATCATCCAAACCCATGGGTGATGATATAAAAAAAAATAGCAACCAAAAAAAGAAGAAGAGAATTTCAGTAAAATAAAATTAAAAACAGATACAAATCAAGAATTATTATTATTTTTGGATGTAGATACACAGAGAGTGATCCGGGTGTTTTTGTCTTTTTCTTCTTTATTTTTTGATAAGTACACAGAGAGAGTGATCTGGGTGATTTAGTCATAAAAGGGGAGAGAGACAGAGAGATGGGAAAGTACATCTGAGCTATAAATGAAAAAGTAGAGGAAACGTTAACTATCTTTGGAGCTTTCTAGCTTTTAACACATTTTTTGTGGAACTTTTGCCCACTTCACTCTCTTTCTCTCTCATAAATAATATTTCTTACTTTTCCTCTCTCTTTCTATATATAAATATAAAAAATTAAAAACCAACTCGTGGCTTTGGCGTCTGAGATCTACTACTACTTGTGAAGCAGGACTTGAGAGATAGAGATTGACAGAGAAAGAAGAAAAAAGCTGTAGAAGAAGGTAAAACCATTTTCCAAAACCCCTAACTGTACGGACACATGTTTGATTTTGATTGAATTCTTATCTATCTATCTATCTATCTATCATCCTCGGTATTCGTGCAAACTAGTACTCGCTACTTTTCTTCTTCTAGTCTCAGATCCATGGCGGCGGTTTCTGATCTTTTTGATTCTATGGAGCTTTGGGCTTTTTTTTTTTTCCCCTTGATAAGCTAATCTATCTAGTGCTGATAGGTAATTAATTTTGATTTTATTACTTCCAACGGCAACAAAATTGGAAGCATACAGAGAGGATTTCCACTGTCCCTTGTTTAGGCCTTTTGACATATTATTTCCATTTCTGGAATGTAGTTGAGTAGGGCATTTCTGTCGGGGCATTTTAGTAGTGGTTAAAATGGAACAAGTTAGCAACATTAATACCTTGAATAAGGCGCTTCTCTGTCATTTCTATATCTGAATGATCAAAAAGTTTTGTTATTTCACATTCAGGATATTTTCAGCTGTAAATCTTTTGAGCTCTTTTTTGGATTTTCTTTCCCGAATGACTCGCTTATAACCTCATTTACCATTATTTTCTTGTTAGCATGAATTTTGGTAGCTTCAGTTATAGATTGTTCATGGATTTTCTTTCCCGAATAACCCACGTAGAACCTGATTTACCATTATTTTCTTGTTATCATGAATTTTTGCAACTTCAGTTATAGATTGTTCTTGTATATCAAGGTGCTTCTTTAAAGATGATGTGTCCAAAGTTTTGTTACATTTCATTTGAAATTGAGATTCCTTTTCTTTTCTTTTTGGTCGGAAACTGATATGATTTGTTGAACCAGGATTAGGCGTAAACAGGGGCATAAAAAAGGTGATTCCATTTAACGGCGCTTGCCATGTGGAATTCTGTTGAGACTTGAGAGTCTCTGTTTTATACACTCGGTGATTCAAGTAAATGGTGGAAGTATTACATGAATTGGATTAAAAAATTTGTTCATGTTCAGGCGATGAATATAAAATTGTATCGATATCAACATCACTCTTTGGTGGCATTCAAGTGAATTTGGTTTAAGGTTTCTGAAGATCACAGCTAGTGAGAAAAAGATCCAGCTAGTGTTGGAAATTTAATGTGATAGCAGTTGCAATTTGAAGCTGTGTTGTCTGATTCAGGCAAGTTGCACCATAGGGCCTGGAAGACTCACATCATCTGGGTGATTATTAGATGTATATACTCATTTATTTATGTTCTCCAGAGATGTGGCTTAGGTCCGTGGTTAACTATAATCGATCGCAGAAGTTGCAATGTCTCAGTGAATGACTTTTGAAGGTTAAATTCCTCTCTTCGATACACGGTTAGAAGCCATGTAATTTATTAGTTCAGTACTCATCTGGAAGTCCTTTTGTTGCTTGCAAGTGTTATTTAAGTATCAAACTGGTACTTCTGTTTTGTGCAAAGTACCCATCATAACATGGAAGCTGAGAGTTTTAATTCTAACCCTCTGCCGGATGGTCTTAATCGGCTACTTCCTGTTGTTGTACCTGTGCTTCTGATTTCAGTTGGATATGTTGACCCTGGGAAGTGGGCAGCAACTGTTGAAGGTGGTGCCCGTTTTGGGTTTGATCTGGTAGTATTAATGCTTGTTTTCAATTTTGCTGCTATTTTATGTCAATACCTGTCAGCTCGGATTGGCTTGGTCACTGGAAGAGATCTTGCTCAGGTATCATATCTTTCTCTTAGGGTTTTACTTATGTTAAAGTATTATCTCTCTCTCTCTCTCTCTAGATGTATTGTTACTTTTCTTGTTCTCAGTTGTGTGATACAGTCCCCCTGTTGTGCCACCCTTTACCTTTTCACCCTTGGCATATTAAATAAATTTGGAATGAGAATTTAATTAGCGTATTTTCGTATGAATCTATTTTGTCTATTACACTATAGGCAATGTGATCTGATAATTGCAATGTCAAGAAGACACAACAGTGTTATAAAACCTCTCTTTTCCGTCTGTAGGTCCTTCGTTAAATTGGTTGTTAGGTGTATACACGTACATATCTGTCCACAATATGGTTTTCAGAACGTAGGTACTTGGAATGCCAGGCTGCAACCTTAGTTGTACATTTCTTCTACTTGGTTCTGGTTATCTGGTTGATTATTCAGTGCTGTGCCCCCCACCCCCCGCCCCCCAAATAAATAAATAAATAAAAACCAACACTTAACCCACCCACATATTCACAAACAAATGCACACAGTTACTGACCTCACAATTTCTGTGTGTGTGTGTGTGTATGCTAGTAAATTTTTAATGTTTTTTCTTTCCAAATTGTTATGGCAAAGATTTGCAGTGATGAGTACGATAAGTTCACATGCATATTCTTAGGAGTCCAAACAGAGATTTCCGTGATTGTGCTGGACCTTACCATGGTAATTTCTCATTCAATAGTGCTGATACAATTCTTTTATAATGATTTTGGATGTTTACTCTTGAATTATGATGGAGCTGTGGCATGATATATTATCTGCGATTTTCATTATTTAATACCGGTTTTGTTTTATACCTAACATAAGGTTACACTAATTTAACTAGATCCTGGGCCTCGCACATGGACTGAATCTTCTTTTTGAGTGGGACTTGTTCACTTGTGTTTTTTTGACTGCTGTCAATGCTGTTTTATTTCCACCTTTTGCCTTCCTCCTGGTAAGTGCGATCACTTGCATTCTCTTTTGGGAAGGTTGTTTCGCATTGTGATTTATAATTTGACTATTTTGATTTTGCAGGAGAACTGCAAAGCAAAGTTCCTATGCATATGCATGTCAGGCTTTATTTTGCTTTTTATTGTTCTTGGAGTACTCATCAGTCAACCAGATATCTCACTTTCCGTGAATGGAATGCTAACTAAGTTAAGTGGGGAGAGTGCATTTGCACTGATGAGTCTTCTTGGGGCAAATATCATGCCTCATAATTTTTTTCTCCACTCCTCTATTGTACAGGTATCTCTGCCTTCAATCCTCCTCTTATCTGCCTGTAACTATACACATTGTCTGTTTTTGCTATAAGCATATGACTGCATGTATCAAATCTGCATATGCATGTCTGCACCATTTTTTTAGCAAAACAAATGTCTGCACCATTTAAAATATATATATATATATATATCTTACTGGTATTGGAATGAATCTGGAATTTCATATTTCTTTTAGATTTTACTGCCATAACAGTTTGAGGTTAAAATTTGACAATGCTTGGCTTTAGAAACTTTTTTGGGAACAGTGTTGTTAAAAGCACTTAAAGCTCAAAGCTTAAAGCCCCAAGGTCTAAGCGCCTCAGACACGCTTTTTTGGCACTTTTATTTTATTTTAAATATAGGAATCATTAAAATTAATTGCTCAATCTTGAAGGAAATGATATAGACCATTAAATTATTATAAAAATACTATTCTTAAGGTGCTATATTATTACACACAAAAATTGTTTACAAATCAAAAGACACTAACCATGATAATTTACTATTCTTGTACTTTTTGGTCTTTGCCTTTTGGATATATTTTAATTGAACAATGTGCTTCTTCAATCATAGTGATCACAATTAGAAGTGAAACATTCCTGGGATTCACTCTCTTCCCTTAATTGGTATATGTAATTTAACATATAATCTGGAGATATTCTTTAGAACCACTAATCAAAAAAAAAAAAAAGATATTCTTCAGAACCAAAATATATGTATACCGTATACCTTCTTTGACAGATTATCTTTAGTCATTTTTCTATTGATATTGCATTACACTAAATAAATAAATAACTATACTCTTGTAAATCAATGGATTAGTGGGTATGCATGTGGCATGTGCTCATAGTGTGCTAATAAGCATGTTTTCTCTCTCCCACCTAATTTTCTGACTTATTCACATAAAAGACACTTCCATGAGATCCATAAAAGAATACTTTCATAACTTGGAAGTGCCTCATAATCCTATTTACTGTACATTTAAACTCATATGACTAATTTCCAAAGTTTATCTCTTCCCCACACCCACCAAAAAAGAAAAAGAAAAAATCTGACTACAACATTGTTGATCTAACGTTTGACACGTGTTTGTCAAATTTCTGAGACTTTGCCATCTGTCATATTCCTGCAGCATCTGGGATCACCTAACATTTCCAAGGATGCTTTGTGTCATAACCATTTTTGGGCCATCTTATGCGTGTTCAGTGGTATTTATGTGGTGAATTATGTGCTGATGATCTCAGCGGCAACTGTCTTTCACGGTACCGGCCTTGTCATCCTTACTTTTCAGGATGCAATGTCACTAATGGAACAGGTTCCAATTTTTCTTTTTATATACACAATTATTCACGATGAGCATCACTAGAAGATGTTGTTTATTATCAATTGATAGATACTGATCAGGTTTAACATTCCATATTATCAATACAGGTGTTTAGGAGTCCCTTTGTCTATCTATTTGTTCTGTTTTTCTCAAATCAAATCACATCATTAACCTGGAGTCTATGTGGACGAGTAGTTTTGCATGATTTCTTGAAACTGGACATTCCTGGTTGGCTTCATTGTGCTACAATCAGAGTTATTGCGATTGTTCCCGCCCTTTATTGTGTGTGGAGATCAGGAGCTGAAGGGATGTATCAACTGCTTATATTCGCACAGGTGATGGTAGCTCTACTGCTTCCATCTTCTGTGATCCCCCTTTTCCGTGTTGCTGCTTCAAGATCAATAATGGGTGCCTACAGAATTTCTCAGTTTGTGGAATTTTTAGCCATTGTCACATTTTTTGGGATGCTAGGCTTGAAGATTATATTTGTAGTAGAAATGATATTTGGGAATAGTGATTGGGTAGGTAATTTGAGGTGGAATATGGGAAGCACTGTATCTTTCCCTTATGTAATTCTTCTTGTCATTGCTTGTGCATCACTTTGTTTGATGCTTTGGCTATTAGCTACCCCATTGAAATCTGCTAATGCTAGAGTAGATGCTCAGGTGTGGAACTGGGATACGCCAAAGGTTGTACCTGATTTTCCCACAGAGAGGGAGGAATCTGATTTAACTGGAACTGAATATCATGGAGAGGCACCCATTCAGAAGCAAGAACAATCACTGGCACAGAGTAAAGGCTTGGAGAGTCATTCAGATGTATTAGTGGCAGATTCTCATTTTGACTTGCCTGAAACTATTATGGAGTTTGATCATGAGCTTAATTTGACTACTGTAGAGGAAAGTCCTTCTAAAGCTACATTTCCAAGCTCCCACACATGTAGCATGAAGGAAACGGCAGTGGCGGTAGAGTCAGTCCCTCTCTCAACCGTTCCTAATGTGGTCCCTGATGTTAAATTGCTGGACACTAGAACTGTGAAGACAGAATCAATGGACCCTGTTGAGAAGACTCTGGGAATTGAGGGAGATCTACAAACCGAAAAAGATGATGATGAAGGAGATACTTGGGATCCTGAAGAATCATGTAAAGGGGTTTCTGGGAGCACACAATCTTTGACATCTGAGGGTCCAGGATCATTTAGGAGTCTCAGTGGGAGAGTTGATGAAGGTGGAAGTGGTGCTGGAAGTCTTTCAAGATTAGCGGGATTGGGACGTGCTGCAAGGCGTCAGCTAGCTGGAGTTCTTGATGAGTTTTGGGGACAACTGTATGATTTCCATGGGCAAGCTACTCAAGAAGCAAAGGCTAAGAAACTGGATGTGTTGCTGGGAGTGGATTCTAAGTCTGCCTCTTCATCACTGAAAGTGGACACCACCGCAAAGGAATTTTCTGGATACTTCCCATCTGTGGAAGGTAGGGGAACTGATCATCTAATTAACTCAAGCTTATACGACTCTCCTAAGCAACAGAATGTGCAAAGAAGTTTAGAGTCGTCATATGGGGTTCAAAGGGGATCTTCGTCGTTGTGGTCCAACCACGTGCAGTTGTTGGATGCATATGTTCAGAATTCAAGCCGCAATGTCCCAGACTCCAGCGAGAGGCGCTATTCTAGTGTGCGCAATCTACCATCTCCTGAAAGTTGGGCTTATCAGCCGGCTACAGTACATGGTTATCAGATTGCATCCTATCGAATGGCGAAGGACAGAAACTCTGACCACTTGAATAGTCAAATGGAGTCAACAGGCTTGAGATCCCCATCATTGGGTGTTACAAGCTATAGAGATTCAATTGCTTTTGCCTTGGGGCAAAAGTTGCAAAATGGGTTAAACTCTAGTCAGACCTCCGGTTTCCAGGATCATGCAATATCCAGAGAGAGTCAGTTGCAATGTGAAAGACCATATTATGATCCTTGCTCTTCTGGACCTGCTGATACTGTTGTAAGTTCAGCCAACACAAAGAAGTACCATAGCTTGCCAGACATGTCAGGATTCTCTGTCCCTCAGCGAGACTTATACATGTCTGATAAGAGTGCTCAGTGGGACAGTCCTATTAGATATGGACCCTCTGTTGGTAGGACAGTTTATGAACCATCCTTATATCCAAATTCTGGATCAAGAACAGGATCTCCTTTGGCATTTGATGAACTCTCTCCGTCAAAAGTTTACAGAGATGGTTTCTCTTCACAGTTGAATTCTAGTTTAGACACCAGATCCCTCTGGTCTAGACAACCTTTTGAGCAGTTTGGTGTAGCTGATAAAAATCTTACTGTTGGGAGTGAAGCAGTTGGAAGTAGGTCAAGTTCAATCACTCAAGAAGCTACCTCAATTGTAGATTCAGAGGCCAAACTTCTTCAGTCTTTCAGACATTGCATTGTGAAGCTACTGAAATTGGAAGGATCTGATTGGTTATTTAGACAAAATGATGGGGCTGATGAGGATCTAATTGACCGTGTGGCTGCAAGAGAGAGATTTCTTTATGAAGCTGAAACTAGAGAGATGAATCGGGTGGTTCAAATGGGTGAGCCTCAGTATTGTTCTGACAGGAAGTCTGGTTCTGCCATGAGGAATAGTGAGGCGGGTTTCGCCAACTTTTTGATTTTCTCTGTTCCTCATTGCGGGGAGGGCTGTGTTTGGAGATTAGATTTGATAGTGAGCTTTGGGGTGTGGTGTATCCACCGGATTCTTGACCTGTCACTCATGGAAAGCCGGCCGGAGCTGTGGGGGAAATATACTTACGTACTTAACCGTCTTCAGGTAAATACTTATTTTTCACTTTTATGATGCAATTATATGTGAGTATTGCTTGTTTCTGGTAATCATTGTCTCTTCAGTAAGATCATTGTCTTGGTTGCCTGTTGTTGACCAAACAGAACAATAATGTGCTTCTTATCTTTAGTGGGGTAGGTTTAACCATTCATCAGTCCCCCTATTAAGATCTGCATGATGAATATTGTGCTGTAGTGTCAGGGGTATCTTGTTAAGTTCATTGTCTTTGGGAATTTTTGCACCCATTTTTCCAAGAATGATTACAAGAAGCATAAAAAGCCTTGCAATGCACAAAAAATGCATCCCCTTTTAATTGTTCAATTTTTTTTTTTTTTCAATCCTTTTGGTTTGATGACTTTGACACTGATGTCTTTCTATGAATAGGGGATAATCGATCCGGCATTTTCAAAACCTCGTTCTCCAATGTCCCCATGCTTCTGCCTTCAAGTACCTGTGGCGTACCAACCGAAGCCAAGTCCACCTGTTTCAAATGGAATGCTACCCCCTGCTTCAAAACCGGGCAGGGGGAAATGCACAAATGCGGGGACGGTCCTAGATATAATTAAGGATGTAGAGATTGCAATCTCTTGCAGAAAGGGCAGAACAGGCACTGCAGCTGGTGATGTGGCTTTCCCAAAGGGAAAAGAAAATCTTGCATCTGTCCTCAAACGCTACAAGCGTCGATTATCCAACACACCTGTTGGTGCTCATGAGGGGTTTGGGTCACGTAAGGTTCCTACAACTGCTCCATATAGCTCGTAGCTCTTGCCCTTGGGTCTCCTACTGGTTTAGTGATTATTGGGCTGCTTAATTTTGGAAAGCAGCTCATGCTCCAGATCAGCTGTCCTCAGTTGTTAGAGGTCTCTCTCTCTCTCTCTCTCAATGTGTATCAAAGTCTTTGCTGCAAATTTTATTTCCATGTATGTTCCATACACATAGGATAAGAATTACTGGATGATGTTAGTGCAGCAGAATTAATGAAAATGGTGAGAAGAAAGGTAGAAATTTGATATCCCAATTGCGTTATTTGGATACTTATGTCACTTCCTCTAATTCGAAACTGCGCAGGCTTAAAAATGCCGATATAGTTTTCACTAGTTGCTAGCAAATTTGGCATGTCAAGGTTACCATTTCAATCCATGGCGGGCATCAAGTGGGTTCCTTTCAGGAGGTTTTACAGTGCTCCTTCGATGTAGTGCTAAGCATAGTTACTAAAATATGCGAAGAGAGTTCTAGTCCAAATTGGGTGAGATATTTGGTCATTTAAGTTCAAATGGCCGTCCATGTATATTTTGTTTGGATGACTTTAGTAGCTCTTTCCAAATAAGTCACATAGCTTTTAATTTGAGCCAATACTCTCATAGGTTGGAAGAATTTTCTTCAAAGTTAATTTGGATGAAAATTCTATCTAATATTCTATGATATAGATATGTACAGAGTTTTTAAAAAAAGGCTTAGAAAGTTTATGTTTAGTAAACGAAATAAAAATACTTTTTAAATCGAGAAAATGATATTCGAATCAATTGATTCGAAATGCTCTATCTATTTAGCCTGTGTTTGGATCCTCTACTTAAAAGTGATTTCACGGATTTTTATGCATAAAATGCATTCTGCAAAAAATCTGAGATATTTGGTTAGGATTTTGGAAAATGCAAAATGCATTCTAGGCAGAATGCATTTTGCAAATTCTCATTTCTAGAGCAGAAGTCGGAATCCAAAATATTTTGGATTCTGATTCTAGCTTTGTTTGGTGCAAAGTGTAGAATTGTGAAAATTTATTTAGAAGATGTCTATGATAGTTTTTTTATCATAAATGGTTTATGTATATCTCTATTGCACACACAATACATATTTCTCTATATTTTTTTATTACATAGTTCAAATTTTATAAAAATGTGTGCAAGGAGATGTGCACAAATCATGACCTATTTTTTTTTTTTATTAGTAGACATTAATTTAAATCACAACGTAATACTTTATTTCTTTATTACATTGTTAATTTTGTATTGGTATTAAATGTATTTTTTGCCTTGTATTGAGATATTTAAAAAAAAAAATGTTAATTACATAATATATACTAATAATATATTATTTAATAGGAAGAATGCATTCTTTAAAATACCAACCAAACACAATTCCTTTAAGAATAATCACTTCTTATAAATAATTTCAATATTTTACCAAGCGCACTATTTTCAGCAAAATGCATTCTAGAGAATGCATTCTCGAGAATGCATTCTAGCAGGAATGCATTCTCTAGAATGCATTTCCAAAATAGAGGATCCAAACACAGGCTTAAGCTTTGACTGCATAAATGGCAAACTATATCTTCAGCTTGTTGCGTGTTTTGTGGCGAGAATCAAGGTTGATTTATGTTTAACTTACGGCATATGAACAGGTCATGAGCAGGGTCGGCCCAAACTTTTTGGGGGCCTCAAACCAAATCTCAAAATTGGGGCTTTTTTTTTTTTTTTTTTTTTAACCATTCAATACTAAATTAAATTAATATCTATGATTTTTTTTACTAGATTTTCATTTTTCTTGCTCTTTTAGATGCAAAATTATTGATCAAACTTTTATAATCAATTTTCTCTAACATGTTCTTTTCAATTGATAAAATTGCTAAAAAACAAACAAATAACAACAAATACTTTAAAGCTAAAAAACAAATAACAGCCAAAATAACATATAACAATACTGCAAGTCTGCAATACTACCTAACTAACAAGTAAAATTTAATAAAATTAAAATAGAAAAGTATAGAACAATAGAACCTGATACGCTGATTTATCCCAAATCCCAATATCTACTGATCTATATAAGTTCTGAAGTTCAATACCTGAACAATGAATATCACAAATTCACAATTTATTAAATCTTAATTTACAACACTAATTGCAAAAGAAAAAAAAAATTTATTCAAGAGGGTAAAGATTGATATTATTACCTATTCATGTGTTGAATCCAAATTTTGTAGAAGATTTCAAGACTCAAATCCTCAAATTTGAAGCCAAGAAAAAATAAAAAATATATAATATTTAGTATTTACTGAATACTGACTGTAGATTTGTAGTGAGAGAAATAAATCTTTTTAGAGAGAGAAATACGTAGAGAGAGAGTCACAGAGAGCAATACATAGTAACGTAGAGAGAGACAAAATTTTGCTGGAACGGGACAAAATTTTGCTGGAACGGCTAGACCACTTGAGAGAGAATTAGAGAAAAGTGAAGAAAGTGAAAAGAACGAATCAGAGAAAAGTGGAGAAAGAAAAAAAAAAAAAAAAAAAAAAAAAAAAAAAGGAAAAAAAAAAAAAAAAAAAAAGGGGAAAGAGACGTTGAGGAGTGAGGACTTGCGGGCTGGGCAGAGGCAGTCAGGGGGTGCACGTGTGAAAGAAATTTTTTTTTTTCTGAAATTGAATTGATGAGTGACGTGTGGCAGAGAGAGAAAAAAAAAATCTTTAGAGTTGAATACAGCTGTGGGCAGCTATTGGTGTTGATGGGTTGTTGCTGTTGGTAGGCTTGGAAAAAAAATTTAAAAATTTAATGGTGTATTTTAATGGGCTGTTGTTACCGGTGGGTTGAAAAAAAAAAAAAAATTTAATTGAACTATTGATTAAAAGTGGGCTTATATAATACGTAGTAACGCAGTGGCTTAAGGCTTGGGCCGGGCCTGGTCATGAGGAATAGTGGGGAAAATAGTACTCATTTGTCTTACTTTTTTATGTAATTATTTTGATTCATATACTTTGTTTAACTGTCAAAGTAATTTCTTTCTTTAAATTGAAAATTTTGGTCTTTAATAATACTTTTAACATTATTATTCTGTTTCTTTTTTTCCATGGAAGACATCAAGTACTAAGAACTGAGATAATGGTTGTTATTATCAGTGGTAAGGTTGATTTATTAGGTTGTATGATTCTGGACTATAATCGTTTTTAATGGAAACTCTTTTTTTGAGCTACTTTTTAATGGAAACTTTGATAACATGTATCAGTGCAAATTGTATTTTCCAAATGAAAAATCTAAATTTTCAATAACAAAAGAGAGCAACAAGTGCCACCAACACTAGTAAATGAAAAAGAAAAAGTAAATTTAAAGCCCAAAATGCTGCCTTTGATCCTTTGTGGTTTTTTTTTTTTTTTTTTGGAAAAAACGATAGAAGTATTATTAAGAGAGATCAGCAATAACAATCGGAATGATAAAGGCCGGACCCTCTTCTAACCAAAATGAGGGTTCTTTGTTTTCCTTGGATCTTTGAATACGTATAACTGAACTTTTTAGTCACATTAATAAAGTTGCTTAAACAACTCCGTACTCTCGCATTAGGCCCTCCACAGCTTCAATTCTTCAATTAGATGCCCATGCTTGCTTCGTCAGTCTATTCTCTGAGAAGGGCATGATAATAACTGAACTTGACTCAAACCAACCGAACTTCTCCAGGAGCTCCTTTATTAGGTAACCTGCAATATATGAAACACCCGAGGCCATAAGTGCTATGCTAACGTAATATACCACCGTTCTGATGTAAGATTTGGGTGGTTTCTGCGTGTAAGCCTTCCCAACAGCTAGAAATATAATGCATACAAGCGAAGTAGCTACAACTACTACAAGCTTGAATTCTCTATTGTCATTCTTACGAAACAAGACACCATAGATTAAAGGAGGCACTAAGCCAGAAATCAGGAATGATAAAACAGCTATAATTGCATGAAGTCTGAAGTTTGCTCTGCGTCCAAGTAATTCTTGATATCGGTCTTCTTGCATGTTCATTTGATTGGAAGCTCCTCCAGAAGTCTCATTTCTCACTTCTATAAGCTACAAAGACAAGCGGCAAGTTTGAATTGGAAGAAAGGAGATTTCTCAATTTATAACATATGGGTGGTAAATACAAGTATAATTTTATAACTAAGAGTTAAGACACATCATCGGATATGAATTGGTACCAAGTATGAGTATCTTGCGTTTCTGTCTAGTATGATTATATACTGAGACACGTTAGATTCATAATAGGCAATTATGGGGCACAAATTATAAATAAATAATCAATCATTTCAAGCTTACATCAATTTTGAGTTCATTAAAAGGTCTAAAACTTTATAATGCCTTATAAAGATCATGAACATCATAGTAGAGCAACCAAGAGCCTTGTAACTCAACTGACACCTCTTAGTGTTTCCAACAGAGACATCCAAGATTCGAATCCCCCCTCCCCCGCCCAAAAAAAAAAAATCATCCAGCTTATTCTTAACGAGGTTTCACATTCATCTCTTATAACAGAGGTACATAGGAAAGAACAAAGATAAGGAATTGTTGGTATATATGTTGCGAAAGATATATGAGAAGCTTGTATCTATGGCTGTCAGCTTATACCAATTGGTTTTTAGAATGTGTTGAGACATTGCTATCGGTTTTGAGAAATTGGATAGTAGAGCGGAGGCAACTATAGAGCAAGTGTTTTCTTATAACCATTAATTAGAGCACTTTTCTTCAACAAACATAGTACAAGGTGTTAGATTTGCTATTGTTGGAGTACTTCTCTACGCCTGGACAACATACACATGCAGCACTTCCTCTCAAAGAGCAAAGCACCTACCATTGTTTGGCTTGCCATCTATGCACTAAAGTGAGGGACTAATTGATTAATCCTTAAACATTTATTTTCTACCATCTCTCTTTTTCTCTTCTTTCTTCCCTCTTAACCCTAACATTTCATATTTTACAACTCAAGTGATATGATATTAACTTTCCCATACTTTGCATTATTCATATGCAGGCTATAGCATATTCTAGAGCCTTTGAAGCCTCCTTTAGCAATAGAGATCAGCAACTTACATAAAAGCAACAATGAAAAAAAAAAACATCAAAGTAGAATTCCAACCGTGAAATTGAACAGCATGCTCAATATTGAGAAGTGGAACATGGGAATATAACTCACATTATGACCAATGATGAAAAGTCCGCCAATCAAATTTGCCAAACCCAACGCTAAAATGTTTACTGCATTAACACAAAATCAACAATTTGTAACTTGATGTCACCAAAATGTAAATTTCTACAATATTAGTGCTAGACAATAGCCTAGAATCAATTAAGTTTTAAACATACATAGAATCAAAATGTAATCACTAATCCCCAAAAAATAAGCCTTGATGAACATAAGGTAGAACAACTTTTTCCTACGTTAGGATGCAATATGATGGGCCAATTCTACAAGATTTACAGGGCTTTTGGGAAAATATTACTAATATTTATTTGTGAAAATAATGTAGTTTATTTTAAAATCGTGTCTTCAAGACAAAACTTCTTTGTTTAACCACTGACATGAGGTTACATAAATAAATAAATAAAAATAAAAAAGAGCAGGTCTTGATGATATGATTTCAAGGATAGAAATCATGTCTTCAAGACAACTTCTTTGTTCTGCCCCTGCCATAATGGTGGGTGAGGGCCAGTTATGATTTATGAGTGCTTTTGAAGATACAATTTTCACCTTCATTCTTTACTTTATTGATCCCTCACCCCTCGAATTTTACTTTTCCTCATTCTCGCACACACTCTCTCGCATCTCCCTCATCACCCCCTCACTCAAATGAACTCAAGCACCTACATCACCCCCACAACAATCACACTGGTGAAATCAGGCAAGAAAGGAGAGAAAGGGAACCGGTGGAGAGTTTGGAGAGTGATTGAGTTTCAAAAAGGTTGGTGACAAAACAAGCATAATAAACCTAAGAGGAAAACATTTTACAAGCACCTTCAACTGAATGAAAGATTAGATTCATATGTAACAAAACTAATTACATATAAAAGAAAAAAAGGGAGCTCGCTAATGTTCTCATATCCCCTGGCCCACTTGAACCTTACTCATGAATAGCGTGGGACCACTCGTGCAATCAATGGGGTGTGCCTTGACTCGAACTATCAACCTTGGGCCCACAAAGTGAATAAAGCGAGGGCTTCCTACCACTAAAGCCACCACCACGGGTGATGTTAATTGGTTTATCTGTACTAAAAAGTGTAACCCAAAAGGCATAGGGAGAAAGGAGGTTTCCGGGGCTCAGAACACTTACATGAGGCAGCATCAGCACCAGCTGCAGATAACACAACACCTAGACTAGTGATTGATTCAATTAGACCACCATAGACAATGCTTTTTAGAATGTCCCATTCATAGGCTTCAGCAACTTCTGCATCTATCTGTTCTCCCACATATATCTGAGTCCTACTTTGAGGCAAAATCTCAGCTTCTACAGGCACAACAATATTGTGTGCCCTCTTAGATACTGCAGGTTCAACTTGCTCCACTTCAACAATCACCATCGTATTCTCCCCTGCATGATACATATTGTAATTGCACAAGAAGCTAACAAGTCAGATTTATTATAGGAAAACAATATAACTGTAGGGACATAGTTTTCCTCCAACCCGGTTTGGAGGAATTCTCCATCAACCCACTACGTGTCAATTAAATAGACTATCCACATGTATTATTTGAAAAAGTCAAATGACTCATTAAAAAGGTCATGTGACTAAAAGTATATGTGGATGGTTTATTTACTTGCCACGTAATGGGTTGGAGGAAAATTCTTCCAAACCGGGTTTGAGGAAAACTATTTTCTAAGTGTAGGTATCAATACTTGTATACATGAAGCATTGAAAATGATGAATTAACTGACAATTAATGGATTAAGAATTTGAGTGGAAAAAAGGATAAATTATTTTAGAAGACATGAAAATTGAAGACTATTAGCAGAGCCCACCAGCATAACCAGGGTCCAGGGATCAATTTCCCATGGCAAGTCTAAACAATACATTTCAAGCATAAAAATATCTAACAATGAAAGATAGAACCTAAACATGTGTGCCTGTTTGTGATTATGTGTATTACTCATATATAATTCGAAGATGAAGTGCAAGGATTAGTGACAAAATGATAGTTTAAGAAATGAAGATCATAAAGTTAAAAACATTTTTTCCCCAATTTTAAGGTAGTCTATATATCAGTTTCATGCATGACCCCAAAATCTTGTAAGTACCTGTCTCATTCTTTCTCTCAGTGTCATCTAATTTCTCTATAACATTGCTTTTCTCTTTTTCAGATGAAACTACCGCATCTATTCCTGTTTTGTGGTGCTCAGTAGCTGCATAATTTATATGTACTTTATTGCTAAATGCCTGAGAAGGCGACTGGGAATCCTGAATTGAAGAGGCGTGACCATTCCAAACACAAAGTTTATTCTTGATTGCAATATCGGATTTCTGTTCTATCTCATTTTGTGATTGCTCAGGCATCAGAAAACCAGGAATTGAAGGAACAAGAAACTCCTCTCCACCTTGTTGAGGATATCGACAGGCGTCTCCAGCAGAATTTCCAGTGTTCACAAGTTTTCTGCTAGCAAGTATTATTGCTGAATGATCTCGTTCGAGCTGGGGTAGCATATTATCTGAAAGGAATGACAGGAACAACATTTCAATTGTATCTACTTCAGATTGCTTCAGTACAGAACCGTTTGCAATTTTGCACCAATAAATTAAACAAAACATGCACCATGTGGTATAAAAATATTTTGCAAAAAAATAATAGAAAAGAGGACCTCTCCATTTTCTTTGAAAATGAAAGAGAATGTTTCATGGTAAAGATTTGAAGAACAAAAAAATTGAAAATAACCTAGGAATATACACCTAGAATTGTTTGGAATCGGCACCAAGCAAGGGAAAAGAAAACCTAGGAATCAACTCCTAGGATTTCCTAGAATCAGCACCAAGAGATTTAAGGAAAAACTCCAAAATAAATTCTATTACTCAAGCAAAACTATAACTATCTAACTATTTTAATTTTTTTTTTTTTATTAAGCAAACTAGGACTACAATAATGAGCTTATATAAACTACTATGACTTAACCCTAATTCTAATTGAATTGAGAAATTTCAATTATTGAATTACAAAAATACCCTTGACTCTAGGAAATTAAAAAATATATATACTGATAGCCTAATTAACTAATAAGACTTTAAATACATTCCAATAGACCAATAGTAAAAATATAATTGGATTTTAAAATCAAATAAAGCTAAATTAAAAATAATAATTGTCTTTGTACTCCCAGCATCACCGTATATGCCTCACCATGAACCCATTAAAGATATGCTTCTGCATTGGTATCAAAGTACACATTAAGATATATAACCCTCTAAATGCACACACGATGACACGCATGCATGCACCTACACTCATATGAACTTTGTTCTTAATTATCTAGTGAACTTTGTTCTTAATTATCTTCATTAGAGATTAATCAATGAAAAACTCCAAAATCATATAGCATCATCTCACTGGAATTTCAGAAAAGCCATTAGCGAGTGAGATGTTAAGCACATAAAATTGTATTACAATGTGATGCAGAGATAAGTACAAAGCTTTTGTCACATAGGATATGCTGTAAAGCATCAAAAAATTGCAAATAATCTTTTCCTTGAAATTAAGGGGTCCTGGTTTATTCTTATATCCCATGCATACCTGTTTGGCTTCTTTCCATTGAACCATCTAATTTTTCTTCAACATTAGTCATCACATTTCTGAGTATGTCTTCCTGTGTCAACGAATTTAAAATGTCCTTTCCAACTTCTCGCATTTCTGTTACTGCATCATCTGCAAGCCCTACACCGGGAGATCGTTGAACATGTGAAGCACCATAAGATGATGAGGCAATAGATCTCTGATCAGCCAGCGGTTCATTCACCATTGCCTCACCGGATCTGTGCTTTATTTCTATCGATGATTCCTCAAGTATCAAGGACTTCCCAGTTGAAGGAACCAGGGACTTCAGTCCACCTTGCTGAGACTTCATATGGTTATCTTCTGCAAGGTAAGCATCAACCACACCAATTTATCAAGCAAAACATGCACTTTGAGTGGGGGGAAAATCACATATTGGAGAATTAACCAGCCCCAGAGCCTAATAAGAAGTTGAACAATACCCCCCCCCCCCCCCCCCCCCAAAAAAAAAAAAATGCAAGCCTACCCAATTACCCCAGGACTTGAGCTGAATATTCACAAACAAATAGGCACTACAACCACATTGAAGAACCAATTCTTTCTAGGAAATGAATAATATAATATATATCAGACTAGAATAACTTGAGGATTGAGAAATATTTTCACAAAATGTGAATGTACATCATTTAAACTACATCCCCTTCAATGCAATTGCTCTCATCTATTTCTTAAATATTTAATACCTTCTCATAATATTACATGAGAGAAAAACAAATTTGTGAGGAATTAAAAAAAGATTACGCAAAATGAATATCATAATGTAAATGACCATTCTCTCAAGTAATATGTTATCTATGTTGCTCCATTACTGCAATCATTTAGGATATAACACAAATAGACAGCTTAATTTAAAGATATAAATATTGGCCACAGGAGATTACCATGAAAAATGTTCCAAATCCATAATTGTATTATGAAAGTGCGGCCAGTTGAATTTAAAGAAATAAATATGCCATAGGAGATAACCTTGAAAAAAGTTCCAAAACCAAAGTGCAGCCAGGTTATTACTCTCTAAATCATTAAATTGTCCAACTTGAAAATACACAAGTTAATGAAACTAGTAATGAAATAATGAATAAGCTCCTGCCTACCCCCATTTTGAACTTTGTTACTTTTACATTGAAAAGACAAAAGAAATCTTTTTTTTTTTGTAATAAATACAATTGACAAGGGACAGCAACAAAGGGAAACTCGGACTATTAAAATCACCATTTCATATCAGCTAATCTTTTGGGAAATTGGTAGTTTATCATGGAATTAACAAGTACTTAAATTCGTCATCTCCTATCATTTTATGCTTTTGGAACAATTGCGAGGGATAGCAACTTAGAATGGGATCACCACCTTGCCCCACCCCATTGCCATTCCTATTTTTATCTTCCTTTTTTCTTCTTTTCCATATGTCTCAATTTCATAATAGAGCTGGAAAAAGAAATTTTCTTACAACTCCATGGTAGAATCTATATTGAACTAGAAATCACAATGGTGTAATACCATTGATGTAGAACAGATTATGAGACCTAGCTACAACTGCATATATAATAGGCCTTGGGGTTTGAAAGTTGTGGTTTTAGGTTTAGGAGGGGTTTAGAGCTCAAAAGAATGAGATTTGATGGCTGAAAGTTGCAAAAGGACAGTGAACACTGAGTGTGACATTAACCTTAATGAAGGAAAGAGAAGACAACGACAAAAAAGAAAAAGGAAAGGAAAGAATCACATAAGGGAGCACATGCCTTCAACTACAGGAATTGCAAGTTTAATCATAACTCTTTTCAATTAACATGGCACAATCTCAGCCATCAACCATGTATTCAACAGTTGTTATCAATCAAACTCTATTGTGAATTTAATCTACATAAACTAAATGACAAACTGAACTAAGGAATACAAATTTCCCAATCGGACTACTAACATAATTAGGAAACAACAAACTTTAAGAATAGTAAAATATAAACCTATAGCGCACAACTAGTTATGGCGGGTATGATCGACTGTCCATAGGTTTTATTGTCTAGAGCCGAGTCCAAATGGCTCTTCTTTAGAAATGTTTCCTACGTGATCAAAAAATAAATAAACCTATGGTGTACAACTATAGTCCACGACCAGCAAATACTGAAATTACAAAAATACCCCATGTCTATAAACTTAAAGTAAAGTTAATTATATTATAAAAGAAAATTCTAATGAACTACAAAATTACCATGGACACCTATTCTTGGACCGAAAGGATTCTTGCTTGATCTAGAGGTGATTGCCTAAGTCTTAGGCTTCCAAGGGAAATCTTCATGTCAAATTATGCTATAGATGCAACCAGGGGCGGATCCAGGAATTTCATTCAGGGTGGGCACCTTTTGTCTTTTAATTTCAAAATTTTCATATGCCACAAATACAATTTACAAATTACAAACGATTTATTCAAAGTTATTAATACCGTTTCGGTGATCGTTTTGGTTTGTCCATTGGAATAGAATATTTCGGTATCGGTATATTTATATATATATATATATATATATATATATATTGATTTACATATTTATATGTTTATTGATCAAAATAGATAACAAAACAATCACATTTAGATAATAATAAAATAAATAAAACCCAAAAATAAGTATAAAATATAATGAATAATAAAATAATAAAAAATTTGAAAAGTTAAAAGTCAAACTAAGTACTAGTGTACTACACCTGATTACACGTGAAGTAGATGGGCTAATGGCCGAGCACGTAAAACAAAAACAAAAAAAAGAGGGTAAAAGACTAAGGATGGGTTTGGGTTAGCTGTTTGAAAAAGTGTATTTTTTAAAAAGTGCGGTTTTAAAATTATGATTCTGAAAACATGATTTTGAAAATCACAATTAAACGTTTGGCAAAACTAATGAAAAATTGTTGTTTTTGTCAATTGAGCATTTGGATAATTTTAGTTTAAAATTGTCGTTTCGGAGGTAAATGATCAAAAAGGACTTGACTATACTGTTAATTTATAGTGTCATTTTTTAAATGCTATCAATGTTATAAAATCACAGTTAAGCGTTTAGTAAAACCTGTGACAAAATGTTATTTCTATGAAATGAACGTTTGGATAATAATAATCTAAAATTGTTGTTTCATATGAAAATTATAAAAAATGACTTAATTATGATGTTCAATATCTTATCATTTTTTAATATAAAAAATGTTAAAAATTGCCTTAATAGTAATAATAATAATAAAATATAGGACAAATATATTTCGGATTAGCATTAGCATTGTAGTATATATAAAATTCAATATATTATTAAGATCTTGACTAGACTTATCAATTAAAAATCTATATATATATATATATATAATAAAACGTAAAAAGGTAAAAGTTGAAAGTTGAAAAAAAATATCAAGGAAAGGTAGGGACACGTGGTTGGGCTTAAGTTAAAGTGAAGAAAAAGCAAGTGTTGGCTGACAAACCAAAAAAGAAAAGAAAAAGCAAGTACTTCTTGTGTTGTCCCGCAAAGAACAAAAAGAAGAAGAGAAGCAGAAGCAGAAGTAGAAGAAGAAAAGGCACCAGTTGAAAGTAAGAAATGCTGAAAAAAGCTTGTATATTTATACCGTTTGTTGTTGTAATTTCATTTTTTGGGCTTTTGAGGATATTATTCGGCGTTTTTCTTGTGTTATTTGGATTTTCTTTGTGTTATTTGGGCTTTTTTGTGTTATTTGGTTGTTTGTTATGTGTGGTAAATGTTGTAATTTTGGATTGTTTGGATTGTTTGATGTAATTTTAATACATTTATCTTCCTTAATTTTTTTTTTTCTAAGACGTAGATGGGGATTTAAAACAAAAATGAGGGTGGGCACTTTAGCATATCTATATTTTTTGAATTTATATATACCTACTAAATTTTTTTTTTTTTAATTTGAGGGTGGGCACGTGCCCACCCTGGTCATGAACTGCATCCGCCCCTGGATGCAACACCAACCTTAGAAATATATGGTAGTTAAAACCACAAGAAAAAGAATAGTTGACACTCTTAATTGAAGCAAAGCAAATTTACCAAATTTCCAGTCCAAGAAGTAATGAAGGTTTTTCTTTTGTATGCAAAGCAGTTTAAGGAACAAGTAAAAAATTCAAATAATAATTTCTCATGAAAATGAACAATGACAAAATGAGTTGAATGTGCAGGACTGGAGGCAATATAGTACCTTGATCAGTAGTCATTTTCCCCTTATTTAAAGGGAAACCCGAGAAGAACCAACTTGTGCTGGATGCGGATATCTTTTGAGAATTTTGCATACTTTCCTTCCCATGGCTATCTCCAATTTTCCAAAATAGATTAAAACAATCTCCTGCTAATATATTAACAAAATTGTAAAGCTTTCAGTCCATAATAAGTGCATTGACGGTACACAACATTCCAAGAATGTTGAATTAGAAAACTTTATACTTTCTATTTTCCTTATCAAAAAGAAAACTTTATTCTATGCCAACTACAAAATGTTGAATTAGGAAACTTCAGTCTCTACCAAAGTCAAACATGGAAACTCATCAGCATAATAATTTCCAATTTCAGAAGCATCTCAAAAAAAAAAACATTTTGCACATTGCAAGCTCACACACCTCAACCTTGGCAGACTCAAGGATCAAGCTTCTTTGAAATTTCTACATAGATTACTAGATTAAAGAGAGTATATATTTCTCCTTTTTGTTTCTTTACCTTTTTCTTTTTTCTTTTTTCTTTTTTATTCTGGTAAATGTTGCCACTGGATGATGAATTTAGTAAGTAAACCAAGACAGTTGCAAACATTGAGCAAAATCACAGCTTGGGAAAAGTGCACCGGTACTTGAAGGCTTAAGGGACATAGAAAGTGGTAAAGTTTATATCAATAGAGTCAGATACATACATTTATACTGGCGCACATGCTTATCTACATACAACCCTTATTGCACATAGAGTTCCCACTTGTGTACATTCTCTCCATATATATGTGTATGTGTGTGTGTTGTTGTTTCTATTCACTTCTCTCCTTCTATTCCCAAATTCCAACATATATAACATTGGGGAGTTTTGGTTTCAATTAGCATATCCGTTTCTAACCTATCAAAGAAGCGAACCATTCCAAAGCTTCAATTTTTTTCCATAATCAATGCTCCATCAACAAAGCATGTATACTTTAATATTCTAAAGGTAATATCAAGGTCCATCATAGCAAATAAGTTGCTTGGTAGAGAAAAAGTTTCCCATGGAGACAGGGTAAAATTACCTGAAGGAATAAAAATACTGAAACATGATAAACATCTGAATATATCCACTTCTCTATTCGTAGTGTATCCATCATCCGCACGTGTTGGACTACCGCTTGAAATGTTGTTAGCATCATGATCTTGATTGGCTGCATTTGCAGGATTAGTAACCAAATCGGAGCCAAGTACTGTTTCATATTTATCATGCTTTGGTTTAAGATGCAAATTTCGAACTTTCCTCTTCCTTCTACGAAGGATAATCCTTCTGGTAATACAAGAATTGCAATTAGGACAGTACAAATCATGTGTCTCTTGCTTCTCTAATACTGCCTCAACATCTAATTTTGTCACTGGCTGATCAATTTTTTCAGTTACGTCAACACCTACCTCTACTCTAGCTTCAGAGGACTTCTCTACAGGTAATCGACTCAAACTGGAGAAGGTGTCATCCTCCAAATTTCCCCCATATTTAGTATTGACTTCAAAGCCTGGAGCCTTTGGAATATAAAACTCTTGTACCGAGAATTCATCATCTCCAGATTTTGTCTCAAAAACGGAACATTCATGACTAGTACTTGTAATTCCAGAAAATTCATGAGTGGGATAAGTACCTGAAAGCATGAAGCAGATTACCATTTCGTTACCAAAGCCACATTCGAATTCAAAGTCATGATTAAAATCTCAACTCAAGTAAGTATTATTTCTAATTGAATTTGTGCCCACTCTATGGATCCTCATCAACCAATTAGGGTCAGCCACATGTAAAATTTATCCAAAGAATGTTATAGGATCCTGTCAAATTTGCAAACTCACAGTAGTAGAAGAGATACTGGGAAAGCTGATTTTCAATGTTTTCCTTTTTTAACTGTTGTGTTTTTAATGTATGGGAGACACAAAGTGATATTTGTTCATTTATCCATAGAAATCAGAGGAATTTAATAAATTTTCCTATAATTAATATAAGGAGCACATTATCTAGACAGAGGCATCAGAAACTTTAATGCATATATTCAATTACTTTTATGGCAATGCTAATTTTAATGCCGAGGAAACTACAGCAGGATGCAATATAGTACTGGGCACTTGAGTATATGCAGGTTAATTTAAAAGTTGGAATTCAGTAGAGTAGGTCCACTCGCAGTGGTGACAGTTGCATGTTGCTTCAGAGTTCAGAGTTGAGTCTCAAACAAGTGAAAGCAATTTCATCAATTCAGTAGGAATAGGTCTACTTTACATCTTTTGGATTTAAAAGAAAAATCATTTCCATTTGATTTGAAAATAGAACTGAAAGATTTAGTTTTTCATGAATGTAAATAAATAATATATAGGCCAAATTATATATTATACCCTTTAAGTTTAGTCAAAGTTCAATTTAGTCTTTTAAATTTTGACTGTTTCAATTCAATCCTCTAGGTTTCAATCCGTTTCAATTGACCATTTTCCGTTAAATTAAATTAACACCGTCAGTTTTTAATTTAAAATTGATTCGGTATTTTTTTTGGAAATTCTATTTGTTAAGAGAGAGAGAGAGAGAAGAGCGAAAGTGGGTGGTGGGTATGTGGAGCACATCAGATAGATCTGCAGAGCTTAGACAAGCAGCGAAAAACCCAAAAAAAAAAAAAAAAATCCTTTCTTTTCTATAACGTTTTAATTTTTATTTTCCCATTTCTAACATCTCAACCACATTTACTTAACCCTTTTAAAGTCTTTCAAGTTTCTAACTTTGGAACTGGAATTGTAGGTTCATTGAATTTGTAGCGATGTCAGGTTTAGTTTCAGTACCAACCTCACCTCAGACACCATCTCCCTCCAATTCACAAACCCGGCAAGGAAAGAAGACTCCAGAGTACGGAGTCCTCGCTCGAGAACCCAGATTTGGGTCCGTTTATGCTGAAACTACGCGAGTTTTCTGTGGGTTTTGGTTTTGATTTTAACATGATTTGGGGATATGTTTCTCTGTGCGTTAGTTTGATGTTTGGGTATGAGTTTCACCGGCGGTTATAGTTTTTAGTTTTATATATTAATGAAAATTCCGGAAAACCAATTTAAATTGAGAACTAACGGTGTTAACTTAATTTAACCGAAAATGTTCAATTGAAATCAATTGAAATTTAGATGAGTGAATTGAAATAGTTAAAACTTAAAGGATTTAATTCAATTTTAACTAAATTTAAAGGGTGTAAAATGTAATTTAACCTAATATATATTTAAAATCTCAATTTCCGTTAACATATAAGCTAGTTTAAGATTAAAAAATAGTTGGTTAATAAATTGGAAGAAGTAATTACCTTTGCCATTATCAAAGCAAACGCCATTGTACTCGGTAACCTCTTCATGAAACTCTGTAATCGTTGCTGTATTATTGTATTCAAAATTATCAACTTGGTTGGTGTCGCTGTTATTATTATTAGCTTCTTCTTCTTCTTCTTCTTGTTTTGGAAAGCTAGGAGTTGCGGATCCAGCTACGATGGCAGTCACAGAGTGATTAGCAGTAGCACTAGTAGTGTTAGTGATAGTAGTATCATTATCATTACTATTAGTAGATGCAGCGTCGTTGTTGTTGAGGCGATGCCGCCGTGACTGCCTTGGTTGCAAAGCCGCCTCTAATTCCTCTTCCTCCAGCTCCCATTGATACTCTTGTTGTTCCATTGACTTGGTTGCAAAGCCGCGGAGACAGACAGGGTTTATCCGCTCACTTCAATGTACTTTTATAATGTTGTGTTTAACTCGAGGCCTTTATCTTATCTTCCATTTATTTATATATATATATTTAATTCTTGTGCAGCTTGGGTGCCTGGCGTGCATTTATTAGGCTTTTATGGCATTCAGTCAGGGAAACACGCGCCATATGTCTCACTTTTCACACGCGGAGTGGATGTGGATCCAGGATACTCTCTTCTTTATTTTCGTATTATTTTGTTTAGCTCACTGGACCTATCTTTTTAATATTATTTTGTTTACGAAATGGGTCATGACATAGTGTGTTGTGTGCACAGAATATGGCGTGCAATATCAATTTGTCTTAAGACTACGAGCTAGTTTGGCCCCGCGTTTTTAATACAAAAATTCACTGTTTTGGACAAAAACGCATAAAGTCATCTGTTTGGCTTTGCGTTTTTTAAATATTACGTTTTTAAAAACGCTGAATATGTGCGTTTTCGGAACGGATAGGCTAGGTAGCTTTTTCAAAAACGCAAATTTTTAACGCAAATCTGTCTTTTTATCACCGGTGTTTTAAGTTTGCAATTCCTAAAATATCCTGACAAAATTGCATTAATGCCCAAAATATGAATTCAAAAACCTGTTCACCTGCTGCTGCTGTAAAAAGAAATTTTTTTTTTATGAACATCTCTTGCTGGTTGCTGCCATCTTGCCATCGTTTGCCTAGCTTCTTGCCTTGTCCTCATCTCTCCTCTTCGCCTTTTATTTCCTTGCATTGTTGTCCTTAGTGTTCCCATGATCGGAGTGTAAGAAGACAAACTTTTCAGTAGTTGTAAGGGGCAGCGTGAAAGAGAGGAAAGTGAAGAAAGATAAGTGCACAGCAAAAAAGTGAAGAAAGATAAGTGGATAGGCATGAAGCAGGATTAAAGAAACAATAATTAAAATAGTGAAGAAAGATAAGTGGATATGGGAATGACATGTGGTTTTGTAATTCTTTTTATAATTAATATTTAATGATAAAAGTAGACAATAAACTGGGGACTTTGTCTTATTCTTAGTTTTTATTGTTGTTATATAGATATAACATAAAAAATTATAATAATAATTAAAAATTATAATATTAAATAAATAATAACATTATTATTATTATTATTATTATTTAAGAATTAAGATCTACAAAAGAACCTAAAAAAATTAAGGATGTCATTTTTTATAATTTTCATATGAAACAATAATTTTAGACTATTATTATCCTAATGTTCACTTCATAGAAATAACATTTTGTTATAGGTTTTACTAAACGCTTAACTGTGATTTTATAACATTGATAGCATTTAAAAAATGACACTATAACTTAACAATATAGTTAAGTCATTTTTGGTCATTTACCTCCGAAACGGCAGTTTTAGACTAAAATTATCCAAACACTCAATTGACAGAAACAACACTTTTTCATTAGTTTTGCCAAACATTTAATTGTAATTTTCAAAATCATGTTTTCAAAATCGTGATTTTAAAACCGCACTTTTTAAAAACGCACTTTTTCAAACAGCTAATCCAAACCCACCTATCAAATTAAATGTACAACATTTTTTTTTTTTTTATGAATAAATATATATTAATAAAGAGATGAAATAGACATATTAGCCACCAAAAGTAGGGGAACCAATCCCTTCAACCCATTCCTCTAGCACAGTAGAAGGAATTACGGAGATTGAAAAAGTTCCCAAGCAATTACAAGATAAAGCCCATCTTGCTATAGAATGGGCAGCAGTATTCAACTCCCTACATGTATGGGAGGCATACCAAAAAGAAAATTTAGCAAGGAGAGATTGGATGTCAAAAATCACACTATCAATAGTCCAAATTTGTGCATTGGGAAGATTTTGAATTGCTTGGATGACCAACAAAGAATCTCCTTCCAAGACAATAGAATGGAAACCTACTTCAAAGGCCTTGCGGACCGCAAGAAGGGTCGCTTTAGCTTTAGCCAATAATGGGTCAATTAAATCATACACAGCAGTCCAAATAAATAGAACTCTAGCTCTATAATCTCTACAAACAGTAGCCAACCCAACACGCTCCACACCCACTGTAGCATCAAAATTAATTTTGATAGATGGAGGGTTAGGAGGCCTCCAACCCAGAGACTTACCTCGATCAACCACTTTATACTCCCAAGCTTGGCAGTAACTATAATAGATTTGCCGAATGTTATTTGCTATCTTTTTGGGATCTAAAGGTTCTGGATTCTGTAACACTTCATTCCTTCTTCTCCAAATAACATCACAAGAAATTGCAACATATAGAGAGAATAAACTTTCCTCTGACTTCTGTATTCCTAAGCCCGAAGGCTTGAGGATTAGTTTAATCCAGTCCATAAAGGAATGGAAAAGTGAATAATCGAATCGGATTGACCATGGTGAAAGAGACCATGCGATTCACGAAATGGGGCACTCAATAAAGAGGTGCTTTAGTGTTTCAATTCCAGAGTCACAGAGAGGACAAAAAAGAGAATCCAAATGAAACGTTACCCCTAAGTTGTCACAGGTTGGGAGAGAATTGCAAACAAGCTTCCATAAAAGTAACTTGAGTCTATCATGGATTTGAAGCTTCCAAAGAGATTTTCATTCTGGCTTTGAAAGAGGACCAGTATTGTCAAAGCAGGCCTGTTGGTCAATCCAAAAAGCTGTTTTGGTAGAGAAAGATCCACTTCTGCTTGGAAACCAAATCAATTTGTTATTGGAATTCCCTTTATCTTATGTCTTATAGAATTTAAACTCACCAGTGTTCCCTTCTGTATGTTTTTATGCACACAAGCAGGCTCAAGAAAAATTCTAAGATGCAACCAAGAGATATATTAGGAATATCAATATGTTGTACAAGCATATTCCTAATATATCTCTTTTCGCTCATAGTTTTCCACGGTTAATATAATATATATACCCCAAAGACAGTGCAAGTGCATTCTCACTAATTAACACGTTTGCATGCGATAAATTAATGCATATGGCTCCCCCACCCCAAGTTCAACTCAAGCAAATGGAAGAAGAGAAGAGAGAAGAACGTAAGAAGAACAGTGCAACCGCTTTGCCATTTCATAAGCTCTTGAGCTATGCGGATACATTGGATTGGGCTCTGATGGCATTGGGGACCTTGGGTTCCATTGTCCATGGCATGGCTCAACCTATTGGATATTTGCTGTTAGGCAAAGCACTCAACGCGTTTGGAGAAAACATCAACGACCCTGATGCTATGGTTAAAGCCATCAACAAGGTATATACACTACACTCAAAGCTCTCAATTTTTAGTACTAAGTTGAAAATATTGAATTTCATCTACAACAAAAAAGTTGAAATATTGAAGAGGCAGTACTCGTAAGTGAGTTTGTCCGGGTAAATATATGAGTTGAGAATAAGTTACTCTCCATTTCAAATTCCTTTCATTTGTCTTTTCATAATTTAGATTTTATTTTTTAGATCTAACTATATATACACATCACATTATTTAAAATTTTAAATGACGTAGTAGTCTGTATACCGTTAGATTTGTAATATTTAATCTGAACCATAAAATTAACCAAACGGAAAGAATTTGAAATAAAGAGTATCCTTTATTTATGTTAATGTTATACCAAAGAAAAAAACAACTTCTAATAGATTCTTGTTTGTCCAGGTGGTTCCATTTGTGTGGTACATGGCCTTCGCCACATTTCCAGCTGGAATACTTGGTAGCTTTCCTTAAAAAAAAAAAATACTCCCTAAATATTAAATAATTTTCCTTCTCAAGATCAAAAATGAAAGATAATTAACATCAATTTCTGATAAAAGTTCAAGTATTTTGACTACAACTTTCACTTATTCTTTCAAGGCTAAACATGCGTTTATATTTCCACTAACATTCATTTAACGAAAAAACAAGGAAAATCATGTTACATAAAACTTAAGCTAATAGGAAAGGACAATAGACATAAATATAATTTTGTCCTGTTCTTTATTTCCTACAATCATCCACTTTTCAATTCGTAGAGGTTGGATGCTGGATGTATGCAAGCGAAAGGCAGGTAGCACGCCTAAGATTAGCACTCCTGAGTGCAGTCCTTAGCCAGGAGATTGGGGCTTTTGATACAGATTTAACGAGTGGAAAAATCATCAGTGGAATTAGTAACCACATGAGTATCATACAAGATGCTATAGGGGAGAAGGTATGCAATAGATTTATGCTTTGTGAAATTTGCAATGTAATGAAATATAATTTTGGCCTTATGGTAAAGGCTACTGTATTTATAGCTGAATTATTATACTTGTTGATAAGCTTTATCATATTAGAGGTATTTAAAATACAAACAAACTCTATCACCTAAGGTAAGCTTTATCTTGGGAAACACTTAGGTCCCACCACGGGATCGGTGTTAATTTTGATAAAATTTATGTGTTTTATAGTAAATGTTGTATCTGTAGTGATACATATGTGTCTATTGTTATAAAAAGAAAATGTGTGAATTCCGGTAACATTAATAATATTTGTGATAAACTTAACTTTACTACAAACTACACACACTCTACAACAACAAACACAAATTTTATCAAAATACACACAAATATTATAATTTTTGATACCTTTGGAGTGACGGTCCTGCAGCGGGACCTAAGAATTTCCCGCTTTATCTTATAGCTCCCTATTGATTTGCGATCATTACGATAGTCTACCCAATCAACATCTAAGAATGCCTGAAGTAAGTTGGAGCAAGACTTCTTGATTTGGAGACCAAAATAAATAAATTAGACCACCCAATTCCTTAATAGCAAAATCAAAGTGCAGCGGATGAATTAGCTAATCTCACGGGTTTGAGATTAGTTACAATGTAAAACCGAAACTTTTTTTATTTTTGATTGACTTCATAATATTGTGCCATATAAGTTGATCTCACAATTTTACACCTCATTATTTTAATATATATATATATATATATATATTATAATTTTTGAATTTAAATTTTATTCTATAATTAAACATCTCATTAGAATCTTGACACATTATATTTTCTTTAATAGAAATAATATATTGTTTCCATATATATTAACACAATCATAATAAATATCTAATACTATAATATATTTTATATATAAACACAATAATAATAAATGACTTTTAATAATCATCATAATTATTAATTTTCATATTTAGACAAAATATAAAAGACAGAAAAAATCACATTTAGACCAATCATTTTTAGATTTCATTTTCAGTAATTTTTTCATGCATGACACAGGTTTGCAAGTAGTTGTATATTATAGCTTAATTGTTACAATTGTTGATATTAGAGGTTTTTAAAATACAAAAGATATGCTTTATATTATCACTTTTTGTTTGATGTTTTTGTTGGAAGAAGATAGTCTTAATTATCCGTAAATGTCTCATGAACTTTATTTAGGCATTCCTTACAAAAGTTATGAACTTATGCTGTAATGCTAACAAAGTTTCTCGCTCACAGTTGAGTCATTTTCTGTCAAGCTTTGCAACTTTCTTCTCTGCAATCCTGATTGCTGCTATATGCTGTTGGGAAGTTGCACTGCTTAGTTTGTTAGTTGTTCCATTAATTCTGGTAATCGGAGCCACATATACAAAGAAAATTAACACCATTTCAGCTGCCAAAATGCATTACCAGTCAGAAGCAATGTCGACGGTAGAACAAGTAAGAAATCTGTGAAAGCAAAATTGCTAGAAATCTCTGATTTACTTATGCGAAAGAGTGTTTAAATTATTTTTACTCTGATCTCTGATTTCCTATCACAGACAATATCTCAGATTAAAACAGTATATGCATTTTTTGGAGAGAACTGTGCAATCCAGTCTTTCTCAGAGTGCATGGACAAACAGTTCTTATTAAGCAAAGGAGAAGCACTAATAAAGGGCGCTGGAACAGGAATGTTTCAGACTGTGACCTTCTGTTCTTGGGCTCTCATCATATGGGTTGGAGCCATTGTAGTCACTGCCAAGTGGGCAAGTGGAGGGGATATTATGGCTGCAGTGATAAGCCTTCTGTTTGGAGCTATGTAAGTAACATTCATTTTTAGAAATTAAATAAAAAATTACCTGAAGCAAAGTCAAATTCTATTACTTCCTGTATTAAAACTCACTTCTTTTAAATTGCAGATCACTCACTTATGCAGCACCAGACATGCAAATCTTCAATCAGGCGAAGGCTGCCAGAAACAAGGTTTTCCAAGTAATTCATAGAAAGCCAATGATAAGCTCCGATTCACAAGGGAAAATAATTGAGGGTGAGGGGATTGATGGCAACATTGACATGCGTGATGTATACTTTGCATACCCATCTCGGCCGGAGAAATTCATCCTTCAAGGATTTTCATTGTCAATCCCAGCAAGAAAGACAATGGCCTTAGTGGGTAGCAGTGGGTGTGGGAAGAGTACAGTCATCTCTCTAGTCTCAAGATTCTATGATCCCTCAAAAGGTTTGGAGCTCCTTCCTACCCCTTTGTCCCCAATTGCTTAGCATATATTTTTCTTTTTCTGTTTTACTTTTTTACCCTTAAGCTCATAAATTAATACATCTATATGTATGTTTCACAAGCTTACCACATCATATGGTTAAGTTCACATTTATGGTTACAAGTATATAGGTAATAATGACGTATGCATCTGTCCAGGGGAGATTTTCATTGACAAACACAACATCAAGGATCTCAACTTAAAGTTCCTCCGGAAAAACATAGGAGTTGTTTCCCAAGAACCATCGCTTTTTGCTGGAACCATCTTGGATAACTTAAAAGTAGGAAATATAAACGCAGATGACCAACAAATCCAGAATGCAGCAGTGATGGCAAATGCACACTCTTTTATATCCCAACTTCCAAATCAGTATCTAACAGAGGTCAGCTGACAAACCCCTCACCATTTTTTTCAATCATTGGTATTAAACAAAACCACTAGAGCATAATTTCTCACTAATTTGCTGAATGTTAACCCCTCTGGGATTTGTCAATGAAGATATCTATCATAATAGGATTTGTGAAAATGGGATCCAGGTAGGACAAAGGGGTGTCCAGTTATCAGGAGGGCAAAAACAGAGAATCGCCATAGCAAGAGCCATTCTAAAAAATCCCCCCATTCTTTTGCTTGATGAGGCTACAAGTGCACTTGATTCAGAGTCAGAGAAGCTGGTTCAAGATGCCCTTGAGAAGACTATGCTGGAGAGGACAGTCATCACAATCGCGCACAGAATGTCAACTATTATTAATGCAGAAATCATTGCAGTTGTAGAGAATGGACAAGTTACAGAGACAGGAACACACCACAGCTTGCTAGAGACCAACAAATTCTACAACTTATATAACATGCAGAACCTGAAACCAGTTTGTGACTCAAGGTTAGTTCACACTCAAATGCCCCTGCTTAAACATTTTAATAAAACATAAAGAATGAAAACTCTACCCGCTTATTATGTTAGTTGACTGACAGGCTTGTTATGTTATTTGACTAACAGAGTCACAAACTCCGCTGAAGAACCTGCAAGTTTCCAGCAACAGGTTTCATCTCAAGAAAATGAGCAAAAGGAGGAACATAGAGAGCCCAACAAATATCTTGATGACTCTCCCAAGAAAGACGACCAGAAAGGAAGAAATACAATTATATTCTTCAGGATTTGGTTTGGCTTGAAAAGGGGGGAGCTTGTAAATATTGTTATTGGCTCCCTTGCAGCAGCTTTCTCTGGCATCTCAAAGCCTGTTTTTGGATTTTACATCATAACAATAGGAGTAGCATACTTCAACAAAGATGCAAAGCAGCAAGTTGGATGGTATTCCATTTTCTTTTCTCTAATAGGATTGCTTTCATTGTTCAGTCACACCTTGCAACATTACTTCTTTGGCATGGTTGGAGAGGAGGCCATGAGAAACCTCAAACAAGCTCTGTATTCAGGTACGTTTTTCCATTTGGTAAATTAACTCTATCAGCTACAAGCAAATATTATTTTATCATAGGTAAAAGCACCTATCAGACTACAAGACTGCAAATTGACATCCACAGCTTTAAACTTCTGCACGCATACTACGTAATGAAATTGCTTGGTTTGAGAAACCTGAAAACAATGTTGGTTCACTTACTTCACAAATCATAAATGACACCTCCATGGTTAAAACCATAATTGCTGATCGTATGTCTGTTATTGTACAATGCATCTCCTCCATATTGATTGCAACAGTCATCAGCATAAAAGTAAATTGGAGAATGAGTTTGGTAGCTTGGGCTGTTATGCCCTGCCACTTCATCGGTCGCCTGATTCAAGCCAAGTCAGCGAAAGGATTTTCAGGTGATTCAACTGCTGCACATTATGAACTTGTCACCCTAGCTTCTGAATCTGTAACCAACATAAGAACCATAGCATCCTTTTGCCATGAAGAGCACATAATCAGGAAAGGGCAATTATCTCTGGAAAATCCAAAGAGGAAGAGCAGGATGGAAAGTATTAAGTATGGAACAATTCAAGGCTTCTCCCTTTGCTTATGGAACATTGCACATGCCGTTGCTTTGTGGTACACAACAATTTTAATTGAAAGAAAGCAAGCCACCTTTGAAAATGGCATCAGATCATACCAGATTTTCTCTCTCACAGTACCTTCAATCACCGAGTTATGGACATTGATCCCCACTATCATCTCTGCCATCAGTATACTAACTCCTGCTTTCCAAACCCTTGATCGTAAAACTGAAATTGAACCAGATACACCGGAAAATTCACATTTTGAGAGGATCAAGGGGATAATTGAATTTCAAAATATCAAATTTCACTACCCATTAAGGCCAGAAGTGACAGTTCTAAACAACTTCAGTTTACAAATTGAAGCTGGATCAAAGATGGCTCTTGTTGGGCCAAGTGGAGCAGGAAAGTCCTCTGTTTTGTCCCTTTTGCTGAGATTTTATGATCCAAGGGAAGGAAGGATACTCATTGATGGGAAAGAGATAAGAGGGTACAATCTGAAAAGGCTGAGGAGACAGATAGGATTGGTGCAACAAGAGCCACTTCTTTTTAGTTCCTCAATCAGAGACAATATCTGCTATGGTAACAATGGGGCTTCTGAAACTGAAGTCGTGGAGGTAGCAATGGAAGCAAACATACATGAATTCATCAGTAATTTGCCTGATGGATATGATACAATAGTTGGGGAAAGGGGTTGCCAACTTTCTGGTGGACAAAAGCAAAGAATAGCCATTGCAAGAACTCTACTAAAGAGGCCTGTAATTTTGCTCCTAGACGAAGCAACAAGTGCCCTTGATGCTGAGTCTGAAAGAACTGTAGTGAGTGCTTTGGAATCAATAAAGCTGAACAATGGTGGTTTGTTGTTAGGAACCACACAGATTACAGTTGCACACAGGCCTTCCACGGTAAGAAACTCAGACACCATAATCGTCATGGATAAAGGTGAAATTGTTGAAATGGGTTCTCACTCTACCCTGATAACATCAACTGAAGGAATGTATTCGAGATTATTCCAGCTACAGAGTTTGACAGAAAATTAATGAATGTCTCCTATCACAAAAGTTAGCTACAGTGACCTGCTAAACAAAATTACAATAAGCCATACAACTATAATTTTCTTTTGGTGTTCAAGTGGAAACTTTGTAATATTTTTCATCATGAAAATATAAAAATAATAAAAAATGGAATGAGGTTAATAACATGATGAAATTGATAAATAGTACCTAAAAGAAGCACAAAAGAGGAACACATTCCTTTAGACTTCAAGAAAGATGCTATCTACTCTTTTGAGCAGCTCCAGCTCCTCCCCACTGGCAACTCCAGGATCAATATAACACAACTGAAACAAAAACAGAATATCATGCCCACTGTCGAATTATGGTAAGACCAAGTACAAAAGTTTACGAAAGACATATAACCTGGTATTGCGGCTTCTTTAGTGTGTGAACCCCTCTTTTAATAAGCTTTTGCCACCCAACATTCCCTTTAAGAGATGTTTCAAGAGCTGTTGTTCTCTATAATAATGTGATGCAAGATTGAGAACTATTGACATTAATGACAGACTACAAGTTCTAGAATGTATGGCAATTATATTTTGAAATTAAATTGAACAAATATAAAAATAGCTATATACATGAAAATAAAATATTATTGAGTGCCTGCAACACGTCCAAATAACATATATATATATATATATATATATATATATAGAATTGGCAGACAATTATCTTCCAACTAATCAAATGGGATTTAAAATCATTGCCTAAACCACCCCAAAGGAAATCCTGTTGTAATCTCTCAAAGCAATTAGCAATGCTAACAGGAATGGGAAATAAAAGGAAATATGCTGGCAAACTTGAGAGAGTGATCTTTATCAAAGTGATTCTCCCACCCTCTAATAAATAAAGCTTCTTCCACCCTAGTAATCTTCTTTCCATCTTCTCCAAAACCAAGTCCCATATCAATTTTGATTTATATTTAGCACCTAATGAAAGCCCAAATATTTCATGGACAACGGAGAGATCTTCCAATTAAGAAATCCTTTTCCAAACACCTCCTTTTTTTTTCTTTTTCTTTTTTCTCTTGATAAGTATATTTTGGCCCCCATGGGATTAGGTGTTGATTCTTCAATCAAAAGAAAAATCAATTTCAAACACACATGCAAGTCTATTGGGCTGATTTTTATTGTACTTCAGTTAGTCACTAATATTCCTTTCTTTTCTTTTTTGATGATGTGAGAACCTTGCTAAGGTAGGGCCCTTTGGACCCCACCCCTAGAGTGTAAACCCCCGGTTGCATGCACCGACCACACGGAAGTTTCCCTACATGCAACAGGATAAGTCAAAGTGCTTCACTCAGGGATTGAACCAAGGACGCCCAGCCAGCCCAAGAGCCCCACGGCCCCGGCCAACCAACTCAGCTAGCACTCAAGTGGTCATTCACTAATATTCAAGATCCTAAAGAGTTAGGGCTCCATATGTCCTTATCAGTTTTGCAGTTAGTCTACAGTATTTGATATAAAAAATTCAATATATCAACTGCTAAGATAGCTCACAGATAGATAGACAGAACATTACATGAGCAGGGTCCAAAATTAAGAGACTGAACTGCTGCATCCCATTCTGTTGATGTTTAACTTGAACCCCAACAATTGTTCTTGAATGTCCATCATGTTGGAAATACAAGGGCCTGCTCATAAAATTGACAAGTTGGATACTATCAGAAATGAGTCATTTTCATATGATAAGCAAGTCGGGTGAACGAAATCTCCCCATGCATCCATGACTGATAATCAACATTCCATTTCAGGCTATAGTTACTAATTAATTAATCACTTACGGTTTCTCGCTGACCATAACACGATGGTGGCCAGATTTGCTTAAGCATTTATCAGAAAAGTAATTCCACACCCATTGAACAAGAACTTCTGAGCCCTTGCTTTTCCTTTCACATTTATTTGGAACATTATCACCACCTTCAACTCCTAAAGTATTACCGAGCTCGATACTAGAATATCTAGACTTTTCATCCCCTCTAGAACTTGCTAGGGGAACATCATGATTCCTCCCCAGAATGTATTTATCCATTGGTCCATAAACCTGAACTACTTTCCTCTTGCCTCTGTCATTTATTTTTAAAACCTGTGGCCCAAGACTTGAACCAGGAACAGAAAGACAAAGCGATTCAAGTTCCTTTGGACCAAAATCCACTATCCTTGCCCGAAGCCCAAAAGAACGGAAGAGAGCAGCACATTCAGTAGCTCCGATCCAATTTCTTGAACCATAAATTTTGTGATTGAAATGTTCAGAGCCAAGTGCATCAAAACCCCTTTCCCAAGCAATCTCAAGCCATCTCTGGAGTGATGGGATATCGGGAACAAATCCCGAACCACCAAATAAAACCTCTCTTGCTTCTTGTCTTCTCATAAGCAAGTGAGAGCTAAGCATTTGAATGTTACGCCACCCACAACCCCACCCAACATCCTCAGATTCAATGCTCTGAAAATGATCGACGTAACCTGACAAGATACTTGTCGAATTTCCTGATTCTAATTCCAAACAATTTTTCAACAAAGCCATCAAACCAGTTTCAACTTTGTAAAAAGTGCTCCTAATCTGTAAACCAATTATGCAAGAGATCTTTTCGTCAATATGTGATTCTCTATAACCCCTAATCCCAGCATCACAGCTGGGCTCACATGGCATGTACTCCATCACTAGATTATTCTGCAGAAGCATAAATAAGAACATCAATAGATTAAACAAAGACAAGTTTTGGTGACGAAGTGAAAAACTCTTCAAAAGAAAAACCATCTTTGATTTTTGTGTTTAAGTGAGAGTTGTGTAGTCATGATTTTTGTATGCAATGCAGAACGAAAGAAAGCATAAGGAGAATAGCCGGTGAGATAAACTTACAGTCACAGAGCGAGGTGAAGTTGAAGAAGGAGAATTAGGGGCAAGAGCAATCTGTTGGGCCAAATCCCTATCCCTAGCGAGTTGCTGTTGCTGCTCATATTCATCTTCCAATTCAAAATGACTGTTGGCATGCCTGCGATTGCATCAATGAAAGAAATTAAAAATTCTCTACTTGTAAACTGCAGCATTCAAATATAGAAGAGAAAGAATACCTTTCCAGCTCCGCCGACGGAACTGTTTCATGGCAAAAGGGGCACGGAGCTGTCGTCATACACAAGACAAAGATGAAAAAAGCAAAAGAGAGTTTTGAATTTTGAAAGATTTTCAAATGGAGTAAGGTTAGCCTATCTATTTCAAATGTAATTTATCTTACCACACCGTTGGTTTTAATGTAAAACATTTTCTGTAGTAAAATGTTTTCATATGCAAATGATTTTTAGCAAAACGTTTGTTTTCCGGTGTTTGTTTACATTCTGAAAAATGCTCTGGAAAATATTCTACATTGTGTGTTTGGAGTAACGTAAAACAAATCAAAAGAAAAAAACACTAGCCACCACATCCTCCACCAGCCACCACATCCTCCACCCACAACAATCCACTGCCCACCATAGATCTTTCAAGCAAATCACAACAAAAAATCCACAATCACAACCGCAAGCATCAGATACCCAGAACAAAAAATCCATGAACAACCACAAATCGCAACATCCACCACAACAAAGCCCCACATCACCGAGGTTCAAAAAACCCACAAATCGCAACAACCACCACCACAAAAACCCACATCATCGGTGTTGAAAAACCCACAAATCGCAACAACAAAATCCAACAAATTGCAACAAACCACCACAACAAAAACCCATATCACTGGTATTTAAAAACCCACAAACCATGAACAACCTCGACCCACCACAATCGGCCACCACATCAATCGGCAACCCAACGCACCAGAAAACCCACAACAAAACGACCTACCACCCAACAGCCTCACTCTTGACGTGCCCCTGCATCTCTCTCCGCCAATGGAGGTGGATCGCACGAAAAAACCCCATGCCTGAGCCAATCGTTGGGGGCACCGGGTGAAGGGGAGAGAGAGCATCAACGATTGGCTGTGCGAGAGAGGAAAAAGAAAGAAAAAGAAAGGAAAAGAGAGAGACTGGGTGTGCTGTGAGAGAGGCGCATTTTGGAAAATGGTTTACAAAAAATTTGGGGGTAAACCATTTTCCGAATTTTTAGTCTATATTTTCCGGTCAACTGAAAACAATTTCAGGTTGACCAATATTTTACAAGCAAACAAACACTCGTAAATACTGAAAATGTTTTTCGGAAAACATTTTACAGCGAAACAAACGGAGCCAAAGTTAAATAAAAGCATAAAAATTCTCCAAATATTAAATGTCAAATATCTAAGTTACTTTTCAAAAATTAAACCTTTATGAAAAATTTAAAACAAGTACCATTGTGACATGGGTATTGTGAGGTATCTAATATTTTCCCACAAGTATACGAGCTTTCAGGAATCATGTTTTATGGTTCAAGCAATTATTTTGGACAATAGTTTATGTTAAAAACCCTTAGGACTTCTTTAGCTTATAATATGAGATAAAAATCAATTAGACATAAGTGTCTAATCACATTTTATAAATCCAATGGTTGGTGGCAACTCCCTTAAAATGAATAAAAGATTTAAAAATAAATAAACAAGCATGCATGCATGCATACACACATTATCCATACAAAAATAAAATAAAAAAGAAGAGAGAAGCCGAACAATTGAGTGAAGTGAGGAAAACTTCTTAAGAAAATTTTCAAGCATCCGCATCTTTGCCAAAATCCAACGTCGATAAAATGCATCAGATTCAACTAATTCTCTTGTAAAGCCCTTGTTCCAAGCTAACAATAAGCCTGATTGGAGGGTTCACAAGTCACAACTCTGCAAATAGCACTAATAATCGAGTATACTTTTATAGAGAACCCTAGAACCCAATTACCGTCATTCCTAATGAGACCTCCCACACCAGCGAGGTCTGAATTCCACATTGAACATTCATCTCTATTTCATTTAACAATGTTATGATTTTTAATTACATGTTATTAGTACTATTTTGGTGAATCTACTCAAATTAGAAAAACATGATATTTTGGAAATTTCAAACCTTTTTAGTGAGATGCTTATTTATTTTATATGGGAATCTGAGATATCTATCATTTGTCCCATTTTTTGTGTTTCACTCTATATTTCATCAATCACAATTCGTCACATATTCTTCTTCTTCTTTTTTTCTTATAAAATAACTAAAGTTTAATGGAAAAAAAATTCAAACAATGGCATGTGTAAGTGGTGGAGCATAAAATGAAACACAAAATGCAGGAAAAATGATATTTATTCAGCTATGAATCAAACCCTTTTATTCATGTTCTAATTTTTTTTTTTTTACTGGTTTGGAATTCAATTGGTAAATGATCTTTGAGAAAACAATTTTTCATGACATCCATGTTTTTAGAAAACAATTTTTGAAATAAAACCTCCCTGGGTTTTTCAAGAAAGTGCATTCTTGTAGAGTTCCATGGGTTTTTGGAAAAGTGATTTTTCAAAGGAAATAGAATCCCATGGAACGTTGGAAAACAATTTTTTATGGAAAATAAATGGGTCTCATGGAAACCTTTTTAGAAAAGTATTTTTGGGAATTAAAATTGAACCCAACTCTTTGAAAATATGTTTTTGAGAAAGAAAAAAAAAATTGGAAAACATATTTATTTTGAGTAATGCTAGAGACACAACTTATTTTACAACTAAACCTTTACAAACTGACATAGCATCCTAAGTGGAGGATACCACATCAGTAATTTAATGATTTAGTTAATTTTAAAATTTTAATGATTTCATTAATGTTAAATGCTAATGTTGATGTCTATTTTAATTGCTGATGTGGTATCCTCCACTTAGGATACCATGTCAGTTTGTAAAGGTTTGGTTGTAAAATAAGTTGTATCCCTAGCATTACTCATTTATTTTGGACAATGAAGTTTTAAAACCTGGATGTCTCATTTGAAGAAAAGCAAGATGTGTCAATCAATTAAGTTACAAAATACTTGACAAATGAAGCTATTGTTGATAAATGAGTAAGTTGGTTTCACATCATTAACTAGGAAGTTAGTGTGTAAAACCAAATCCATAGAAGAAAATAGAGACGTGCATAAAAACAATGCAAATTAAAATCCACTAGTCGGTAACCCATGCAATACATGGGAAAGGTTTTTTTTAACATAATATGATTTTTTTTTTCTTTCTTTTTTTGGTCTAAATATAAAATTTGATGTTTATAATAATTTTTACTAAGCATTTATTATTATTATTATTGTGTTTGTATATGGAACTATATATTATGTTTTTTGGTATTTATTATAATTATGTTTGTATATGGAATGATATATTCTACTTTTTAAAGAAAATATGATGTGTCAAGATTTTTAATAAAAAATAAATAATGATGTATAAAATTGTTTAATAATAAATAAATGATGATATGTAAAATTGTGGATGATTTAAAAAAAAAAAAAGCCAAATGTATTTAATTTCATATATTATATATAGAAGTATAGATACCACGTATACATACGAAAACATACATTAGGAAATGATGATCTGGCTTGATTTCATATCATCACATAAAGAAACAATGAGCTCTCCCATGCATTTATTATTGGCAAAGATGTAATTAAATTCTACACATGCATATGGTTCGCTATTCTACACATGCATATAATTCATTATTCTATGCATGCATGGACATAGTTTGTTATCACATGTCAAGCATAATCAAATAATTAATATGCTAAGCAAACTAAGAATCCAAGCATGACATTTAAAACTCTACCAAAAAAAGAAAAGAAAAAAAGAAAAGAAAAGCATGACATTTAGTTAAACAACCAAAGGCAAGAAAACAAGTAATTGGAAGAGATTTTTGATTCATTGGGCAGTAGCTCAGTGGTCTCCCCCTCCCTTCATTTGATTTCAGGGGCGGATGCAGTTCATGACCAGGGTGGGCACGTGCCCACCCTCAAATTAAAAAAAAAAAAATTTAGTAGGTATATATAAATTCAAAAAATATAGATATGCTAAAGTGCCCACCCTCATTTTTGTTTTAAATCCCCATCTACGTCTTAGAAAAAAAAAAATTAAGGAAGATAAATGTATTAAAATTACATCAAACAATCCAAATAATCCAAAATTACAACATTTACCACACATAACAAACAACCAAATAACACAAAAAAGCCCAAATAACACAAAGAAAATCCAAATAACACAAGAAAAACGCCGAATAATATCCTCAAAAGCCCAAAAAATGAAATTACAACAACAAACGGTATAAATATACAAGCTTTTTTCAGCATTTCTTACTTTCAACTGGTGCCTTTTCTTCTTCTACTTCTGCTTCTGCTTCTCTTCTTCTTTTTGTTCTTTGCGGGACAACACAAGAAGTACTTACTTTTTCTTTTCTTTTTTGGTTTGTCAGCCAACACTTGCTTTTTCTTCACTTTAACTTAAGCCCAACCACGTGTCCCTACTTTTCCTTGATATTTTTTTTCAACTTTCAACTTTTACCTTTTTACGTTTTATATATATATATATATATAGATTTTTAATTGATAAGTCTAGTCAAGATCTTAATAATATATTGAATTTTATATATACTACAATGCTAATGCTAATCCGAAATATATTTGTCCTATATTTTATTATTATTATTACTATTAAGGCAATTTTTAACATTTTTTATATTAAAAAATGATAAGATATTGAACATCATAATTAAGTCATTTTTTATAATTTTCATATGAAACAACAATTTTAGATTATTATTATCCAAACGTTCATTTCATAGAAATAACATTTTGTCACAGGTTTTACTAAATGCTTAACTGTGATTTTATAACATTGATAGCATTTAAAAAATGACACTATAAATTAACAGTATAGTCAAGTCCTTTTTGATCATTTACCTCCGAAACGACAATTTTAAACTAAAATTATCCAAATGCTCAATTGACAAAAACAACAATTTTTCATTAGTTTTGCCAAACGTTTAATTGTGATTTTCAAAATCATGTTTTCAGAATCATAATTTTAAAACCGCACTTTTTAAAAAATACACTTTTTCAAACAGCTAACCCAAACCCATCCTTAGTCTTTTACCCTCTTTTTTTTGTTTTTGTTTTACGTGCTCGGCCATTAGCCCATCTACTTCACGTGTAATCAGGTGTAGTACACTAGTACTTAGTTTGACTTTTAACTTTTCAAATTTTTTATTATTTTATTATTCATTATATTTTATACTTATTTTTGGGTTTTATTTATTTTATTATTATCTAAATGTGATTGTTTTGTTATCTATTTTGATCAATAAACATATAAATATGTAAATCAATATATATATATATATATAATATACCGGTACCGAAATATTCTATTCCAATGGACAAACCAAAACGATCACCGAAACGGTATTAATAACTTTGAATAAATCGTTTGTAATTTGTAAATTGTATTTGTGGCATATGAAAATTTTGAAATTAAAAGACAAAAGGTGCCCACCCTGAATGAAATTCCTGGATCCGCCCCTGTTTGATTTCCATCTTTTTTTGCGGGTGTGGATTCGAGTCTTCACACACACACACACATAGACTAAGTTAATTGAGAATTTATATTTCCACTCCAAAAGAGTGAGCCTCAAAAAAGAAGAAGAAGAAGAGATTTTTGGTGTTTAGCTAGTGGAGGAAACTGGAAATTGATGAAAGATATTATATGATAATTTTTGTAAGGGACTTTGGGCATTATTTATGGGTTTTCTAGATGATTTGTTTGATGCTAAACCAAGCTGAGAGGGGTTGGTATTTAAAGAGAGAGTGAAACTGCCAAGCTAGAGGTCACCATGAGCCTGTTGGTGTTAGGCGCATGGTAGGACTCAAAAGTGAAAACTAGCCATGCCAGTTGCTTTAGGTGCATAAGGGGTATGATCCTGAAGTTTGGGTGCCAGTTTTGGCACTTGTAGCCCACAATTTTTCCAGTTTGAGTTGTTAACTTCGCACAAAGATTTGACCGTTCTTAAAACTGTTGGAAAGCTTCCACAACAAAATTTCCAATGGTTATAGTTTTGTGTCATTTGGAGCTACTTTAAGAAAATTATTCAATGGGGAAGTGGGGTGGTTCCAACAAGTAATTTTTTTTTTTTTGCACAGGTAATTTTTGGCAATCTGGAGATGATTTGGCGAAGTCGTTTGTTATACATGTAGAGGAACACACATCGTTTCTCAAAGTACAAGTTTTTCAGATCACATATGCTTGGTTGATGCACACTATGCGCAAAGTGGGCACCTCAAGCTATTTTTATGCTATTTTTTGTGGGTTTTATACGTTTTTTTTTTTTAATTTTTGTGGACTTTGTTCTTGGACTTCCCCACCTCTAGGTTGCTCAAATGTTGAGTCATTCGAAAGCTTATAACATCATATTTCTAAAGGGACCAACTTTGAAACTATTGGTTTCAAATTTGGAAAACTACGAGCATGAGTATGTGGCACTAAACTCACATTTTGATATAAAATTCCATTTTTCGTATTTTCATGAGTTTTCTTTGTTCATGCAGAATCGTTTAGGGTGGAGCCTGCCAAATCGAAGCTTGTCTCGAAACCTTTCCAATGACATATCGTTTGTGTCAATCATACATCTTTTGACCATAATTTGATTGTAGTCAAATTACGATAAAAACCTTGTAACACTTTTGCAAAAATAGCCAAGTGTTTGGCCTTTTTTTAATAATTTTTTTTTTTATGATTTTATGATATTTTGCTCATCTCAACTGTGATCTAGGCCCGTGAGTAGTCATTTCAAAGGGAATTTGATTATCTTTAATATAAGCTTGATTTTGTCTTAATGAAACGATCAGATTTTTAGTCAACATTGGGTTAAACTTCTGGTCAATCGTGGTCAATCGGGTCAAAATGTCTTGAAATGTGTATTTGGATGACATATGATGGGATTTTATGAATGTTTGGACTTGTTTGACCATCTATTGAATTTAGTTAAAACGTTGATCAAAAAAGGGTTTTCTTGGAATTTGGCCCTTGATTCATGAAATGAGTTGCTCTACCATCCGATTGGGATAATTATGTTAATACATGTGATTCCCTTGGCTTATGGATTAAAATTGTTTTTTTGTGTGATTTTTTTGGGGCTCAATTTAAATATTTGCATGAGAATCGATAGCGTACAAAATATGGTATTGACACATTCCTTATTATTAAATGGCTATCTACTACAAAACATTAACCCACTTCTAATATTAACTCGTACTTTGATAAAAAAAAACCTATTGGGAAGACCATGACAAATAACAATTAAGATATTTAGAGGAAAACAGAGCAGTGTGTTGATGTTTTGGCTAATTGAGGTAATCATCCACAAATACTTTATGACATTTGTCCCAAATTTTTGTTTGAGTGTTTTAATAGGGACAATACTAGGATTTCTCTTTGGAGCTAGTTAATCCATATTCCTAGTTTTAAGAAGAAAAAAAAAGTTGCCTTATATCCCAAACTGGACAAGTTTGTTATATTGTTTTTGATAGGATGGGGATGGAATTGTTGATTTAAATTATTTGGTTAGTTAAATGAATTGAAATGTAATTTAAAAGAGTTTTTCCCATATTTAAAGTCCAAGGAGGGTGAAAGTTGAAATGTTATATATATAACTTGATAAACACGGGATTCTACATCTATTTATTTGATTTTTGGGTTTGTTGATCTAATACTAATAGTCGGATAAAGTAGTAGGTAAAATAAAATAAAATAAAAAGTTGGGGGCGAGAGGTGAGCACATATTGCCTGTAATACAATGAGAAAATGATATGAATAACCCGAAGAAAGAGGGGCCCTCGGCTCGCTATAGCTTTTAGGTTTCAGTCTTCGTTTGCGACTTTTGCATTTCATCTTCTTGCTTCTTCATCTCATCTAACATCAAAGCCAAAGAAGCTTCCGGTGACTAGGATCTGCTGCATCCTTCCTCAATTCAGCTCTCTCAGACTCTCTGTGTGTAAGTCTTCTTTCTTCTTATTCTTTGTGTTTTTCTCAATTTCTCAAATGGACTGGCCCTTGATCTGACCTACCCCTTTAACATTTCTCAAATATATCTTCCTTCAATTCATTATGTTACGGATAACGATGTTGATTTGAAATATAATTTTATATATTCTTTTTTTAATTTTAAAGAAAATGATGCAGGCTGATCTGATCTTTTATGCCATTGCTGGCTCTCGTTTTCGGACTGGATAATTTTCATCATCATCTACTTTAATCCACCTCATGTAACATATAAACTCCATCATTCTATCTGTTCTGTGTTTGTTTGTATGTAACAATACAATTACTACGAGCATAAGAGAGAAAGAGAGTGAAATAGGTAGGTAGAGAGATAGATATGCAGAAGAGTGGGAGCCTTCCCAGAAATAGTAGCAATAGTGTTAATACGCCGTCATCTTTGAGAGTGATCACACCCCAACAGTCCCTGAGGCGCTTGGGTTTATGTTCCCAAATCGCCACAGGGGGCCAGCACTCCTCCCCTATTGTCTTCCCTGAGAAACGTAGCAAGGCCAAGGCTTCTTCACGCCGCAGCAGCAGCAACAATGAGGTCGCTGGTGTCCCCACTCCTGTTGATGACCTTGTCAAAGCCAAGACCTTCGAGCACAGGATTGACATTGGACTAGGAGGACCAGGAGCTGCAGGAGGAGATGAAAAGTCTGATTTGTTGGGATATGTGGTCTTCTCCGGAAAGCTGGTTTGGGATAAGAGAAAGGCATCCAATACGAATGCTACTGATGTACAGCAAACCTCTAATACTGATAGTACCGGCCAGGTACCCGTTGATGCTAAACTTACCAGCAGAGCTCTAATTTGGGGTTCTCACATGCTGTCTCTTGATGATGTCATCTCTGTAAGCTCTTCTTCCATACCCACTAGATGCTAGCTAATAGAAACAGGTTTCTTTCAGCTTTGGCAATTGGCGTGCAGGTCTCAAAAAGTTTTCTTCAATGACTGTTTTGACAGGTTTCCTATAATAATGGTCTCAGACATTTCACGGTACATTCTTACCCATTAAAAAAGGGTTCATGTGGCCTCTCGTGTTTTATCAAACCTCGAAGAAGTCGCAAGGATTTTCGCTTTTTGGCTTCTACCACAGAAGAAGCTATTCAATGGGTTGGTGGGTTTGCAGATCAGCAGTGTTTTGTTAATTGTTTGCCTCACCCTTTGGTTTCTTCAAAGAAGCAGGCTTCTTCAGAATTACTTCAAACTGATACTCCTCCTGAGTTACTGTTCAAATGTAAGAATCCACCGAAAATGCTTGTGATATTAAACCCACGGTCAGGACGTGGTCGTTCAAGTAAAGTTTTCCATGGCATTGTGGAGCCAATATTTAAGGTATGTCAGCACACCAATAATTTAACCTACACTTCCATCTGCAAATGCTGATTGTTTCTGTTGATTCTCAAGATGCGATAGTCATACTCATATGTGCAAACTATGAAAAAAAAAGTGCATGCATGCATGCTTGTGAAAGCCTTACTTGCCTTATAGAAAAATGTATTATATGATCTGTTGTCTTTGCTCTGAACTGCTATTGTTATTTTGGATTCCCCTAGTTCTCCTACACCTCTACTCAACACTGAAATAGCTCTTTGTGGACAACATCTTTTATGTAAATTTGCATGCCTGATAATATGCATATGTTCTAACAAATTTATGCCATGATTTCATGCTAAAGAAGCAACGGTTTTACCGAAAATCGTGACTCAGTCTATCCTAACGTCTCTTAGGAGCAAGCTCATGGGCATGCGTTTTTGCCTTAGGACATTGGAGAGTCAATATATTATGACAACTCCTAGTTATGGTGTAGATGATAATGATGACACTGGGCTTCATGGAAATATGGGATGGGTTTGTGGAAAACTATGTAAAGGTGGAACAAATATTTCAATGTTGTTTGATGTGGGATGGAAGTCAGCTCTGGAAAAATCCCCTAATTTGTAGTCGATGCCTTGAGGGTTGCATGGCTCCTTGCTTCTGCATGATTATATAGGAACATGAGGCTGACTCGCCCCGAGCTAATTGATCTTATGGGATAAGTGAGTCTGACCTTTCATGTGACGTAAGAGTTAGTACAGAAACTTTAGTGGGCCAGCAGTAAATTGGGATTCTTGATAAGATCTTGAGAGATTCTTGAATAGAGATTGATGTTTAGGGTCTAGGTAGGTTAGGTAATAAAAAGATTGGATTTTGAATTAATGTTAAGGAAATTTGATGATTTTTTGGTTGTTAAACAGTAAATTGAACGAGAAACAAAGAAAGATAAACCCCAGGCAATTACATGTAGGGTTCGTAAGCAATCACATGTAGGAAGGAGAAGTTAATCACACTCTCAAGTCATTCAATCCATCACCAATATCTAAACCCTAGAAGTATATGCATCCAAACCCTAATCTCATTCCACTCTCAAGAACCTACTGCCTACACAACAATTACCTTTTATTCCATAGCCATACCCGAAACCCTAGGATTCTTAGGAAACCCAAACCCTAAACCCAAACCCTAAGCATCCAATCATGAAGAGAACTCACTTGAAATCAATCCATGGAACCCTAACCCGAAATGAGTTCCTAACAAGGAGGTAGCTCACTATTGCCTCATCATGTCATCCACCATGTCAATAAGGGTATTGAAGGGCTGGAAACCATGTTTCCCCCTAATGCACTTTGGACCAAGCCCAACTGGCAGGAAGAGACACCTATATGCTTGAGTAGGCTTGAATAAATAAAGCCTTGTTACCCTTGAATACTTATTTTGTGTTTGGGAAATTGCTCAATATTGATTTTGTATCTAGATTTGAACTATGGTTTTTGTTTCTTCTCCAAATCCAGGTCTAATACTTTGTTTTAAGATGCGTCCTCAAAGTCACCATATTAATTATTATATTTTTTTTAGTATGATGAGGAACCTCACCGAGGCAGGTCCCTTTGGACCCACCCTTAGGTAGTAAAGCCCTAGATACACGACCCCACCCGCCAAAACTACAAAGTCACCATAATTATGAAACTTTGCAACACCAAAGGCTCTAATTGAGAATGAGGTAGCTGTAGGATTGAGAGTTGGAATCTGTTAATAATATGTTTAATCTAATATAATCCGAATGGTTTCAGCTTGAGATGGATGATAAAGTGTGTTGGAAACTCAATAGGAATGGTGTTTTTTCAATCCATTCACATTTGAAGTTTTGAGACAAAGTGACACGCCAAGTTCCTTCGAAAGCTATATGGAGGGTGAAGGCCCCTATGAGAGTAGTTGCTTTTATGTGGACGGTAGTGTTAGGAAAGATAATTACCATTGATAATCTTATTAAACGAGGGATGGTCATGGCCAACCAGTGTAGCATGTGCAAGAGAAGTGGTGAGGTTCTGGGTCACCTCCTCACCACTGTTTTTTTGTTAGGGAGTTATTGGAGCTTGTGTTTACTTTGTTCGAATTTTGGTGGGTGATGTGGCGATGCCTAAATCTGTGCACATGATGCTTCAAGTTGGAGGAGGAAACCAAGTACCTTCAAATACAGGGCTTGGAATTTAGTCCATCAAGCTTGTTTTGGACTTATAGAAGGGAGAGGAATCAACGAATATTCGAGGGGCAGGAGCAGTCAATGGTGAAGATAAATTTGATGCTTCTTAGCTCATTGTTTTCTTGGCTTTTAGTTGATATGGGTCAGTCAAATGTTTTTGTAGTAGATTTTATTGATACATTACATCTCTGATAGTTCTTTTGTGTTTGGGTGGGTATACACCCTGTATACTCACTGGTCTTAAGAACTGATGTACTTGCTCTATTGTTCTAATGAAATTCATTTATCACCTGTAAAAAGAAGTGTGACCTCATGGCACGGCTTAAGATTTGTCATGCTAGCAACCACTGAAGGTGCAAGTTCATGACAAAAATCATCTACCAATCAAAGAAACTCATCATTGTAATCCCTTTGTTTTCTCTATGCTCTTTATTCTCCTATAGTTTTCTGCTTCTATTTAAAAAAAAAAAAAAAAAAAAAAATTATGGGATCTTGACCTTAATGGTGTAATCCTATTATAGTTAGGAAAGAGTTCTTTTGAAGGATATATATATATATATTTCCATATTCATATTCATGTGGAGGTGCAAACTGTGACAGCTTGCAGGCTTTAAATTGGAGATCGTAAAAACAACATCTGCTGGGCATGCTAAAAAACTTGCATCCAGTGTTGACATCAGCACTTGTCCTGATGGTACTATCCCTTGACTAATCATATCATGGCATCTTTTTGATTTGCTTTTGCCATTGCTTTTTGATTATGTTCATTATCTTTATGGATTTATCAATATGTACAAATGCACCATTTTTTTCAGGAATTATATGTGTTGGAGGTGATGGAATTATTAATGAGGTAATTCATTTTTATTGGTCATTCTTGTTTTGCATGTATTACTATTTATATGGCTGCTGATGATAACGGAAGTTATATTGACATCAATCTCAGAAAAAAATGAGTGTAAGGAATGCTGTATTTAAATTTACGTCATATGACAAGAACATTATTCTGAAGCCCTTGAGTACATAATAAATGAGAAATATCAAGAACAACATCCCTTGGTGAAAATAAGGAAAATTCGATCCACATCTAACCCAGGAAAAAGATTTGAATTTTCTCCTGTTTCTATTTATTGCAAACAATATTTCAATCAGCGTCCTAGAAAGTTGATAAGTCAAGGCTTTTGCTAGTCAATTTACATGATATCCTAAAGATTTGATTTGAACCAAAAGAGGGAGCTAACTAAAAAAGAGGCCAAAGCAACAGCATTCTTAGTTCTTGATAATATTGGAAGCTTATAGAATTTTTAAAATTTATAGAAGTCTTAGATTTTGTTCTTAAGTCGTAATAGTCAAACATAATTATAATCTGTCGATTTTGGATATGGGCTCTTGTTGTAGTTGATAGATTAAATTTTGGGTGTAATGTTGTCAGTTTTTATGCTTCAGTAATTTACTACTTTGCTAGTGAAATTTTTGAAGTTCTTACCCTATTAGTAGAAGGAGAAAGCAGTGTATATGATGCAATAGGGAGAACATAGATATAGTCTAGATCTTATATGAATCTGCAAAGATGTCATCTTTCAAGCAAATTGATGCTTACAATGGGTTTAAGAAGAAATTCCAGCAATAACACAAGATTACAGCAAAGAGAATAAGATTGAAGTTGGAACGATAGAAAATCAATTTCTAGGCACAAAGAGCTCAATAAATATTCAGATCTGAAATTTCAGAAATTAGATAAGAAAAGGTTGTAATAGCATTTAGTGAAATTTTGGCATGATTATTGGTGTCGTGAGATGCCTTTGAGGGAGGCTTATCTGGAGTTGTTCTCTATTGCCCGGGATAAGGACGCTTCGGTAGCTGATCTTATGACTTTCGGGACCAGTGTGCTCCATTGGGACTTGTCTTTTACTCGGAGTGTGCAGGATTGGGAGTTGAGTCTCTCTCATCTTTTATGGATTTCATTTATGCCATTTCATTGAGGGGGACGGGGGAGGATCAACTTTGCTGGCAAAGTGCTTCTAATTTGCGTAAGCATGGTCCTATCCTGCTAGATTGGTGTTGTATGTCTCAACGGAGTGGGGAGAGTGTTGATCATATGCTATTACATTGCTCCGTGGCCAGAGAGCTTTGGTCTATGTGTTTGGTATGTTTGGGGTGCAATGGGTGATGCCACGAATGGTGTTGGATCTTTTCAGTGGGTGGTTAGGAAACTTGGGTCGGCATGGTCTCTTGTTGTTTGGAAGTTTGTTCCTCATTGTTTGATGTGGTATATTTGGAGGGAGCGAAATGATTGGCATTTTGAGGACAGGGAGCGGACCATTCTTGAGCTGAAATTGTTGTTTTTTCAAACCTTATTTGAGTGGGTTGTAGGGCTAGGCATTTGTTCTATTCACTCCCTTGTGGAGTTGATTGACTTGTGTACTTTTTAATTTTCTCTTGTCCTTAAGTATACTCCTAGAGTACTGGTATGCTTGATTTTTTTTTTTTATATTTATTTATTAAAGCTTTTTACTTATCCAAGGAAAAAAAATCCTAGCCCTTCATCTTACATTTAGCAATTAAATCCTAACTATCTAATTTCATTAATAGTCACATGCTAGTCAAGCAACCTTTTAACATACTGCAGACATAATAATAAACAAACTTAACATAGATAAGTAAAACACAATGGACTAATGGGCCTTTTTTCCTTGGGCCTAAATTCTCCCACATCACTATACGCAGTGTATATGATCTGTATCATTCATGGATACAGAATATTTTAATGCCGATAGTTTAGCGGCAGATTTAAGTTCTGTTTACAGGTTGTGATTGCCTTCTTTTGCTTAGATTACCTTTCTCCTTAATTACTATTGAAACCCATGTGATTGTTGCCTGAAGCAAACCAGACATGAATAGTTAAATTACACTTATTAAAACCCTTAATTCCATTTTCCAAGTGACCATTCATGTCACACCCCCAACCCAACGGATAAACTAAGCACACAATAACAGCCGCACACCTATAAAGTTTTCACCTTACAAGCGTCCAAGGCCTTCTTACAAAGTAGTAACTACTCTCAAAGAAATATCACATCAAATAAAATCCAAAACTAACCTCAATATTTCAATTGCCAAAAAAACTTTTAAGGTATCAATGAAAACAAAAATCCAAAACCTTAAGAGCATAAAAACTAAACAACAAAAATACTAAATACTAGAAGTCTGATCTTACCTCTTTTATGGATCTCATTTACGGTATTCCATTGAGGGGGATGGGAGAGGATCGATCACCTTTGCAGGGAGAATGCTTCTAATCAAAACTTTGCTGTCAAGAGGTATTATTGATCCTTAAGTCCATCTTCTTCTATCTTGTTTCCGTGGAAGCTTATATGGAAGGTGAAGGTTCCCCCCAGTGTCGCATTTTTCTCATGGACTGCTGCATTGGGGAAGGTTCTCACTATTGATAATCTGCGTAAGCAGGGTCTTATTCTCCAAGAGTGGTGCTGTATGTGCAAGCAAAGTGGGGAGAGTGTAGATCATTTATTCTTGCATTGTTCCATGGCCTCAGATCTCTGGTCTTTGGTGTTTGGTATGTTTGGGGTGCAGTGGGTTATGCCCAGAACAGTGCTGGAGCTTTTCTGTGGGTGGATGGGGAAGCTTGGACGTCATAATTCTCTTCTTGTTTGGAACATGGTTCCTCATTATCTGGTTTGGTGTTTGTGGAGAGAGCGGAATACTAGGCATTTCGAGGATACAGAGCGTACCATCTCTGAGCTGAAATTGTTATTCTTTCATACTCAATTTGATTGGGTTGTGGGGTCTGGTGCTTTTTCTATTCACTCCATCAGAATAGAATATCTACAGTAATAATATCATAGAATTTTGAATTCTTCCTAGTGCTAGCAGGAATTGTTTTCCTCATTTCTATCTGAGAATTTTAGACTTGATATTTCTATATAAGTTTATCCATTCTCTCTACGCTGTTGTAGTGGTTTTATTCTGCAACTGCATTATACACATGGAAAGCATGTAGTCTTGCTTTTCTAGCAGTAATAATGTTGTATCCAGTGTACCTATCCCACTTTTCGAGGGGCCTGGGAGAGGTAATCGGTTGGCAACCTTACCCCCAATTATTTTGGAAAGGCTGATTCCCAGGCTTGAACCCACGACATGTGGCTTTGGGTAGAAGGCACTTGCCATCGCACTGTCAATATTTAAATTGCTGTTAAAATTTATGTTCTCTATCAGGATTGCTAGTCCTTTGACTTTCCTTGTATTGATATTGAATCCCTACTCTTTTTTTTTTTTTTTTTTTTTTTTTAATGCAGGTTCTAAATGGTCTACTTAGTAGGGACAACCAGAAAGAGGGAATTTCAATACCAATTGGAATTATACCTGCTGGTTCCGATAATTCATTAGTTTGGACTGTTCTTGGAGTCAGAGATCCAATTTCTGCTGCAATGGCTATAGTGAAGGTAACGCTTTTTATTAAAATTGCCATAGCATCTGTTTAGAACTCTCTGGCTATTATATTACAAATTAATACTTGTACTCTATAATTTTCGGATAACAGATTTTTTTTTGAACTGGTAATTGATTACACATGCACCTGATGGATCTTGAACCGAGGACCTCACCCTCCACCTTGCCCTAACAAGGGGAGGACCTGCGATTTGAGCTAGAGCTCATTGGCCTTGTAACAGATTTAATATGAATGGTCTTGGATGACAACCTGGCATTCACTATACTGCAACCCTCATTAATTACTTTATAAGCGAATTTATTTCCCTTCTAGTTGTCAAACAATGCCGTTATAGTGATTACAATGACTGTAATGTCACTGTTTTGAATTTGTGTGTGTGTGTGTGTGTGTTCTTTTTTTAATGGGTAAGTTAAATACATCCAGTGGGTCTTGAACACACCTCCACTTTGTTCCTACCAGGGGAGGAGTTGCCAATTGAGCTAGTAGATACAGCTCATTGGTACTGTTTCAACTTTGTTATCATCATCCAATATTTCACTGGTTGGGACCTTCAAGATGATTTATTTATAGTCCTTTCTTATCAGGGTAGGGATAGCCCTAATAAATGGAGAAACATGTTTTGACCAAAAACCCTTTAATGAACTCCTAACTACACCTTTGCTGATATATGTTAAAAATAAAATTTGAGGATAAAAAGAAAGTATTACACATTCACATTGGATTCTAAAATGCTTATTAATCAGCCAAAAAAGAGAGTTGACACCAATCATGTAGTAAAACCATAAACCACTATTTGAAACTCATTATTGACCACAATCTCCTCTGCTGGGGCATTGACTGCGAGAATAATGGCAGAGGGCAGTAGCACAGGTGTCAGATAGTTTCTCCATGAAGCAGCCATGCTATTCAGCACCATTATGTTGCCTTTATTAATGATGTAATTAATTTAAGTTGTCAAAATTTGCTAGCATTGTCATCATTGCTCTTAGTTATAACATCAAAGATTTTTAGGGGTAATTGATATGTCTTGCATTAGTGGTTATCGGCTAAAAAATATGAAGTGTTTGTGGAGGTTATAGCATAACTTGCAACAAAATGTACATGTGTTTTATACTTTCTGGGAATACTCAAACATTTGGAGTTTTTGTTGGATTATTAGCATATTTGGCTTAATATTCTGGCACTTATTATATCTGAGTGAGTTCTTTCCAGTTTCAAATTGAATTTTTTTTTTTTTTTTGTAAGTAATTATAATTTCAATAAAAGAAAAGGTAGTAATCGGTATACACTGTACTAGACCACACCTAAATGATTACAAACTCATATTCAGGGAGTCAATGAAATCTAAAAAAATGACAAGAAGGAATGCTGCCAAGAGTAGTCTTCTGTTCGTACAAACATCTTAGCATAGACTTTTTGACGACATGAATAAGATGTTCAACCCCATCAAAAGTCCGATTATTACGCTCACGCCAGATTGCCCACATAATACATAACGTGACCGCCTTCCATATTTTGCCGCCACTATGACTATGGAACTTCCCTTTCCAACAAGAAAGCATCTGGACACCATACTTGACATAACCCAAGAGACTCCGTATAATGCAAACACTCAACACCAAACATCCTTGCCACTGAACAACATGAAGACCAGGAAAAAAAAAAAAAATGTTGCTACTTTTTTATCCCTTTATGTTAATACATTATTATCAATGGTAGCATTTTGGTTAAAAAAATCTCATAAATATGCACTATGTAAATAGCCAAAATATGGCTATGGATTCTCAATTGACTAATTAAGGTTGGCCACATGTATTCTTTTTTGTCATTCTATTCTATCATAAGTTATTCTCTTTGTTACCTCCTTAATTGAGATACCATTTTTTACTACTTCTACTAATATTATTCTAGGTCATTCTCTACTTTTTTTTTTGTTCCCTCGAAATGCCTTGATTTTATCATCCGAATGCGTCTATTCTTTCATTAACTCTTCCTTGCCCTCTATCTCTTGCCCCCATGGAAGCATAGTTCTACTCATGAATGTCAAAATCAAAATTTTGGTGACTTATTATAATTAACAAACTGTTGCAGTTTTATTTGCATCAATTTCTCCTTTCATTTTGCTACTTAACAATAAAGAAACTTTTTTTTTGTTGTTGCAAATTTTAAGTTTCAGAGACTATGATTTTGAACTACCTTCTTATCTGTAATGTTTTTATGGGCTTTAGTAAAATGCATTTACCTTTCTAGTGAAATTCTTTTGTTGGTTTCAGGGAGGTCTAACTGCAACAGATGTTTTCGCTGTTGAATGGATTCAGACTGGTGTTATTCACTTTGGGATGACAGTCTCATATTTTGGTTTTGTTAGTGATGGTAAATCATGATCCTTGGAATTGCTTTGTTTTTAGATTTTGACTTGTATTGTGGTCAATTAATTTCCCATTTGCCCTACATTCCAAGTAGAAAACAAGGAGAAATAGAGCACGTTCACAATTTGGTGCTACAGTAACTTGCATTTTGTTTTCTCATGTTTCTAGATCAGCTGTATTTGAATTTTCATGTTCCTTGATGTTTGCTTTTCTAGTGAAGTTTGAAGAAGAAATGCTTTGTCGCCATGTTTTTGAAGTTTCAGACTTGTAAGCATGTTTCACACTTAATGCTTGCCTAATGTCATTGTCACCCTACAAGTGATTCATAAGCTTGATTTATCTTCTTGAAAAAAGAATTGGTGAAACCATTTTGTGGTTATATTTCACACTATGCTTAATTGGGTGCTAAAAGAAGGTAGGAAAAGGAAGAAATTTATAGTTTTAAAGTTCTAGACAATAACCTCCTCAACAATGCTTAATGAAATACTTACTTATCAAAAAAAAAACAATGCTTAATAAATTAACCTAATATAGTTGATGGTTAATTTCACATATTTTTCCACTTGGGAGCTTGAGATTTGTTTGTTTGTTTGTTTGTTCGAATTCAGTTAATGATACAAAACAATGCCTAGGCTTATTTTATTTGTGGTAATGTGATATATAAGACATGTATTCGTCCTATTAAAAATACAAATGTAAGTTTATTTGCAATCTCTAGAATTATGATGGTTGTACTTTAACTAATTATGGTGACCAAGATTCTTCTGGTAAATGAGTGCAAAATTAATCCATGTATAATGTAGTCCACTATATCATATAGTAGTTCATTTAAGTGAGCTTTTCATACAATGACATGTTTCTTCTTCTTAGTATAGTCATACAGCGTCCAAATTTTGTTAATTTCCTATCTTTATTAAACATGTGAGCATAATTGAAATGATCTTTTAGTACAGTTCTAGACCTGCCATTGCATGTTAGCCTGTCAATGCACATGTATACTCCCTTGTTTCACTAATCCATTTAATTGGTGTCTCCAAGAACAGAGATTGATTCTTACTGTTTTTGCAGTGTTTGTATTTAAAGCAATGATTTGTTGTCATGTCTGGTTAGCAGTCCTTTGATATCGTTTAATTATCGTAATTGCACTTTGATCCATTAATTTAGGTTTAATGATAGATTCAGTAGTGAAACAGGAATACAATTACCAGCTAAATATTAATTGGAACGACTTACTATTAATGATGATGTATCACTTGCATGGTACAGTAATGTCTGATTTGTGTTTGAATATTTATTGTTCCTGTGTCTGTATTTCCACTTTGTTGCAGTGTTAGAGCTTTCTGAGAAATTTCAGAAGCGATTTGGTCCTCTGCGTTATTTTGTTGCCGGATTTCTCAAGTTCTTATGCTTGCCAAAGTACAGCTATGAAGTGGAATATCTTCCAGCATCAAAAGAGGATCGAGAGGGAAACTTCTTGGCTGACCAGAAGGTAGTTGACATGTCAGAACTTTACACAGACATTATGAGGAGATCAAGCAAAGACGGCATTCCTAGAGCCTCTAGTCTATCTAGTATTGACTCAATAATGACCCCTAGTCGAATGTCTGGAGGAGATTTGGATACAACTTGTAGTAGTACCCATGCTAGCACTGAACCATCTGAATATGTGCGTGGCCTAGATCCAAAAGCAAAACGCTTATCATCTGGGAGGAGCAATGTAACAGCGGAGCCAGAAGTTATTCATCCTCAAGTACCTCTGTCAACGACTCCAAACTGGCCAAGGACCAGGTCAAAGTCGAGGGCTGATAAAGGATGGACTGGCACAAATGATGCCTCTAGATGTTCTTGGGCCAATGCTGCAACAAATGATAAGGAGGATATTTCATCAACACTATCTGACCCAGGTCCAATATGGGACACTGAACCAAAGTGGGATAGTGAGCCTAATTGGGCTGTAGAGAATCCAATTGAATTGGCAGGGCCATCAGATGATGTAGAAACAGGAATGAAAAGGGAAGTTACCCCTCGTTTTGAAGATAAATGGGTTGTTAAAAATGGACAAATTCTTGGCATTTTGGTGTGCAACCATGCATGCAGAACTGTTCAGAGTTCTCAGGTGGTGGCACCAAAATCTGAGCATGATGACAACACCATGGATATGCTCTTGGTTCATGGAAGTGGGCGATTGAGGTTGTTGAGATTTTTCATACTGCTGCAGATGGGTCGACACCTTTCACTGCCGTATGTTGAATATGTAAAGGTATGGGGGCATTACTCTAGCAATACTTTTGCACGAAGGTTTTTTCCCTTTTTTTTTTTTATTTGGGTTGGGGGGTTGGGGGGGTGGGGGGAAAGAGAGAGTCCATGAAATTGTATCAAGCTGCATTTCTTAAATTTTACCTGGCAGTTGAAGCAGACTAATAGTAACACATTTGTCACTAGTTTATACATAGGTAGTATGGAGTTGGCTTGATCCTCATAAGTAGATCGATTTGGACTGGCACCATGTAACTTACATTTCCATTCGGATGCAGGTCAAGTCAGTGAAGATTAAGCCTGTAAAGCATACACACAATGGCTGTGGCATTGATGGTGAGCTCTTTCGAGTGAATGGGCAAGTAATTTCTTCTTTGCTTCCAGAACAGTGCAGACTAATTGGTCGCTCCGCTAGCCATCATGTATAATAATCATGTGTCCTCTTTTTGAATTCTTCGATGGGTTCTAGGGACATTATGGCTTTGCCTGTGGTTGTGGAATATAGAGAACACCCTTACAGCAAACTAGAATACCTTTTGCTGTAATTTCTTTTCAGCCCCCTCACCATTGCACCATTGAACAACTGAGGTCCCTGTAAATTTTTTGTTTGGTCATGTGGTTGTTGTCCATTTGTTTCTTTCCTTCTCCTTTCTCCTATTATGTATCTTTGCCCTTTATTTGCTGCCATGTGGGTACAGCTCAATATATTGCCAATTCTTGTAATTTTTTCCCCCGTGATCATCTCCAGATTGCTCCAGAGATATTTGTTTTGTAAAGCATTTGGTTATTGATTAGCTATTTCTCTATATCTGTTCTCTTGTGAATTGTGATGTCTTATCTCTGTTCCAAACATGCGTATACAAGTGCATGAATGTATGCATTCATATATATGAGATTCTTATCAGCTCCGAATGATAGATGGTAAAAATGCCTCGTGCCACTATCGGCTTCATATACAACCTTGTGCCCAAATTTTGGGCATAAAGGACCTTCTGGATGGCATGTACATGCTTAAGGAAGACAGAGCCATTACCCATCCTGAACTTCAACAGATGCTTGACATTTGACAAGAGCCTAAGCTACAATAGTTTTTCTCCAACCCCAAGAGTAACCCTTAGAAACTTTTGCCTTTTGACAAATACGGATAAACCTAAGCTAATTGGATGGGTCTAGGTTTAGCAAACAAGTTTCAAATGTATAACCTTTCATCACCTCAATCCACCCTTTTTTGGAAAGTCAGAAGATCCCAAGACAGCTTAGGAGCTAAAGGGCTTGCACTCATTTGGAGAGAGCTTGGCAGTCGTTAGAGAAAGTCCCTAATACTTTGCAAATTAGGAGCTAAAGGGTCTACAGCCTTGGACTCCTTTAAAATGAAAAGAAGTTGCCTAATAACTTACAAAGAGCTTTTGTTTTCCCCTTAGATGATATATACATTTTAATCTTTTGTCTTTTTGTTTGTTACTATATGGTCGGGAAAAGAAAAAAGAAAAGAAAAGTTATTATTGATTTAAAAGGAGATAGAGGATGATAAAGTGTATGGTATTAAATGAGTTGTGTTTCGCTGTCAATGTCATTTTTCTCTTATCTCTCTTAGTAAGAAGATAGATTAGATTTTTATCAAAAAAAGAAGAAGATAGATTAGATTAGAAAGAGGGAAGAGAAATGAAATGAAATATAATAAGGAAGGAAAGGAAACGTGTGATTATGAGATAGTCACGTGTCCTGGTCCTCCCAGATAGATAGAGTAGGCCGTACTAAATAAAAAATCTCTGGGTCTCGGGCTGGGAATGGGAGAGAGATAAAAAGTAGAGTTGATTGGATTGGGGATATCCACCCATATCTATATAAATATCATCGCTATTCATTCTGACATTTATTCAAAGAATTCATTCTGATATTTACTCAAATCAAAGATTGAAGAGTGGAATAGAAATGACTACATCAATATCAATTACAACTCCTCCACCATCAACAGCAACCATCTCTTGTTGTTCATCATCATGTAATATCTCCATGATGAAAAAACCACCGATGACTTCTTCTTCTTCTTCTTCTTCAGCTATGTCATTTTCATTTTCACCTCGTATTACCCCCACTGTTACTGTTCTTCCCCACCTCCGAAGAAGCAGGATGATTTCTTGCGAGGTCGCTCTCAAATCGGATTCCACAACCTCTTCTTCTTCTTTATCGTCTGATGATGTCAAGATCGGAGCTAGGGTTAGGGTTAAGGTGGCATTGAAAGTGCACCATGTTCCGAAAGTAGCGGAGGTGGATCTCACTGGCATGGAAGGTGAGCTGAAGCAATACGTTGGGGAGTGGAAAGGTAAGAGAATCTCAGCCAATCTTCCTTACAAGGTTCAGTTTGTTACTCATATCGAAGGCCGCGGCCCTGTCAAGTTCTTTGCCCATCTCAAGGAAGACGAGTTTGAATACCTCTAAGTCTAAATTCAATCCAATTTCGCACTCTTACTGTTTGTATGTATTAAATCTGCACCCTTATTAATTTTCAATTAACTTTCTGCTCCTTTTTGAATCCTAATATATTTTATATGGAATTACTTTTCTCCTTATTAGATTTAGAGTAGCTGTGGAACTAATCACTCTTATTTATTAGTGACTAGAATTACCAACATTTACAAGAGGACCTATGCTCAATGCCAATTCCATTGTAATCTTTTCTTAGCTCTGTTTCCTTTAAGGAATTTAATGTAATCTTTTGTTGCTCTTGGTTCTACCATTATGCAACATCTATTTATTCATCCTCCTTTTTCTGTGGGTTGGACTTTTTAATAAGATCAAACACTCTTTAGATTCTTTCGGCTGAAGTTTCTTACAGAGATTAATGAATTGACGTAGTAGTCATGAAGAATACTCTTAATTATCATCCCACTTTTGATAATCGAACCCATCATCAAACTTCAATATTTATAATGAGAAAACTGGTTGTCAAAGACTGTGTCACCTTGGATATTAATGATAATCATTAGTTGAAAACAGGAATTCACTTGCTGAAATGTGATCAAGAATTTGCATTGCTGGAAAGTGGAAGATAAAGTTGTCATAAATTTGGAGCATCTAAGATTAGATGGAGAAATGCTTTGAGTGACTAAGAGGAAAATCATTTTTCTGAATGCAATGGGCTTCATTAGTCTAGGAGATTCTACAAAATATGAACGATTTGACACCTGGCCATTATAACACTTTATTGTCATCTAGTTTTACAATAAACATGTCCTCCAAGTAAATGTTAGGGACCAATAGTGTAGTTCGGTCTGGTTGAACTACTACATTAATCGTTTCAAATGCATTCTCAAGTTTCTGACTTAGAACATGTTCTCCAACTGTTATGCTCTAAAAGATTTACTAGTTAATGGCACTTCTAGGAAACTTGTGTATCTAATTCAATATTATAATGTTCCTTGCACAGATCAATACTTGTTGGTAATCTTCGAGTTATCAGTTTTAGAAGTCGAAGCACTCTCATTCAGAAGATTTTGGGTGCTATACTTCTACTATTATGTTTTCTATAACCCTACCTTGTTCATTAAAAATTCTCCACTATTATTTTTCCTTTGTTTGGGTGTGAAAGTAGATTCATAGCACTGGGTCTTCCATCTTGCAGGTTTAGCATAATCTACAATTTCTGTTTGTTATTAAGATATAAAACTAGATTCGAAAGTTAGATGTGGAATCAACTGCGCTACATGAGTTGGATATTAATCTATGGGCTATGTTAACAACTGATCTGTGAACTTTTAGGTTCGTTTTTCTACCATAGTTAATGGTCTTAATCTAGCTGCTCCAAGATTCAGCCATGCAAAGAACCAATGCATCAAACAGGGTTTGAACCTAACTATACCTTAAGAAGCCTGTCCTCTGCCTTAGGCATATTGTTATATTAACTATATGTTATAGGACACCATAGATTTGATGTGAAATCTTTCTACGCGGCTTTACATGGAGAATATAGGGTGGATTTTCCTTGGCACTAGCAAGCAATTTGGAAGACTAAAGTCCCTTGAAAGGTTGCTTGCTTTGCTTGGACAGTAGCTCATGGAAAAATTTTACTTTGGATAATCTTTGAAATCATATTGTCATTGATGATTGGTGTTGTATATGCAAAAAGGTCGGGAAGACTATTAACCATTTCTCCTACATTGTGCTATTGCAAGGGGCCTTTGGTATATGGTTTTCTATTTTTATATCTCTTGGGCCATGCCTTATTTGATGGAAGACCTCTTAACCTGTTGGAGAGGTGGTTTTAAGGGCCATCAAAGCATGGGTGTTTTTGGATCATAACTCTAGGTCTTTGAAGGGATTGAATTCCTGTTGCTTCAATTAAAGTTCTCTTTTCTTAGATTTCCTTATGATTGGCTTAAGAAGATTGGGAGATCTTAATTGTTCTTTTTTGGAGTTCTAGATCTATTTAATTTGTTGTGTAGCTCCTGTATACTTCCTCTTTACTCAGGCTTTGCTTCTTACTTTCTTTTTTCCTTTTTTTAATAAAATTTATCACTTATCAAAAAAAATATTGATGAGTTGTTTCTCACTTTTTCTATGCATATGCTATAATTTTTTTTTATCAGTATATAAGCTGTAATTTCTTATTAGAAAGAAGGCTTTCATGTTTGCCTTAACTTTGTTATAAAAGGATTTGATTGTAGTTTGTCAGTTAAATGTTATAGAGCGCTTTGATTCATTCTTATAAGATGCTCTTCTGCGAATAAGAATAAATGTACAAATCCTTTAATAACTCCTGCAATTGTTTTTTTTATTTTTTATTTGTTTTTTATAAGTAATAATTCATTAAATAAAAACCACCCATGTACACAAAGAGTGTACAGTAGGTACCAATTACATGGTGAGCTGACAGAAGTTGATCAGCTCATACAAGGAGCTGAAATGGGAAATGTTTGAAGCATTCACCCATTCCAATAACATAGAAAGAAAGCATTGTTTAAGATCCTGAATCGTTTTTTCTAAATCTTCAAAAGTTTGAGCGTTTTGTTCTCTCCATATCACCCACATAAGGCAGTGTGGAATCAATCCCCATATAGGTGCAGACCTGCATCTACGAGTACAACCAGTCCAGCACGCCAGCAGATCCACCACATGCCGAGGTAGAACCCAACAAACCCCAAACATAGAAAATGCTAACGCCCATAATTCCCTAGCTGTGTGGCAGTGAAGAAAAAGATGATCAATGGAATCCCCAGCTTCTTTGCACATACAACACCAGTCCATAATCACCAACTGGCGCTTCCGTAAATTGTCTATGGTTAGCACTTTTCCCAAAGAGGCTATCCATATGAAAAAATTTACCTTTGAAGGCACACGAGACTTCCATACACTCTTCCAAGGAAATTCTCTACTAGGAGGCAATAGAAGACACTTGTAAAAAGAGCTGACAGAGAACTCCTTTTGCGAAGAATGCTTCCAGTGAATAGTATCCAGAGCCCCCTGAGTTGGAACCGCAGTATAAGTAACATCCAAAAATTCTGCAACAGCTTCCAGCTCCCAATCCTGAACCAATCGAGTAAAACAAACATTCCAATGGAAGCTGGAGCCAACAAATGATGCCAGCTCCTGCACCGAAGCTTCAGGATTGCTTACAAGATGATAGAGCTCGGGAAATCTGCACTTCAACCCATCCCCCACCTTGAAGTACACATTCTCAGCAAAAGTAGGCCAGCCTTTCCTAATGTGCTTCCATAAGCTTTTTCCATACGGATCAGGCGCAGAATTGGAACACCAACCCCCCCACAATCCACCATACTTTAGCTCAACAATTTTACGCCATAAAGCTTCTTTTTCTCTAGCATACTGCCAGAGCCATTTACCCAACAAGGCTTGATTGTAGAGCACCAACTTTCTGATCCCCAAACCTCCATAGCAGAGGGGTTGACATACACGGTCCCAACTAACTAGGTGATATTTAAATTCCTCTCCCAATCCTCCCCACAAAAAGTCCCTCTGAATCTTCTCAATGCGATGTGCAACACCCACAGGGATAGGAAACAAAGAGAGATAATAGGTAGGGATATTAGATAACGTACTCTTAATTAATGTGACTCAGCCTCCTTTAGAGAGGTACATACGTTTCCAGCCAGCCAACTGAAGCTCCAGCTTCTCGATAATACCATTCCATATTGTTTTGTCTTTAAATGAGGCCCCTAAAGGCAGCCCCAAATAAGACATAGGTAATGTGTCTACCTTACAACCCAGCACAGCAGCCAAATCCTCCACATCTGGGACCGAACCCACAGGAATCAATTCAGATTTCCCCAAATTTATCTTAAGTCCCCAAATTTTTATTTATTTATTTAATTTTTTTTTTTTTATATAAGTAATAACTCCTGCAATTGTGCTTGTATCTTTCTTTGTTATGAATAGATTTGACTGAAATGAAGATACTTGTCGGGATTTGTTTTTGAAAGGAGGCAGCATGTTGAATTCATGTTTGTTATGATATTTCTGCAAATTTTTTTTTAATACATTTTAAGTGGGGAGGGGAGATGCGAACCCCATACGTCTCCGTTGAAAATATGAGGAAATGCCACGTACAAGTCATTGGTGATATTGCTGCAGCTCTTTTATATATATATATATATATATATATATATATATATATATATGAAGATTCTTGTTAGAACCTTAATTGTTTTGGGGAGCAGCAGTGGCCAATTGTGGTGTAAATTGATGTATGTCTTACTAGGGTTTGTATTTTGTACCCTCCATTCAACAATCAGATCATTTGATTATGGATGTTAATTTTTGCTTTCACTAAGATATATTTGGATATATTGCTCTTGGGAATGAGCATAAATTGCTTAGCTTGTTAGGGGATAAATGTTTTGGATTATCCAGCAATTGGTTCTGACGAGCAGGGTCAGTTGTATGTTGTTTTTATTGAGATGAGTTTAAATGGATCCTTTTTAGAAAGGCTCCCTACGTTATCAAAACAAGAAGAAGATATATTTGGATATAATTTTATGTATTGTTTAGAATCTATGATCCAAGAAATTGGAACTTTGCTTGTGGGGAAATTATCCACACATAGCAACGGGACTTCTATTAGAGGTTGATATCTTCATGCTTGTTCCATGCAATTAAATTTGATTGGTGTCCTTCCTTCTCTTGCTAAACACATGCCGTACATGGTTCTTTTTTCTTCACGTCACTATATGTGGAATGCAAAATTAACTCTTCTTTCATTAGTTTATGGGTTTGGGAACTTTTGAGTTCTATAATTCCGAAATTGCTGGATGGCATTATGTTTGGTGGCGCGCTTCATGGCTGTACCTTTGTACGCATGCTTTGGAATATTTTGCCTAATTTTATATTGCCCAATCTGACTTTTTTGGTGGAGCTCATCAAACTTTTAACAGCCTTAATGGTTCAGAGATTGCCACCTCTTGCCGATGCAAGCTTATGGTGTCATTAGGTTATTATGGATATAGTCTGATGTCTAACCTTCCATTTTCTGTATATCTATAGTGGCATTTATGTGCTCTAATCCTCTCATAGCTGGGGGAATGTGGGGAAAAGGATTTGTGTGCATATTCTTTTATTCTTGTCTTGCAATCAAATATGTTGCCCAGTTCTTTAATTTTCCGCAACATTTTTTTTTATTTTTTATGACTTGAGTATTTGAAAATTCGTCCAGACTAATCATATAGGCACAAACAATCTTTTTGTCTCATATGCACTAAGTAATTATCAGGACCTGAAGTGGCCTCAAAGGGATCTATTGTCATGGAATGTCAATCTCGCAACTTACACTTCTTTATGTGTATATTACGACACGTCGACAGCCATCCCTTGATGTTTAATTTTCTCCAACTTAATTGTTAATGTCTATACTCTCTCTAGCTTCAAAGTTAGAGCCTGAATCATATTTGACCTGCAATTTTGCACGAATTATTTTGTGGTGACAATTCAGAGTGATTACATGGGTTTATTCCAGGAGGGAGAATCGTGATTACCCGGGAATATCATACAAACAGTAAAGCAACTAAGGAAAAGGCCAAGAACCCCGTTGCTGCCTTTACTTTGCTGCAGTACGTAGAATACCAATCAATGCTCACTGAAGTGTACGACCTTGGTTTGTTGCTCATGCGGTTTGAAATTCTATCACTTTAGATTGTGTTCCGTTAGAATTTATTATAATTCTCGAAAATTTAGTATTGGAGTTTGAAAATCTTTGAGATTTTAAACTATCAATTAAAAGTTGGGAATTTTAATCTTTCGTGTCTTGCACTTCATTGGAATTATTACAAATTACACATTTTAGTTAACATGTTTGTATCATGTTTCACCTATTCTTCCCCGAACGCTACCAGAGCAGATGAGAATCATGAGATGCAAGGCCACATGCCCCATCCACCAAGGCGCCCACTTCTATAGTAGATTGGCTATAATGAAAAATTGTTCTTGGGATCACCACCACAAGACCCACCATATTCAAATTCATCAATTACCTGAAGTGAACTCACAGTAAGTTGGAATATGTGGGTCATACGTAGGTGGACGGTTAAGGAGATATGCAAGAACGTATTCAGCTCTAGTAATATCTCATTGTTAGTGTATAAGGAGTTAATAGTTGCATTCTTAATCTGCCCAGTAGTTTGCACAACTGTTGCAAATTACAATTCACTCTTTAGTGTCACCAAATTCTCTCCGATATCAACACCTAAATCAAAAGGGTGGAAACCATGGACTCACAAGTAATCATTTCCAATTCTAAAGTTAGAAAAATACGATCTGGGTATTTTATCCTAACGATCACTTCCTGTTAGATTTGGTTGCTAAAGGAGGTGTAATCTCCATCACTTGACATTTCGTCTTTGAAGGACAAGCGCCATTAATGTGTGGGTTCAAACGAGATTAATTGAAAACGACATCATACCAATGCTTAAGGCAAGTATACTTATGTGTATTCATTATAACTCTAGGCATGGAATTCTATGGTAAATAAATTTGATTGAAGATCTCCAATTTGGAATTGAAGAGGAGTTGTACCTCTTACCTTATGTTTGGATGGAGAGAGATCAAGAGACTATAGAGGAAAAGAGAAGAAAAGATAGTATATTCTATGAACCTTTCCTCCTACTCTCATCTCCTTCCATTTCCCTCTATCCCAAACATATAAGTAATCATGTCGTTGATTGAATTTTATCTGTATAATATTCCTTGTAGAATTAGACTCAATGGATTTCATTCACTCTTCTCATTTTTAATTTAATTAACAAAGAAAAAAAATTTCTTTTTATTTGAGCAATTACTATTTATTTTCATAATTTAAAATACTAATATATATATATATATATATATATATATATATATATATATAAAAATGAGAAATAACACAAGAGATTAATGTGATTTGTCACTAGCGATCTACATCCATGGGATAAAGTTATAAATAATTGCATTTTTAAGTGTAAGCTCTTTATGGAGTATTATAATGTACACATTTGAATGATTGAAAGGTGTGTATAATAATGTGGTTATGCATTTTTAGTGTCCATTTGGTATATGTATGGCTCTACCATAAAAAGCTTTAATTGAAAACAACTTTAGGATTTAGAATGTTTGACAAATTACAGTAATAAAGATATGAGAAATGACGAAAAATGACATAATAAAAGTGTTTTGTATAAACGAATCTTTTGTATAAAAAAGTGTTACTAAAGTTAACTATTTTTCTATAAATATATATTCCCAAATCTTTGGTATAAACAATCACTTATTTAGACACCTCTCATGTAGTTCATAATGTTAGTTAATTCATGGCTCCACTACAATCCACTCACTTTGTAATTGATTTCGGTATTCTTTGCTACCTAAAGGGTATTATGTTTCATGGTTTCATTTCTCCTACTATTTACTTACACCGATGTGGGCTAAGCAAGAGATTGTACCGATTGTTGATTTACTATTGGCTTATGTTTTTTGCTTTGTAGACAATGGTTGCATGTTCCAACACATAAGCATAATACATGCTGCTTGTGATGTGGACACTACTTATGAGTTTCATGGTTATGACGACTTTCATCTTTTATCGGTCCCTTATACTGCGATAATCGAAGTGCAATATAATTCACATATAATGAAGTTTTTCATGAGTGTATTTGTGATACCCCATATTGATTTGAAATTGAATTTAAATTATATGAGTGTGTGTTATGTAGATGTATGTTGAGTTTCACATCATGCATTTATTAAGTTGATTTGAGAGTTACAAATAACTATGAATTGTGAATAAATTAGTCCTTTGGGATGTAACACAAATGTGACTAGGGCTCTTTTCCTTATACTTAGGGTGTGATAATACCAAATATATTGTAACTATACACAAAGTTGTGGCCAAATTAGCTTATACTCAAATGGGCTCAGGATCCTGATTTGGATAAAAAGTAAAAGGTGGAAATATATGATTAGTTAATCACCCCCAAATTTTTGTTTATTTTAAACATTATTGATGGCAACTGTAACGTTCACATGCTACTCGGTGTACACATAGGCAAAATGAATTCAAATGCTAGTAAAAAGACAGTGGAAATATATGATTTTTTTAAAATTGGTGCTCGGTGCACACATGGGCAACAGGAATTCAAAGACAAGTAAAAAAAAAAAAAAAATCTTTGATTGGTTAAAAATATATAAAAGTGAGTAAGTGAGTCAACAAAAAGAATGAGAATTATTGATAAAAGAAAAGAAAAGGAAAAAAAAAAAAAAAAGGTAAGGAGAGGTAAAGAGAAGGTAACGTGGTGGGGTATGTTATTGAGTCTACTTGTAGTGGAATTTTGATTTAGCAAAGGGGGGAGGGAGGGAGTATGTGATATTTGGTTTGGTTTGGTTGAATTCAAATGGAAGGTGTGCGGTGACAGATAAGACATAATTTTCACACGGGACGGGAGGGACACATGGCGTTTTATTTAAATTTCCATAAATGTTTTCTTTTTCACATAAAGCATTATAATTAAAAAAAATTAGTGAGGAAGAGGAGGGACACAACAACTCAAAACAAATCGTGAAAGCGCCTCCTTCTCTTTCATTCTGGTGGCCTCTTTTGAGTTGAGACTTGAGTGCTGCGCTTTCTCTTCTCTTCTCTTCTCTCTCTCTGTCAATGCGGTGTTATTATTGTTGTTGTTGAAGGCAGCGAACAAATTAATTAAAGCTCAAAAAGCCTTAACTCTCTCATATCGCCCACTTAAGAGTTAACTAGTAGAGCAAGCACTAGCACTACGCTTATTATGTTGGTATTTGAGTGTGAAGAAAGCAGAAGAGCCAAAAGTGGGTTACGCTTCAACAAATCTAAACCCAGTTTTTCTTTTTAAGGTATTCTCTTTATTTCTCATCTTACTACTTCATTTCCTAACTTTCTTTTTGACTCATTCACATTCTTTTTTATTTTTTATTTTTTATTTTTGATTTTTGATTTTTGAATTTATTTATACATAGAATGAAGTCATTCAAAGGGTGGAGATTTGGCATGGGTGGTCGAGATCTGGGACTGTATAATGAGATCTTCTTACGCTGAATAAGATCATGGATGTCTGCTCCTAAATCCTAAATCCTATTGCTATATTCATTTTGCAATTGCGATTGCTAGGGTTTCTGTTTCCTTTTTCATGCCAACAAAATGACTACAAAACGCGCCTACAAGCTACGTATCCTTTTACTACTACTACTACTACTACTACTTTGGAATTCAAATTTTTATCTAGGGTTTCATTCTGGACATGCATACATTTTTTTGATCTGGATCTCTTGTTTCTTTGTTTTTCATTTTTTATCCTTAACCACTGTTTGGAACAGAGGAATTTGTAGCACATTCTTCCACTGTGAATTGCCTCAAGATTGGCAGGAAGTCGTCCAGGGTTCTAGTCACTGGTGGAGAGGATCACAAGGTCAATCTTTGGGCTATTGGCAAACCCAACGCCATCCTGGTTCGTATATCTCCATTTTTCCTACACAATCTTTCTGTTCAAACAAATTTGGCACCTCATTTTCATATCAATGGATAAAGAGAGACTAATAACAGTCTCAACTTGAATATGTTAAACAAGTTGTTTGATTTTAACTGATTACTATGCACACTTACTGATTGAAGTGACCTTTACTACCACTAACTTTCTTGGACCTATGATTCTTATGTTTATAACCTAATATTTTTGCCTTCATACCCAGAGTTTGTCTGGACATACAAGTGGAATTGATTCCGTAAGCTTTGATTCTTCAGAAGTGTTAGTTGCTGCAGGAGCCGCAAGTGGTACAATCAAGCTTTGGGATTTAGAGGAGGCAAAGAGTATGCTTTTTATTTCTATATGCCAATTTCTTTTGACCTATGCACAACATTTCTATGACTCTGGTTTTGAGAAAGACTCTCCTTATTAAACCTCATTGACTGCCTTGCTTATCAATGTTATGTTGTCATTGCAATGTGATTTTCTGTGTAGTTGTTCGTACACTTACTGGTCACAGATCCAATTGTATATCTGTGGACTTTCATCCCTTTGGGGAGTTCTTTGCATCTGGCTCTTTGGACACGAATCTTAAGATATGGGATATCAGAAAGAAGGGGTGTATCCACACATACAAAGGCCACACTCGAGGGGTGAATGCAATCAGATTTACCCCAGATGGTCGTTGGGTTGTATCTGGTGGTGAGGACAACACTGTCAAGGTTAGAACTGCTTTCCTCGTAGTTCAAGGTTTTTGGTGGAATTTAACTAGCATCGAAAAATCTAATTAATTCATCCTCAATCTGCTGTCTTCTGAGCTTCGGGGGTTGGGAAGGGGCCATAAATGCCTTATATCAAGATTTAATAGGCTGCATGGCCCAAATGGGTGGCTTGTATTGAGGACTTATTTTAGAGCCTGGCGTGTCTTGCCACTTGAGCTGAGTGTGGCATGAACAGAACCTTTCTTACAGTTAATATTTATATCAGCCTCCAAGTTAGAGCCACCTTTTATATTCATATCAGGTACCAGCTCTTTGCCAGTGCTTGTGTTGCATGGCTAGATTCAGATATGCAGAAATAATCTACCTAGACATACATCAACACAGGATCTGACAGCTGGAAAGCTATTTCATGATCTTGTGTTATAAGGGCTAAATCTAGTGCATTGATTTTTACCATTTCAGTGTCTTTGGTACATTGATAAAGACAAATCCTTAAAACACATTTATACTTTTGTTAATTGATTTTATTTTTTAAAATAAACTTTATGTGCACTTTCTTTAACAGTTGTGGGATCTGACTGCTGGAAAGCTATTGCATGATTTCAAGTATCATGAAGGCCAGATTCAGTGCATAGACTTTCATCCGCACGAGTTTTTGCTAGCAACTGGTTAGCTTTCGTTGTCTGTTTACGATAGTGTCATTATCCTCACATATGCTCTTTCTTTCTTTCCTTCTTGATATGGATGGTGATTTATTTGTTCATTTACTTTTTTGATGGCAATGTTTAGTTATTCTATGTCAACCCCTCCCCCCATGGGTGCATTACATGCAATGAAGATTAGCCAAAGAAGAAATATATGGCAACCTAATATTTTCTTTGAAGAACTTTTTCAAAAATATTTTCTTTGAAGAGTTCCCAAACTTGATTTTGATATACTAACAAGAAGCTAAACCAAGTTTAAGACATCAAGTAAAGTTTAATAAACCAGCCTAGGGTTTTGGCAAAGATATCTTTGGTTTTGAATTGCGTGTGTTATTATTGCTACTTTTATCACAAGAAACTTTTATGCATCTGTTATGCTTTGGCTAGTTTGAGTAGGGTTTAATTTACCCTAGCACACATTATTTATATGTAGGTAATTACAATGATATATCACTTTATGTCCCTCATTAATAATTATTCCTAAAAACCCCCGTCAAACTGAGATGTATGTATATATCCTAGCTTGTTACATAGCAAATCCAAAGGTCCAGAACCGGTTGTCGTTTAAGATACATTTGCATAGAGCAATGGGAAGAGAATTAGGATTTGGAAGTTGATCTCCAAACCGAGGAGGAGTCTAAGTGGGAGGTGGGCATCGAACAACGATATATTTTTAGTGGTTTCTCATAAGGAGTGGTTGGGGGCGATAACAAAGGCAAGTGAGGGAGACAAGGAGGAGAACTATCAATATTGGAGGAAGAAGAAAAATAAGTGGTAGACTCAAGAAATGTAACATCTACACTAATAGATAGCGAAGGGTAGGTGAATAATACTCCAAGAAAAACACACTTGATTGCTATAGGATCAAGTTCATCACCATCAGACCTATAATGTGAACATAGCAAACACACCCAAAATCTTAGGTAGTAAAATGAAACAAAAGTTTTTCAGGAGACAATACAACATAAGGTATTTGACCACCAAGATAACGGAAACTAAATGATCCCTGTGTACAGATTTATTGCCTGATTTTTCAGTAAAACTTCTTATTAGTTATCAAAAATAAAATAAAATTTTATGATCCTTGTGCACAAATTTATTGCCTGATTTTTTGCAGTTAGATGATAAAATGTCTTCCGTCCAAGTGAAAAAATCTCAACAACCTGAGCCCACTATGCATAATTATTTCCCTTAAAAAGTAATTGAAGTAATGGAGGGTAGATAAGGCGATAATAAGAAATTGGTTTGTATACTATTCTTTGATTTCATGGCAATAATTGAAAATGCACAAACAAAACAAACTGAGTTGATAATGTGTGGGCCCGTGAGGTACAACAACAACAACAAAGCCTTAGTCCCAAAATTTTTGGGGTCTGTTATGGGTCATCAACAAAATAGTCAAGGTCGGCCACATGTATTCTTTTACATCATTCTATTCTATCTGAAGTCATACTTTCTGTTATGTCCTTAATTAACATGTCCTTAATATATTTTTCTTGTTTTTTTATCCCTTGCCCAGGTTCAGCAGATAGGACTGTTAAATATTGGGACCTGGAAACCTTTGAGCTTATTGGTTCTGCTGGACCAGAGGTATTTTTATGTCTTATGGCATTATTGCTCATAGAGTTGATGATCGGATTTTCAGTATTAGATTTTTGTGACAGGGATTTCATCTGTATATTTTTTTCATTGCTATTGTAGACAACTGGAGTTCGTTGTTTGACTTTTAATCCTGATGGGAGGACCCTACTATGTGGTTTGCATGAAAGTTTGAAGGTAAGTTCTAGTGATGGTTCATCTATTTACAAAAGTGATGTGTTAAACTAGTGATACTTAATTCATATTAATTTTGTCCTGCTTTATAGGTTTTCTCATGGGAACCAATAAGATGCCATGATTCTGTGGATGTGGGATGGTCTAGATTGTCAGATCTTAACGTTCATGAGGGAAAGCTTCTTGGCTGCTCATACAATCAGAGTTGTGTTGGAGTATGGGTTGTAGATATCTCGGTATTACTCAGATTATCCTCCTTTCTACCTAATAATGTGTCTTTTCTTATTTTTCCAGTGCTGGCTGTGTTAGATCTATGTTTTGAACTGATGTGTTGCTTGCAACTTCTTACCTCTTGCACAGCGCATAGAACCATATGCAATTAGTACTGTTCCAAGATTAAATGGCCATTCAGAATCTAAATCTTCTTCAAGTGGGAATCTATCAGTACTAAATGAGAACACCGCTAAGGCTAGTTTGGGTCGGCAAAATTCAGATCCCTTAGTGAAGGAAACAAAATCTCTTGGAAGGTTGTCAGTTTCTCAAAATTCGGATCCTATTAAGGAGCCAAAAGTTTTGGCATGTATGTAACATTGTTCTTTATTTATTATTTTTTTTTCCTTTTTGATGCTTACCAGTTATTGATTTTTGGTTGACTACCACCTTTTGCTTTTCTTTGAAATTTTTATTTTTGAAATCATTTACTAGGTATAAAATTTCTAATTATCTTCAGATTTTCTCATTCCTGGTTCTTCATTATGGTTGAAGCCACAGGAAGTGTACCTAGTACTCCTCAGAGGATCAGTTTTAATGCCAGTCCGAAAACAATTCCTGCTAGTTCTATGGCAGTTCCTAGTGGAACAGCTCCGAAAAGGAATTACACAAAGGCTCATTCAACTGTCAATGTTCCAGTTATTAACAAATTGGATGTGATACCTGTAATTGTCCCGAGAACCAATATGAGGTCAGAGCAAGCAGCTGATTCCAGAAAGGAGCTTGGTTTAGCTGCAAGAACAATGCCATTCTCTTTGCAATCAAAGGCAACTGATTTCCGAAAGCTGTCAAATATCAGAGATGAAGTGGATAAACAAATTGTCTCTGTCCTGCCTGAATTCACAGGTTCTAAGGCTGCTGAATTGAGCAGTGCCTCAGATAGGAATATATTTCCTGCTGCGAAAAGCTTGACTCAAGGAGTATCTGCTGAAGAAAAGAGCATGAAGGATGATAGATTTATTGGATCTAGCAAGCATGAAATGAATTCAATGACGGAGTCATCTGCTAGCTATCAGCATGAAACTTGTATGTATTTAAATCTTTTAGAATTGCGTGCACCAAATTGTTTGATTTATATATATCCTTTCTGGCTGCATGTCTGTCTGGAATTATTACAATATGTTGCCGAACATTTATTTTATCTTTTTGCTTTAAATCTATCTTGTCATAATGTTTACATATCACTTGAGATTGAATTGTCCGCTTACTGCTTAAATTCCTTTTTCTATTTTTATTTTAAAGATGATACTCGGGGGCATAAAGTGAACAGAGATGCATGTTCTATTGAAAGTCAAAAAGGAGGTAAAAGTTATTCTTACGTAGTGTTGATGTTTGTGAGTGATCTTATGAAGTACCTCTAATGGTACATTATACAAAATTTTCAGGCAGAACGCGTTCGCTTGTTGTGAATTGGGAGAAAAAGGAAAGATCTCCTAATTATGAAGGACCTACTTCCAGTATTCCCCCTGCTTCTGTCTCTGCAGCTAACATGCTCCCTTTCAATGCGGTATGACCATATCTCAAATGTGTTATACCTTTTCTTTTAATTTCCTTCCTTTACTTTTTTACTAGAATCAGAATGGTACTATGTTAGTTTAAGAGAGTACATACTGTATTATTGAAATTCTTGATGAATGCAATTTTCCTGGATAAAAAAAGCATTTTCTTTGTTTCAAATTTTTTTTAGTGGGATTGGTAAGTTGTGCACACACTTGGTGGGTTTTAAACCCATAATCTCACTCTCCACTGTACTCTTACAAGGGAAGGAGGTATAATTTTAGCTAGAGCTCATTGACTTCTTTGTTTCATTTTTCTTGTAATTGGAATATATCAAGCGGTATAATGTGCTTTACATTACAAATCATGCCAACCCACTAAACATGATATAGAATTCAATTGTTTTGACAATTTTCAATTCTTCTCATTGAAAATGGAACATTGATGTCGCCTTTAATTCTTATGATCCCAATTCAAAGACCAGTGTACTTCAAAGATCTGAATTTGTCTTCCTTTTTGTTGTTGGAAATGTCTAAGTAGTAAGTGTTTTACCCATTTCTAATGAAACTGTTTATTTGTTTTCCAAATTGTCAATTGTGTAACATGAATTCATTTGGAAAAAAATCAGAAACGCAATGTTCTTTAATGCATACAAATGTATATGCATGTATATATATTTCACTTAAAATTTTCCATATAAAGTATAACGTGACATAACTATAGAGCCAAATCTAATAACATGTGAATTAAGTGTCAAGGAGGAAAAGATGGACCAATGCAATGGGCCTTATATTGTTGGAAAAATTCAGGTGTGAATGGCTATGTGATAGTGGTGAAGTCCCATATTATGTAGTAATAATAAAATTAAATGGTTATTGTCAATAAAAAAAATTAAATGGTTTAACATAAAATTGATGTACCCAAACTAATTGAGTTAAGCTTTTGGGTGAAGATTGTATATCAATGGACTTATGAAATACCATTTACAACAACAATAACCTAGTAGTCCCAAAATGTTGAGGTCAGTTGGGTTGAGTGGGGGAGGAACCCTCCACCGACTGAGGAGAAATGGTTGCTTGACTGTTTGAACGTCCACGAGTGGCGCTCAGATGCGGTCAAAACCAACGATGGGTAACTGAGAGGAGATCTCTAGATCTCTGGTCACCTTTGCCTATTTGGAACCCCCTTTGATATCTCTGTTCAACGGGTTGGGTGTGTCGGATTTCCATGTGGGAAACTTGACACTCAACTCGAAGGAAATTGAATACCGAAGAGATCCACTGACCACCACTAGTGTTGAAACCGGCTGCAACTCATTGGGTTGGCCAGGTGGGTCAAGTTTTGTAGGTGTTTGGATAGTTGGAGCTATGGATCTTCACCATACTTGTTGGGGTCAGGCCTCATGTATTATTTTTTGTCATTCTATTTTATCCAAAGTCATACTATATGTTACCTCTTCAATTTACATGTCATTTTTTATTACTTATAGTAATGTTATTTTAAGTCTTTCTTTACATCTCTTCGTTCCCTTAACTTTAATCTACTCACTCCTTCTCATTCGTATATTAATCACTCTTCTCTGCACATGATCAAACCATCCAAAGCGACTCTCCCTCATCTTTTCATCAAAAGGGTCACCCTTATTTTTAAGCAAATTTTCTCATTTCGAATCCTATCTCTCCTTGTATTCCACCTATCCATCTTAACATTCTCATTTCAAAATGTATTTTCTTGTATTTCCACTCCATCTTACACAAGACCAGTTCAGTGTTAAATTTGTAACAAGCGGTATTGAAGCTGATGTTGATGGTTTGATAAGGCAAGTGGGCCAAAGTCCATGTCAAAAAGTATGTTTGACTTCTATGTATGCATGGTATTAGAAAAAAGAAAATGAAAATGAACTTAAGGGGTGGAAAAATAATATATATATATATATATATATATATAAGTATTTTTTGAAAAATTAAACAATAGAGAATTGCTTGAGTCCCCTGTTCCAAGCAGAAGTTGGTAAAGTCTCACACTTGAAGGGGAAGATTTTTTTAAAAAAAGTCGTGTGAATGGCTATGTGATTGAGTTGTTAAGTGATTAACATAACATATTGATGGCTTAAACTTTTCGATGAAGTGGTATCCAACATATTATATTAATGGGCTTACATAAAAAGCTTCTGGATTAAGTTTTTGCATATTAATTCCATCTTAATTCTGTTTACAGTTTAAACAGAGAGGATATTCTCCATCTGCTGAGAAAGAAACGGAGTCTGCTAGTGATGAGGATGCTATTGCAGATGTAATGGAACATCATGACCAATTTGTCAGCTCTATGCAGTCTCGTTCAGCCAAGTTGCAGGTGATCTTGAACGAAGTTTTGCTCATGGTTTATTGATGCCATTATTAGTTTCTTATATATATTTTGGATCCTTCACAGAAATTTCTTATACTGCCTTATACTATGGGGGACTGAGTGGTGTAAATTTCATTAGTTCAAGATGAAGCCCAGAATTGGGTCCCACACCCCTGTGAATAAACTTTAGTATATACATACCATATCGCCTTCAACAGTTGGATGCTCTATTTATTAACATTTATAAATAAATCATCTTTAATATTTAATTTTCCATTAGGAACTGACTTTGTGCATGGTGGATGCTTAATAACTCTGTTAACTAGTAATAATTAATATTCTTCTTGCTGAATGTGAGATTTTTTTTTTTTTTCTGAAGGGGGGGGAGGGGGTGATGTTGGGCTTCATTAAGCACAGACCCTTCCCTGTAATATGCAAGTACTTATAACATTATCCATGAGCCATTGATTGCCTAATGGATTATGAATTATTCTTTTTTTTTGGCATGATGTTTGGTTTCATGATTTTTATTTTTATTTTTTGAATTTTTTGAGAAGCAGATTGGAAGCCATAAAGGTGATCTTAGAAATTGAATAAAGGAGAGAAAAAAATGAAGAGAGAAGGGGGGGCAGGGGTGGGGAAGGAAAAAGAGAAACAAAGAAAAGTCTGATAATTGGGGTTTGGGTATTGTCCTTGCATTTAATGATTGGGAATTGTAATCAGTTGAATTGTTGTTTGATACCTTGTATTCTAACTCCCCAAGAGGTGTGGGCCCAGATCGGCTAAATCGGAGGCTAAAGTGTAGTGGTAAGTTTGAGTTTCATTCCTACTATGAGTCTTTAAGTGGATCCAATGCAGTGGTTTCTCCTTGGAGGAGTGTATGGTCTACAAAGGCTCCCAAAAAGGTGGCATTCTTTATTTGGATAACAGCATGGGGTAAAATTCTTACATATAATAATTTTATGAAAAGAGGCATAACCTTGGTGAATAGGTGCTCTATGTGCAAATGTAGTGGTGAAACGGTGGAGCATTTTTTAATTCATTATGTTATTGCTAAAGGATTGTGGTTGTTAGCATTTCCCTTTGGGGTTCATTGGGTGTTACCTGAGTAAGTTGTGGATGTACTTTCTGGGTGGCAAAATAGTGTTGGTAAACATGTTAAATTCATTTGCTTGGAAGTTAGCTCCATTGTGTCTAATGCGGGCAGAATTGAAGAAGAGGAAGAATCACACCTTCATTGGTGTGGACATGTCTATTGTGGAGTTGAAGTATTCTTAAGCACTAATGAAGTTGTTTGAGTGGCCTTGTATTTTTGGAACTAGATGAGCACTCCATTTGTAGATTTCATAAGCTCTCTTTCATTTTGAGCCTAACTTTTGTCATTGTAATTCTTTAGGTTAGTTTATGTATACATCCTGTGTCCGTAAGCTGTTTCCTTTTTCATGGTGTGCTTGTATATTTTGGAAGTTAAATGCCAGGACAGCTTCGTTATTGAAAAACATAGTGAAACTTATTATTTGTTAACTCGGTAAACCCATGAGGTGTTAATTGTCAAGGGTTTACTGTATATCATCAGGCAACCATCAAGGTATACATTGTTGAGGAGGCGTTTGGTTGGTCCAGAAATTCTATTGAATTTTTTGTCCAAAAGACTACGATATTACTTTTGACATCATAGACATGGCCTATGAGCTATAGTCATGGATTAATCAGGCTGCAGAAATTGTATGGGAATGAGTATAATGGTAATGGAAAAAGGGTGGAGTTGAAACAGGACTCATGTTCAAATCTTACCGAGGAAAAATATGTAATTATCTGAGAGCATGATAGTAGTAATAGTACTGTTCTAGTAGAAGGATATGATAAGATTATATGTTTCTGAAATACTGGATCCCCAGTGTCCCCATATCCTGTTCTATAAATTTGGTTTGTTGACATGTTTGTTATACGTGTAATTACTGTCTATATGTAACATGGTCTTGTGAAACAGGACCATGTTACATATTTTACTTTTGACATCATAGACATGGCCTATGAGCTATAGTCATGGATTAATCAGGCTGCAGAAATTGTATGGGAATGAGTATAATGGTAATGGAAAAAGGGTGGAGTTGAAACAGGACTCATGTTCAAATCTTACCGAGGAAAAATATGTAATTATCTGAGAGCATGATAGTAGTAATAGTACTGTTCTAGTAGAAGGATATGATAAGATTATATGTTTCTGAAATACTGGATCCCCAGTGTCCCCATATCCTGTTCTATAAATTTGGTTTGTTGACATGTTTGTTATATGTGTAATTACTGTCAATGTATATGTAACATGGTCTTGTGAAACAGGTGCTTTCCTGTCAATATATCTTAGATGGAAATTTGCTGTATGTTTGCTTCTTGAATAGTTGTTTGGGTAGAAAAAAATGGGAAGTTGACCAAATATGTAACTTTAGTTTGCTAGAAGCTATATTGTTTCTCTTGCCTTAAGATTATGATTGCTCTCTTTTTGTATTCCATTTATTAGTGAGTTTTGGCTTTATAATTTTCCCTTTATTCTCCTTCATGGTTAATACTGCTAGTCTTTTTCCATTTATTATTCTTTAAATAAACCTTTAGTCAAATAAAGCCAGTCAAATTTCAATGTGATTTTCTGCTAAGAAACTATCTGTTTCGAAGGTTTTTTACCATATTTGTTTTGTAGTACATTTTTATCATCTGATATGCCTTTTGGACTATGTATGCTTCCTTCTATTTTCCCTAGTGCCATTGGCTCCACAGTTTTGTTTCTTGCTTAAAATTGTTTTTGTCTAACCCAATCAACTGTTTCCTTATCATGATAGCACAAACATCTCACCATGAATAGGGCAATATTGATAGTCTTAAGGTAGGAGTGAACAACATGCTTTCTGCTTCTCTAAATCTTGCTACTCATGTTCTTTTGCTAAAAGTAGTGGCCAATTGAATGACTGGATATGAGTTAGATTTGGCTTATGTTTATTATCAGTTTGCTAACATCAACAAATGCTGAACCTGGTGTCTAATTATTTGCAGGTGGTATATAGATATTGGGAAAGGAATGATGTTAAGGGGGTTATTGGTGCAATGGGGAAAATGGCTGATCATGCTGTAAGTATAGCGTGTTGGATTGTCTTAGCTCTATTTTTTTCTTTCTTTTCCTGATGTATCTATATATCATCAGATGTGGAACAAATATCTTTTCTAGCACTAGTTTTTGAAGAGCTTATTTTGTGCTTGTATGCTGCTGTTTACAGGTTGTTGCCGATGTAGTTAGCATTATGACACAGAAAATTGATACTGTCACACTGGATATTTGCACTTGTCTTCTGCCACTTCTCAGTGGCCTTCTTGAGAGTGACATGGATAGGTAAGAATTTTGTGGTTGTGTTTTCTTTCTGGTGTGTTTCTCTAGTTGGTATACCCCTCCACCCAGCAGTGTATCACAGATTTGAGTCTGGGATTCAGCCTCTCCAAAAATTGGGGGTAATGCCGCCTACCATCCATCTCTCCCAGATCCCATAGGAGTGGGACCCAGAAAAAGGCTAAAATACCCTAAGGATCCAATGCCTACCATCTGCAACACAACTATTGCGTATATATATTTGAATAAAGTAGTTGCTGTATGGTTTTCTCGTACTCTTATCATATGGCTAAAATATACGTTAAGTCCTTGAAATTTGAAAAGTTATATTAGTCCCTGAAATTTATAAAGTGTCTAAAATAGTCCTCCTGTCACCATTCCATTAGAAACATGCACATTTCCATCGGAATAGTCACAGAAATATACTGTCAACATAAGTATATTTCTAACAGAATATTGACGGAAGGACTATTTTAGAGATACTTTATAAATTTCAGGTGCTAAAAATAGAACTTGGTGCCAATTTCAAGGAAGAAACGTATATTTTAGCCTTTTATCTTTTCCTTCATCACCATTTCAAGGATAGGTTTGCTTTGCTTGTAGGAAACCCCCTCTTTTTGCTCCCCATTTGGGAAAAAAAAAAAAAGAATTAATAGGGAGTTATCCTTTTATCTTGTGGCGTGCGCTTGCAATCTGAGGATATGCAGCTGGCTTTTGAGACTTGCAATTTATAGGAGTTGATAGTCAAACACCCTTTTATGTGTATCCAAGGCATAAAATCTGGTGATTACTTTGGAACCTTTTATGTTCTTCCAAGGGTGTGATAGTGTCTTCGGAACATTACCTTCTGTTTTTATGTTTATCTTTGTAATGCGCATATCAGTGTTTTCCTGTGGGGGCTTTTCTTGGGAGGAGGGTTCTCTATAGTGGTGAAATTGACTACTCAGTATACTAATATTATAATGGGGTATCTGATAAGAGAAAATGGAATCTACTCTGACGGTGATTAAACTTGGTATAAGATAGGTAGGGTAATAGTGACAAGTTAATGTAGGAGAGCCCTTTAATTTGGGGAGTATGGTTTCTAGTGATGAATATAGGTGCACTAAAAGGCTCTAAATATTAGGTTTTTTGGTTAAGAAGGCTAATGTAGAGATTATGGAGGATTTGAAGTTGAAATTTAATAAGAAAATTGAGAATAATAAAAAAAAAATTTGAGAATCAGAGCTGTTGTCCAGGGGCTGCTATCAGTATCCATTAACAGTAAATTTGATATTTTTGGGATTTTTCAAAGCTAATTGATGGTGGCCCGTCTTCAGGTTTTTAAGGATTTTGGGATTTAGAGGCTTGAGAAGGGTTTGGATGAGGTCTGGTAAGTTCAAAATTAAGCAGTAGTAGGATAATAAAAAGAGAGCATTCAGAAACCTTGGAGTCTCACCTAGAACTTTAGTGGACTACTTCATGATAAGATAGTCTAAATAATTACAAAAAACATCAAAACAAGAGACTCAATCAGGATTCAGGTCTACAATAGAATGAGTTTCACTAGGACCCAAGACACGAGACCATTCAAATAATGATCTAGTAAAAGAAGTCTTCAGTTGAACCATCTAGCTTCCTAATCTTCAAAGTTCAATCATTCTTCTTTTTCCAGTGTTCACAATAGGCATAATGGGGCTAGATTTCAAACAAAACTAAAGTGTTTGTCAAACTAAGTCCTCCATCTAGATAGGAGATCATCAACACTTTGCATTACCCATTAAACCTCAAACACAAAGACAAGTCCGCAATGCATAAATGTCACAATCTAACAACAAATGACCCCTAGTCTCGTCACTGCACCTACACATGCAACACCAATCTACTAGAGTAATTCCTCTCTTCATGAGATTATAGTCTGTCAGGATCTTTTCCCAAGCTGCTGTCCACATGAAGAAATTAACCCTTTTTGGAGCCCTGGCACACCAAAATGCTTCTCCAAGGAAAATAAGATAACTCGAGCCTCTCACCCTTTTACACTTACATTGTAATATGATGATGTTTAGTTAAGTTACTTTCACAATCTAGCAGTTGAGTGGCCACTATCTGACAGTCTACCATAATCAGGCATCTAAGCATCTCTTTGGACATGCTGCTTAAGCTGGTCAGAATATTTGGTTCAGTCATCTATTCAACATTATCAGCATCATCATCTGTTGGTGTAGATATTGAGGCAGAGCAAAGGTGTGTTTAGCTTCATCTACATTTTTTTTTTGTTGTTCTGATCGTTCAATATTCAGGTATTAAGCATTGTGGCTTGCTACTTCTTAATTGCTATTATAGATTGGAGCGGTGCAACCAATGCTTTATAGAGCTTGAAAAAGTCAAACGCTGCCTATCTGCCCTTAGCAGGTGCCTATTCTAATTTATTTAGTTGCTTGACTGCTCTGTATAATGTTATTTGCTTATGTCTGAGATATCGTTTTCCTTTGTCCTTCTCTCTTTTACCCGTAGAAGAGGGGGATCAGTTGCAAAGTCTGCGCAGGAGTTAAATCTAGCTCTGCAGGAAGTTTCATGACAAAAGTGACTGCATTTATTTCCAGCCTCACTTAATTGTTTTGTTGCTTTGAGGGAGTCACGACCTCTAGAAGATTACCCCTCTTGATGCAACCCCTAATATTTTGACACTGTTGTGTCTGGCTCTGATTTGCTCCGCCCTGTATGTATATTCATGTTAAGTGGAGGCATTAACAACTTGCTAATTCTAGTATATTTACTGCATCCGGAAGGCTATTGCATATGCCACTGTCCATGCTGCTTGTTGCACAGCTTTGGCAATCGCCAAGGAGTAGATGCTTGCTGGAGAAGATAGCCAGTACTATTTACTCTCTAACCCAATATCTCATCGAATTGTAACTCTTGGCTACATTAGTACTGATTTAATTCTTGAATTATATTCCCTGTATAAAAGGATTGGCGGTGCTATAAGAGGTGTCCTGATACCTTCCTGTGAGTAGTGCCCTTTAATAGTAAATTGTTTCAACATACTTTCTATCCCTTTTTTTTCTTTTTTTCTTTTTTACATCATATCCATGTATTTTCCACCTTTTCTTTTCTTTAATCATATCTCATTTGGTGAAAACCAGAAAATTGATTAAGCGAACCCCCTCCCCGTTCACGAATGATGGAGGGCAAGGCGGGTGAATTTCTGGGCTCACGCATTCCTAATGGTGTAGTAAAAAGTCCTGGTGTCCGGAGCATGGTTTTAAAAATCAGACCATCTCAAAGAACAAAAAAGGGGAGTGCTTCTCCTAATCCAATAGAGTCAGACCAGTGGTCGAACTGGGGTCGGATCAGATGATTAATAATTTTAAAATTATAGAAATAATGAAATAAATATATAAATTTTCGTTCAATGTAATTTTGCTGTATCATCATTCAAAATTTTTTTTGCTGTATTATTGTTTAGAAATATGTTTTATCAAAGCACCTTCACACCACAACTATACCACCCGTGGTTACTCATTCCAATTCTTCATGAAAGTAGTTGCTTGGCATCCAATAGCTTTCTTTTACAATTAAAGATAAGAAATCATTTATAATAAGTAAAGTCATTGTTAACATCAGTTTAGATTAGATTTTTATTGGGGGGATTTGTTTTGTGAGAAAGATTTCTTGAAAAATTGAAAGAGAATGTTATACTCTCTTATATATACTCTCTTATATATACTACACTCTACTAAAAAATTTAAACATGAATGTATGGATTACTTTATTTTGTGAACTTCCTATTCATTAGTCTAATCTTGAGCTACCTTTTGTGTGAGCTAATATTATTTAGTTTAATGTTGGTTAAATTTCATGTAGGCGTAATATATAAGTAAATATTTTTTAAAGTAAATTGTTTTTAGTAATTAAAAAGTTTTGTTGGTTTAACAAGTTCAGTTCAGTAATTAAATTATTAGGGATGAAAATTAAGTGAAGACACATCATGAGTGTTTTTGTTTTAGTTAAGACAAAACTATATGGAGAGTGATATTTCCATACTCAAATATGTTATTTCCACAACAAACAAAAATATGTATGCTTTAAAAAGACTAAAAAGCCCTTAAGTATGCAAGTGATCAATGATTATACATTTGTTGAGTACAAGGGCAATTTAGTCTTTTAATGGCACACTTTTCTATATTAGTGTGGAAATAACAAATTCAAGTGTGGAAATATCATTTCCCAACTATATTGAAATCCTATATATGAAACAAAAAATCAGAATTGAAGTTCGCTCGTTAACAACATAAGGATAGTGAAACAGGATAGAGGACAAGTCAAATGCAATAATTCAAGTTATAAACTACTCAATTAGGGTAAACTAATCAAACGAGTTAAGCTAAGAGTCTTGTAACTCAACTAATTGTTACCTCTTGATTTCTCCAACTAAAACATCCAAGATTCAAATCTCAATTTCCCCAACTATTGAATTATAAAAAAATAATAATAATAATTGAACGAGTTGCCTAAAGCTTCCAAGTTCCAAGAAAAGTGCAAAATCCTGGAATTAGGGGGCTTTCCACCATTTTAAGTTTGCTTGAGCTCACGAGAGTGGAATTGATATTTCATTAACGCAAAATAATCGGAGCTTATAGGGTCATTAGTGTGGTCAATATGACTAAGATTTCCATTTGGATTATTTATTTTTATTGGTTTAAAACAATAAGTTGAGTAAAAGTATATATATAGTTGTACTTAAAAAATAACTATAGTTTTAAAAGTTATATATTAATTGATGATGAAAATAAATAAAAGTTATTGAAGATTCGTTCAAGTCAGAATAATTTCTTTTTGATTCCCATAAAAAAAATAGTACAAAAACCAAGGGGAAAGGCAAAAAGTACAAAAAAAAACTGGCAGGCAACAAAACAAGTGACCATCATGGGGGCCATTTGGCATGCATAAATTAAGATTCTCTGTTTCCTTAGCTGCTTCATGCATTTCTTAAAAGAGCTGCGCAGCCACCACTTTGAATTGTATTTTGTGGAACTTTTGGTTTAACATAGCAATATCTCCTAGGACTCTCATCGATTCCTGGCCAGTCCAAATTTTGCTTCTTGTAGAGCATGTCATAATACTTCTCTTGACGAAGGAAAACTAGGGCTTCCCTATATAAATCCCCTTTTCCAGACCTTACAAAGGGCTTCACGAATCGTGAGGACAGCTAGAGTAGCTTCTAGAGACAATTCTAGAATCATCCCTATCTGTACATATGAAAGTTGTTCCCTTCCATCGAGACTTCTTCCTACAGCTACTGTCCACCATGACTAACACTTGCCAATATCGACAATTTCGAAAGTCTCTGTATATTCATAAGCCTGGCTCCTGGCCAACGTTTTCGTTACTCACGTCTATCTCAACCGACCAGCTTTTTATTGTGATGTACAGTTTTGGCGTTATCATAATGGGTTAGAATGCAATCAAATCTCCTCATTTTTTTTTTTTTTTTTAATTTTTTTTTTGCTGTTGGAGTAAGACTTCCTTAACCTTTTGTGTGTGTGTGTCAATTTAAAATATAAATTTTAGTAGAGAGGTTAAAATAGATAGAGAATAGACATAAATGTTCTATTTGCAACCATAACAAAGTTTATATACTAATTTAACACGCACAAAAGTTAAGAGAGTTCTATTACAACAAAATAAAAATTTAGGAGATCTTAGTGCATTTTACTTTTAAAATAGACAAAGAATAGATATCTAACTTTTCATCACATATAGTTTTCTAAGTTATTATAATGTATCAATTAAAACAAAATAATAAACATTGTTAACATCTTCATTACATAAAAAGATACTAGCACCAAACTTGAAGTATGATGCATAAGATAAACTTCAATCCTTAATGGGTTTTTCTTTGAATTCAAAGTATTCATTTTCAACTAATTTGTCCATAAGTAAAACACGCTTTTTTTTTTTATGAGTGAGAGAGAGAAAGAGAGAGAGAGAGAGAGAAGAGAGAGAGAGAGAGAGAGAGATTGAAGTAAATACAGAAAAAAAGAAATAAGAGTACAAAAAATACAGAAGATAGATGAAATTAAAACAAAAAATGAAAAAAATAGATGAAAAAAATTGTAAAAAAATTGATAATGCATTCTGACTGAAACGATTCAAATAAACGATTAAAAATAATTGAAATCTAAGATTATTGAAATCTAGGATTAAAACAAATTGAAATCTAAGATGAGGTGGATCAAGGGATTAAGTGCACCGGTTTAGCTTCACCACTATTGGCACGCTTAATACAATATTAGTTTTTGAGCTCTTGTAAAGGAGCTCATAAAATTATTTCCTTTTACACAAATTTTTAGTGATTACATTACAATATAGAAATGTACAGAAGGTTCAAATAAAAACATACATGAAAAATTATAATGAATATTAGTTTTTTCTTATTAAGAAATGTATAGAGTCAATGCAAATAGAAACAAAAAATATTCATTTAAGGAAATATATTGTGTAAAACACACAAAAATTTTGAAATGAAATTTTTTTTGGATAAATTGTCAAGAGCCTTCTGGCTTTTTCGGAAAATCTTGGTGCAAATCCCCATTTCCTACTTGTTGTAAAAAAATAAAGAAAGACAAATTATAGTATTTTAAATCTTATAGTTTAGAGGTGCTTTCAAATCTAACCTTAAACTTTAAAAATTTCATTTAAAGCCTCACGAGATGCAATTTTGAAAAATCACAAATAAACCTTAAAAGATGTATTAGTTGATTTCTTTCTTTCATATATCTAACTTTTTCTTTTTTTTCATGAATCCAAGATACCAACATATGTACGTAATTTCAGAGTATAAAATAAAATAAAATCAGTTCTGCAAGACCAGTTTGGTTTGAATAAGTGACAAAAAGTCCATGACCATCCAGTATGCATTTGACCGGATCATACGATTAAACGATTTGATTAAAAACTCAGACTAATCTAAGCATTGAGTCGTGAGTTTATTGGTCCAACTGGTTTATTCAGTCTATAGTTGTAAAGGTTAAGAACCAAAAAAGTTTTTTTTTTTTTTTTTTTTTGGGTGGTAAAAAGAAAGTTTGTTTCTCTTCATATGAATCATATCTTCACCTTGAGATATGCTTAACTCAACTTTAATGCACTTTTTTAAGATTCTACCTACTTTCATTAAATTTGAAGGTCTTGTAGCCAACGGTCTACTATGACTAGTTGACCTTATTAGTAACGCCAAGCATCATATGAGTACGTTTTAGTCTCATACCAGATATGAAAATTAATTGCAAACTGAAAAATTATTTGAAACAATTAATTAAAAAGGTGTGAGGAGAAGTTTGGAATTATATTAAGCCGTTTATTAAATTTTCTTATTTTATTTTTACTAAGAGAAGCTGTAGTAGTAAATTAGAAACTGTTTGAGCCAAATATGGTAGATGACTAACTTTTTGTTCTTTCTCTTTCACTTTTGGAAGGAAAAACAGGAATTACCAGGTGGGCAAGAACGAAATGGAGTAGTTTTTAAAACCTTACCAAAATGTAAAAACTTAAAAAAAGAAAAAAGAAAAAAGAAGCCACGTAGCAGTAGTAGAAAATGTCAGTTACATACAAGTTGTCTGGTTTTGAAATCTGGTGGGCGAAATGAACCCATCTCCGAATCTGAATTTTGGTAATAGTCATGTTTGGTTTCAAGTGAAAAGCTGCCAAATATTTTGTGTCTTTGGCCTTTTGTTTGAGTTTTGTGATTTGGAGTAGTAGTGCGAGGCAGTTTCTTGTCTTGTTCGTGTTCTGGGTCGGTCACTCACTCACTCACTTGGTAGAGCCGTTAGTTTCCAGTCGCTTCATACATATCTTACTTTTGTTTCCTTCAATATTTTGACACTTTTCTTTTTTTTTTCTTCTTGTATGAGCCTTTCGTGGTTTAATTTGAAATGTAAGATATAAAGTTCATTGATGCATTAAGGGGAAATTTAATTTTTAATTTTAAATATTTTGAAAAGTCGTCTAAGTTTATTAAAATTAATATAAGGGTGATATGGAATGGGAATAAGAAAGAATGCAGTGGGGGAGCAAGACGACAATAGTGGGAGTGGGGAAATGAATGAGGATGGGTTGTCAAATGCCATATATGAAAACAGGCATGCAATTGCAACAACATTTTGATTCTGGAATTACCATGGATATCAAGCCTCTTTTCTAACCCTCTTTATTTCACAATTATAATATATGTTTTTATTTGGGGAATCTCTCTCTAACAATGCTATTCCATTAACGCACAGCTAGCCATCACCTCTAAATTATGCTTCAGAGTTCAGAGAGAGAGAGAGAGAGAGAGTGAGTGGTTGATAATCACTTTCCAACTTTCAACATCTTGTTCCTCATCCATTAAGAAAGAAGTGGAAACCAAAATGCCACCTTCTCCTTGGGATTTGCCATTGCTTTCTGATTGCAGTCACTCCAACCTTGACTGCTTTCTTGAATCTGTAACTCCCATTGTGTCTACTGAACTGCTTCCCAAGGTATTCCTTAATTTCCATTCTCATTTCTTTCCTTATTAGCAAAACAATAATGATAATTCTTTCTGTATTTTCTTTTCTCGGTTAATTTCTACTTAATTTCTCTTTGCTAATGAAGAGAGATAATATATATGCTTGTCACCTATTTGTTTGTGTGGAACTTCGATGATTAATTACCAATTTCTTAACTTTTTTACATATTTAGACACCATTGGGAAGAAAAAACTTCAATGGAGGTGAAACGGTTCTATCAATTCTATAAGCTGGGGGGGAGGGGTTGTATAATCGTGACTTTTGAGGATATACATGATATCCCCACCAGCAAAATAAGAGAAAGAATGTCATTATATTACTCGATTGAGAGGTGTTCTGGATAGTTTTACACTCAATTTCATGTCCTTAGCAACATCTTAAGATGATGGGTGTATTGTTTAGATCACCCAGAAAAAAAAAAAACAAGTTCCTGTAAAGTTTGGAATCCTCATCCTCTCCATGTTCCCAAACTGAAGGATATCTATGGAAGGATCACTTTAATTGGTAGCTTGTACATTCATGGCAACATTAGCAATCCATGTACCATTTTTCATAACACAATTTACTTTCACACCAGTTAAAACTTAGATATAATTCCCTTATAGGTGCTGTTTATAGAATTTAATTATCTTTATGTGAAGATGTGTTGTACTGATTACTACAACCACGCAGTTGAACTAAATAGGAAAGAGTAATGCTAGAAACACAACCAATTTTACTATCAAACCTTTATAAATCGATGTGGTATCTTAGGTGGAATGTGACACCTCATTAATTTAACATTTAAATTACAGGTCATTCATTCATTATTAAGTAAAAAAAATAAAAATTCTCAATTCTCAATCCTACCCACCCATTCCTCTCCCCATCTCAGATCCACCCATCTGCCACCACCACCACCACCACCAAGTCGCTGTCACCACCACCTAGACTAATTCCACTTCAAAAAATGAAACCCCACCAAATCCACCATGGTGGCTAGACTCTCCACAAATCTATAATAGATAGCCATGACCCCATGGAAGTAATACCAAAGCTAGATATAACAGCAGCCACTAGATAAGTGGACCTCTATGATTTCTTCTTGGCCAATTTCTCTGCCACATGTAAGGATGGGATCTACGAATTCATACCATCATATTCAGGGCCTTTATCTTTGAGATTTGCCAACTTGGTATTTCGCTTATGGTCTTCCATGATTACACAGACGATGAAGCAAGTTTTTCTTCTGGTTTTGATTGTGTTGTGGCAAAGATCTGAGGGAGCAAAGAGGGTTGTGAGTTTGGAAGAGACGGAAGGGCTTGGGGGTTATGGTTGTGGAGAGTCCAACCACTGTGGTGGGTTGGGTGGGGTTTCTTTTTTTGAAGTGGATTTAGCCTAGGTGGTGGCGACGGCAGACTTGGCGGTGGTGGTGGCAATGGGTGGAACTGAGATGGGGAAGGGAACAGGCAGGTGGGGTTGAGATTTTTTATTTTTTTACTTAATAATAAATAAATGACCTGTAATTTAAATGTTACATTAATGAGGTGTCACATTCCACTTAGGATGCCACGTCAGTTTGTAAAAGTTTAGTAGTAAAATAAATTGTATCCCTAACATTATTCAATAGGAAAACTTAATGTGTAGCACTTGGAGAATTGTAATTGAATTTTGTCCTTTCACATATATGTATACTGATAGAAACCTTCGGCTTTTGAATGTATATGTACCATTTCCTTAGCATAACTAACACATTTATTTATAACTATCCGTTTGAATGCAAATTTTTGTTAAAAGCTTATTTATTTATTTGTTGAAAGTTGGTTAAAGTATAATTATACTATTAAAAAAAAAAAAGTTTTAAAAATTTGTGTATAAGCAAATAAGCTAAAATTCTAAAAGAAAAAACTGTTGACAAAAGCATACTTTACTCATACACCATTTACCATGACCTGATTAACCCTTGATGGAACAATATTTTATAAGACATTATTTGCTTCACTTTGATTAACGAAAATATCTCTTTATCATTATAAAAGAAGTAATTCAACAAATTAAGTAGAAATGTTTTCTGATACCATAATTAGCACAAGTAATATCATACTAGCAATAACAGCTTTTGGAAAAGAGTAATTTCTCAAATGCATAAAGACCCTCTTTTTTTATTATTCAACATTTATAAATATATTAAGATGAATCTATTCTATTTTATGGGTCAGAATAAATATTACAAATTTAAAAGCATAACTAGCATAATATTACTGTTAGATTCAAAAAATAAAATCTTAACACTAAAAATTTTAGTGCAACATCATTCATTTCTTAGGGTTTTCTATCTTTCTTAATTTATGGTTCTCAAAATGAACCATGGGTTTAAAAGAAAATTGCGTAAAATGGTTAGGATGTAGGATCCTAATCCATATATCTGTTCCTTTATTCCTCACGTTTCTAACAGAAACCCTTAAATTCTTACTATGATATTCAATTTCCTTATTTATGCAGGCTCGTTTTCATACACTAAATGGGTTTCGACAATCAAGTGGGAAAGATATGGTGGAGTGTTTTTCGTTGAGTGAAGTTTGGAAGTTTTATGTTGAGAAGAGTTTCTATGGGAGTGCTGTACCAATACTCTTGAACGATGGTGACACTGTTGTACAATACTATGCTCCTTCCCTATCAGCTATCCAGATATATACTACCAAACCTTCTGCTTCTTTCAGGTGTTGTCTAATTAAAGTCTTTATTTTTGTTTTCCTCCACTTCAACATCACTAGTACGTACTGGCAAATGGGCAGTTCCATTTATTAAAATATATTGATTATTAGTCACTGCACTTATTATAATAATTTAATGTGCATGGATATATATATTCTTCGATCTGGCAAGGTTTAACAATGACTCTTGGAGTACTGAAGAAAGCGAGAATGATATGATGTCTATGTCAATGAGCAATAATTCAAGTAGGACCTCGGATGCCACTTCAGACGATACCACTGTTGATCATCATGAGGGACCAATATCCCAAACAATGGATCGCCATGGTCACCTCTACATCCAGTTCAACGAGACATTAGGTCCTTATGAAAGGGTTCCGCTGACTAACAAGGCAAATGTCTACATAATCCTCTTTTTTCATTCCTGAATACCAAATACTGAGAATATAAAGATTGTTTTCGTTTTGTGACTAATATTGATTATGATGATGGGAATCATGGGATATTTGCTCAGATAAATGAATTAGCTAAGGATTATCCTGGTTTGACGAAATTCAAGAACCTGGATCTCTCTCCTTATAGTTGGATGGCCGTTGCTTGGTATGTACAATTCATCATTCCTAGTACCTTTTTGTTTTTGCCAAAATATTTTGTTGGACCTTAAAATTTGCATGTTTAGTAATTTTCTTCCTTGAAAACGTTATTTTTAGGGACTAAAAGTATTCATTTGAAACATCAAAGACTAAAAACTTTCAGTTCTTGTTAGGGAAATTGTTTCTTCATACCATGGCATAAAAAAACTGTTTCACACCATGTATATGGCAGCGCCACATTTGGTCTACTGAAAAGTCCGAGTCCCACAACTTAAAAACATTAATTGGTCCACCCAACTTAACTTTAGTGATGGTGTAACTCCGGGGTATATTAAATGCGTACACATTCCTCCCACGTATAGGTAGTGGATCCCATTAATTAAATTCATAATGGAACCCATTATTCATGTAAAATGAGGGAGTACACATTTAATATACTCCGGAATATTTTATAATTTGAAAAATTATTTAGCAGTCTCTATCTCACAGAGTGATGGGTCCTATCATGAATTTAATTAGTAAGATCCACCATTAATGTGAAAGGAGGACTACGCATTTATTTGTAGTCTAGGACTACTGAATAATTTTCCTCCTCTTATATGAATAGCGGGTCTCACTTTGAATTTAATTAACAGGACCCACTATTAATATGAGAGGAGGGAGTACACATTTAATGTACTTCTCAAATATTCTATAACTACTTGTCAAACTAGTGGTGTGGGTTTAACATCATTACCATTTTTTTTTTTTTTTTTTTTTTAAACTCTTTGGTTTAAAAACTCAATTAAATTTTAGGAACTAAGTGCTAAATAGTTAAACTTTAGGGACCAGTAATGTATTTTTGTCCCTTTGAAAAAAAAAACAAAATCCATCTTTTTTTTATTTTATTATTATAAAGGAAATATCTTTTTTCTATTAACATGATTTGTCTTTGGGTCCTACATTTAGCAAATTATGGAACTTCTAATATTAACAAAATATAGTTAATTATAGTGGGTTTATGTGCAATAGAAATAAAAATATAACAAAACAATCCCATAAAGAATACAAAAATGTACCTGATTCGGCCTTAGACTTAGATCTACGAACACGATATCATCGAGCTTGCTCATACGTCCAAAAGCATTACGACTATGATTACTTGGAGCATTCCTTTAATCCTATTATGATCTTAGATAGAGCCAAAGCTTTGCACTGAGGCTAGCCCACTCTCCATCTAAATTTTTGGTATCAAGTCTGACGAACTTTGTATATATCCCTTACAATATTTGTGTTGATCGTGAGTTAATGTTTCAAAGGTATGATCTTAACATTTTAAAAATGGTCTCCGTTGTTTATTAGGTATCCTATCTATCAGATACCAACGACAAAAAATGTGAAGGAATTATCTGCATGTTTCCTCACTTATCACACATTATCATCACCCTTCCAAGGTATGCTTTCATCTCATTAGAGTGACCAAAACATATTCTTTCTCAAATGTTTGTGTAATATATATATGGACGCATGCCAGCTTTCCATTGTGTTAAAATTTTAGAACATTGTTTACTTATCTATTCTCTTTGCGATAAAAAGTGTAAAGACTGGAGAGCCTAAATTATATTAAAATGAATAAATAATATTGTATAAAAAACTGTCTTTATATAGATAGATATATAAGCTATAAGCAATAAGAATGTACTACAAGTGTAAGTAATGGATTATGGGAATGTTATACAAGTAAGGTATACAAGGCCTAAAGCGCGTTGGTCGACTTATATTTTAACAAAAATAAAGATATTCTACTTCCGGTGGTCTATCTCAAGTTTATCTGATTTACTAATATCTGACATTAATTACTTCAATTCCCTTTAATTTCATCATTGATGCAAATCTTCTTATTGTCGTTGCTCCTCCGAAAGCATAGGAGAGAGGATGAGCTCCAAACCTGCGTGTAGAAGGAGAATTGAAGAGGATGTATTTTATTGTATTGATCAATTAAATTGTGGAGAGAGAGAGAGAGATGTCTATGCATATAGGCGGGGAGTTTTAGGACTACTAATACTAGGTTTGCTAACTCTAAGTTTAAAAGGATTAGTACAACAAGTACAAGAGTAATAGTAATAGTACAATGGATTTGAGTCCATACATAAGCTTTGGTTAATATAATTATGAAAGCCCTCCTCCTTCTCGAGATCCATCTTTATGATGAATGAAATTATAATCAATCTCACTATCAAAATGCGAAAACAAATGAAAATTATATCATATGAGAAAATAAATAATAACAAATCAAAAGAAAATTATATCATATGAGAAAATAAATAATTACAAATCAAACTTCTCTTACTTATATGTGTGGTAAGCTCTTCCAACTTCCTCTATGTTACTCTTCCTTGACATATTCAAATGTTTAATATATTTTTATGCTTGTTTATGCTCTGTTTGTTTCGGCTGAAACATTTTCCTAATGATTTTTTTATTTTTATTTTTATAAATAAAATTATGTATTTGGTTATGACTTTGAATATAATCTCGAAAGAGGTGACAGTGGTGGGGGCAATGATATGTTCAAATGTTTAGAAAAGAAATTATTATTTAATATGTTTGAAAAAGACTTGATTGTTACCATTTTTTTTTAAACAAAATCTATTATTAAGGAGAAAAACTGTATTGATTATACAACAAGGGTGAGCAACAAAACTCACAGCAGGGAGGAATTTCCACCAAGCAAAAATCAAGGACAGAGTAAAAACCAAGGCAAATAGAAGCCAATAAACCATCTAGAAGTAAGGGAAAAAGATCATTTCTCAAGTATGTTTCCTTTCATGAAGTTCCAGGAAGAGAAATGCAACATTTGTTGATTTTCCAGCCGAAGCATCTAGAGACGAACACGATGTACAAAGACCCAAGCATGTCTCATTTCTGTGGTTCCATTAGAGCCAACTCGTAATACAGAAAATCTCTAAATCTGGTTTGCTCAGATGATCTAGTATATGAACCATTACGTCAAAGAAGGATTATTAGTTGGGATGTTTAGAGCACTTTTCCCTCAAAGGCTCAAACAACTCCTTTGCCAAGCTTCCACAGCCATATATAAGAACCGACCAGAGGACATGGGTCACATCTTCCTCTCCTCTCTACAGTAGTCACATGTCAAGCTGAAAATTACTTTGCGTATAAATGAATTTGTTCTCGTAGGTAGAACTGTAGAAGGTCTTTACACACCTTCCATGGCTCTAAGATTCCTAAGTTACTTCCGTAAATGGCGGGATAGCAAATTGTATGAGGATTGGCCCAAAGTGCAATTAACATATTCGACACGAATAAGTAATTTTGACAAAATAGTGCTCGGATTTGCTACCCGGCCAAATTTGGACATCATTAGAACCTTCATTACACAAAGGAATCCCTTTAATGACAACAACTTCATGGAGGAAAACATTTTATCGAACGGCAGATGCATTCTAATGGTGGGTATCAGGATCATTTAGGAGCTTCACTTTGTTCTAGGAAGCACTATACATGGAGAGATAACCTTGAAGGAAGTGGGCCTAGGCAATTAACGGTCTTGCCAGATCCTAATCATGTCTCCTTTGCCAACTTTCCATCCTTAACCCCTTTTTAAACACTGTCCTTACTGCCAAAACAATTTTCGATGCAAAACTACAACTTCGAGGAGGCTGAGCTTCTAAAACTGAAGAGTTTGGGAAGTACAAAGATTTGAAGACTCTGGACAAAAGGGGATGTGTTCTCTTTAACAGCAGCCAAGTTTTATCTCCTAAGATCTTTGGCCCCACCAAAAACCACTCATTAGTCTTGCAATGTCCTTACAAAGACTGCCTGGTAAGAGAAAACATCCCATGTCATGGATGGGAATGGACTTTGCCACAGCTTTGATCAAGATCTCCCTTCCTGCCTGTCACAGGGTTTTCTCTTTCCACCCCTCAGAGCTTTCTCCAAATTCGTTCCTTGATTGTTGCAAAAGCAGTACGTTTATTGCACCCCACTACAGTTGATAATCCCAAATATCACTCATTTAATTACAAGTCTTTAAGGTATTTAATCAAGTCTTTTCATTTTCAGTCATTTTAGCCAAATTTAGCAAGCGGGTAAATAAATGAAATTATCCTTACTCCTAATATCCTTACAATCCAAGTCATTAAGGTATTTTATATTCACAGTCGATCTTGTGGGGATTACAAATTCCCTTGTAGCCTGGACGGTCAAACAATGCTCATCATCGGATCACCCAGAACAACAGACAGTAAGGCCTTTCCATCATTAAATGCACATCAACAGGCCTTCTCAGTAATAAATATGCATCAACAGGTCTCATCAGCATTACTTGCGCCTCAGTATAAGAACTCAACAATAACTGTGCCAAGACAGACCTCCTCAACATTAATTGCTTTCCCAAAAACCATGTGCAATCATAATGAGACCCACTCCCGCATGATCGACTATCCATAACAAATACCAATCACCTCTTTCATGGTTTCCAGGATGAAGTGACCCAAGTCATTTTGTCCTAGGACCTTGAATTCCGTTGATGTGTTCTAGTGAGAAAGGGAAGATCATATGCCTATAAATAATGGGGCTCCTTAGATAAGAGGAGGTGATGAAAAACACTTCAATACAATTTCGAAGCTAAAAACACTATAAGCGGTAAACTGACTTTATCACTGGAGTGACTTTGGTCATCCAACTTCAAAAGAGTAACCGATCTCGTAATGAAGATTCCTATTAGTATTTATTTTTAAAAGTTGGGTCTTTAATCAAGTCTTTTCATTTTAGTTCATTTTAGCCAAATTTAGCAAGATATATGACGGGTAAATAAATGAAATTATTCTTACTCATAATATCTTTACAATCCAAGTCATTAAGGTATTTTATATTCACAGTCCATTTTGTGGGGATTAAAAATTCCCTTATAGCCTGGACGGTCAAACAATGCTCATCATTGGATTGCCCAGAACAATAGAAAGGCCTTCATCATTAAATGCACATCAACAGGTCTCATCAGCATTACTTGCGCCTCAATATATGAACTCAACAATAACTGCGCCGAGACAGACCTCCTCAACATTAATTGCTTCCCAAAAAACCATGCGCAACCATAATGAGACCCCCTCCAACAAGATTGACTATTCATAACAGCTACCAATCACCTCTTTCATGGTATCCAGGACGAAAAGGCCCAAGTCATTTCATCCTAGGACCTTGAATTCCGAAGATGTGTTCTAGTGAGAAAGGGAAGACCATATGCCTATAAATAATGGGGCTCCATAGACAAAAGGAGGTGATGAAAAACATTTCAATACAATCTCGAAGCTAAAAACACTATAAGCGGTAAACTGTCTTAATCATCGAAGTGACTTTGGTCATCCAACTTCAAAAGAGTGACCGATCTTGTAATGAAGATTCCTATTTGTATGAATTTATTTTTAAAAGTTGGGTCTTTAATCAAGTCTTTTCATTTTAGTTCATTTTAGCCAAATCTAGCAAGATATATAACGGGTAAATGGGTAAATAAATGAAATTATCCTTACTCATAATACCCTTACAATCCAAGTCATTAAGGTATTTTATATTCACAATCCATCTTGTGGGGATTAAAAATTCCCTTATAGCCTGGACGGTCAAACAATGCTCATCATTGGACCGCCCAAAACAACAGAAAGGCCTTCATCATTAAATGCACATCAACAAGGTCTCATCAGCATTACTTGCGTCTCAGTATGTCAACTCAACAATAACTGCACCGAGGCAGACCTCCTCAGCAATTAATTGCTTCCCCAAAAAACATGCGCAACCATAATGAGACCCACTCCCACAGGATCGACTATCTATAACAACTACCAATCACCTCTTTCATGGTTTCCAGGACGAAGTGAGCCAAGTCATTTCGTCCTAGGACCTTGAAATCCGAAGATGTGTTCTAGTGAGAAATGGAAGACCATATGCCTATAAATAATGGGGCTTCATAGAGAGGAGGAGGTGATGAAAAACATTTCAATACAATCTCGAAGCTAAAAAAATTGTAAGCGGTAAACTGACTGAATCATCGGAGTGACTTTGGTCATCCAACTCCAAAAAAAGTGATCATCTCGTAATGAAGATTCCTATTTTTCTAGTAGGCTTATCTAGATTGAGCATTCCGTCCCAACTTCGAATGGTCTTCACATCACATCCTTATATATATATATATATATATATTAAATCAAGTCTCATTATTCACGAGCTTGTTCACGAACACAACAAAGTTGAGTTCAAAGAAATACTAGATTAAGGACAAGGCAATGAATTATGTTTGAGTTTGGCTTGTTTGCTAAATAAACAAATATAAACAAGTTTTGTTTTTTGAACCAAGCCCGAGCTGTTCATAAACGCCTTAGTTTATTCACAGTCCAAGCTCTTTATATTTCTTATATGACCTCTCTAAATTAGTTATTATTTTGGCCCTCGCAATCTTGAAATTCTAGTTTCGCTCCTGCTCCCAAGAAACCAGAAATGTCTAGGAAAACACAACCAAGCCACCACCATGTATCACACTTCTTCACCCCCTCATAAACTTGCCTGTGTGTATTAAAATGTGTAATATAACTAACATCATTAGTCTTTACTTGAAAATGTTGCATGTGCGGAAGAGTTGGTTGATTTGAAAGAATATCTATAATAATTGGAACTGTACTTTCTTCTCAAGATATTACTTCTGTTGCTAATTAGGCCTGCCAAGTACCAAACCAAAGGAGGAGGAGGATCTTGGATGCGCTGGCTCTTTGGGAAAGAAATGTGGAGGTGGAATATCAGGAGGAGGAGTTTCCCTTTCACCATTTGCACTGGCGACTTATAAAATGTACGGGGAGCTTTGGTTGAAACCCGAGACACCGATTCATAAGGAAAGGATCATCTCTTATCAAAATGTTGCACATTCTTGGTTGAAGCAGCTAGGGTTCCAGCACAATGACTTCAACTTCTTCATCTCTCGTTCATAATAATGCTCATTTTTCAGCTAGCTCTTCTTTGTTCATATGAAGTCACCATTAGAACTAACATGAACTGTTTGGTCATAATCCAGGAAGTATCAGTAAATGAAGATCCCATATCCCAATATGGGTTTATCTGGTAGATGATCAAATAGAACATTAAGAAAAGCTTATTGCCCATTTAGACTGTGAAAGAATAGACTATATATGATTGTGTTTGGATTTGAGGATTTAAATCCAGCGGATTAGAAGAATTGTTAGTATAAATTATTTGATATAAATTTAAGATATGATGATTTGAACTTTGGAGATTTTGCTAAAACTAAAATATTTGTGATGTTATGGATTTGAAATAGTCGCTTGCAACTAATCATTTCAAATTCATCAATAAATTTCATACATAAAATAATTTTCTATTTCATATTTTGTTCAAAATCAATTATGTTTTATATGAAATGGCAAATTATTTCATCTTACCCTGCTATAAAGTACTTTCATCCAAATGTATTGTATTTTGTGCTCTCAGCGCACTGCGTTTCCTGTTTGTGGATTTTGTATATGCTTGAAGAAAACCAAGTTTTTGTTTTATATCCTTTTAAGGCCAAAAAATCGTGACTTGCTAATGGATTACCATGCCAGTCAATATTTTTATTTGCCTTGTATTTTTGTCTTCTGATTTGTAATGCAGAGATAATTTCTGCTGGCCCAGCATTATTTTATCTGATTTGGGTTTTCTATAGATGCACTTGCACTGGAATGGAGCTACTGGATGATTTTATCCGATTATGTTTCCAAATCTTATGGATAGATGGGAATGGGGCGGGGTGAGAGGGATAATCACATTCCCTCTCCCCGTGCCATCCCTGTCAAGTTAAAATCTCCATTGAACCCCACCTGTCCCCGCTTAGGTTTAGGTGGGCATTCCGATTCCCACAACCATGGGAATATCTCTACCCGCCATATTTTAACATATATAACAGTGGATTCAAGTTACACCTGAGTTTAAACATATATAATTATTCGCACATGTTAGATAAAAAAAAAGACTAAATCCTTATGCTGGCCGAGACCTAATAAGAGAAAAGGGATAATTCTAGGGTGCTGAGGTAAAGTATGCCACTTGATACTAATAATCACGCTTAAATGCACTGTACATCATATATAATACCGCTTAACACACAGAAATCACTCTACTCAAGTAGCAGTTGAACTTGATACTAATAATCCCACATAAATGCAGTGTACATGCAATGTCAAAATACATGAAGCATAAATGATTTAAATCTTGAAGTACTTGTATCCATAATCAGGGTTCGTCATCCCCTCTTCCCAGTCACCCATACAACGACCACCAAAAACTATCTGTTGAATGCCTAAATAACTGAATAGAGAAAAAAACAAAAACAAAAACAAATAATTAATCAGCACTCAGCGGTTGAACAAGTGAATGCAAATGGTACATGTATAGTCCAAAGAAGAAACATCTATCCAATCCAAATATAGATAACATTCTTTTCTTGTGTTTTGTTTTGTTTTGTTTGGGACATTCTGACTTACTCTGAACTTAAGACAGTCAAGCAGTTGAGGAGTACATCAATGGCAAAATAATCCGAAGTACCGAGGTCTACCCTGTTATACATATATCTGAATATATCACTTCGATGGACAAGGGTCACAAACAAATATGCTATATGATACTAAACAGAAACACAACAAAGTCCTGGAGCTCATACCAAAAACGACCCCAGTTATCTTGAAACTCAACGTCACTGATATCGTGAAATGAAGATGGCATCACATTGAAGCCCTTATTTGCATCATAGAGGGGATTGTACTCCATCGATGAATTTGCCAGCTGTCATCAATTTGACACTAACTTGTTTCAATCTTTCTTCACTAAGCAATGGCTAAAAGCGTAAAACTAAGACATTAAGCCAATGGGGAAGCACAAAAGTTGCATTACTATAATTTAAAAGGCAAGGATAACGCAAGGGCAAAACTTTCTTACCATAGGCTAAGTAATAGCATAATATACTAGATTAAACCTTCATGAAAGTTTTTCTGATAATATAACCTATTTTATCTTGAAAAAATCTTGAATTACCATATAACCTCATGAATTGTAATTATTTTGTCCGTCACATTTTGTTTGTCCACCTTAGAAAATCTACTTTTTAAGACAATATCATTAATTGAATTGCCTTTGAAATAAAATTATTAATTTCCAAAATTACCGCTTCTTAATTTAAACTCAAATAAAGAAGATGGAAAAGAAGTACTGACTTTTCAAATGAAGTAAGGGTAAGTGAAAAAAAAAAAAAAGTTATGAGAACTGTCTCAATTGACTTTTCAAAGTGGACAAGTATTTTGTGACATCCCAAGATGGACTAGCAGACAAACAAAATGGGATAGAGGGAGTATCATTGCATAGAATGCTAGCAACATTCCTAAATTATGCAGCAAAAACCTAATATAGGCAACACTATGGTGCCAAAATTTTATGACATAATAGCGCCAAAATAAAAAATAAAGATAATATTTAAAAAAAAAAAAACTAGCAAATTCTTTCCTCCCAATCTTCCACCAACCAAACGAAATAATGTGGAACAAGTAAAGACCAGATGTCAAACTTGGTTGAGATTTCATTAGTTAGATAATTCTTAGTCTAATCATTAGAGGTGTGTTCTGACCGTTGCAGGGAAACTATAAAAGTGTTATAAAAGCAACACAAAACTGCATGTGTTGGGCAAGCAGAAGTGCATCTATACCTACCTAAGAATTGAATAATATGTCACACCAGAAAAAATTTAACCACTAAACTCATATGGGAAATGCAAACTGTTTGCAACTATGATGCAACACAAATTCTTAAAGGGGATTGAGAATCAACAAGAACAGCAAAATAAAAATAAATCCTAGGGATTAACACCTAACATTGGCTGAAGTTAACACCAAGCCATTGGAAAATTCCAATTAAAATTTTATTAATCATAAACTTCTCTATATAGGAGTACAATAGCACGATTATATAGACTACTATGACTAAATCCTAACCATAATTGCTTGGGTCAAGGTCCGATAATCGAATTATTAAAAAAAAAAAAAAAAATTGATTCTAGGAAATTAAAAATCCAATAGACCAATAGTAAATATACAATTGACTTTTAAAACGAAATTAAAATAAAATTGTTTCCACGCTCCCTGCATCAAACTATTTTCAAAATTTCCAATTTCTCTTGAAAAATTACACAGCCATAATGTTTTCTTATTTGCTGTTAATATTCACTTATGCACTACAAAATGTATGCATATTCCAAATGAAAACATAGTGTGATGACTAGAGTATCATGTTAGTATCGCTGCACAACTGTATGCATCTGGAAAGCTTGTGCAAAGATCTATACAGAATTGTACAAAACTCTCTCATCACATCTATAACCATGAGTTGCACAAAAGTGCACATATACAAATCATCCATATATATTGTACACATTGTAAATGGTTCTTGATCAATTCACCTACCACTAGATTACCTCCTTTCTTCCACATGAATTCCTATTCACTACTCATATTTCTGAGTACTACCCAGCTTGCTTTCATTAAACATGGCCAATATCACTAGCTTCCAGGATAATTTCCCCAAATAACCCCCAAATTCTAAATCACCAACTAAGCCAAAGAATTACAGAATCCTGTGTCAACAATGCAAACTAGGTGACAAATGAGAGGATAAAGTTTATCATCATAGGCACCTAGACGCATATCAAACAAACAAAAAATCATAGAAATAAAAAAGTGGATAAGATCAAAAAGTTGGCAACCTGTGACTATCAAACCACACAAGCAGACCTAAATATAAGTACAAAGTGAGAAAATAGCGAGTTGAAGTAAAATGAATGTATAAAGAACTATGATTGAACCTGCAGATTAGCAGAATTAAAAGCTCCCATGCGCCCCATAACATACCATGACTGAATGACCTGCACATTTTCCTTAATAATTAAATGTAAACTTTGTAAAAATGTTAGTCTAAGAAGAAACAAACAGATGATTACATCATCTTACCATCTAAATGTTTGTTATAATTTATATAAAAACTAGTGGAAATGGAAGGAACCAGGTGAGATGTCATCACATGATATACTTACACTACCAATAAGGTCAACATCCCGATCAGATGGTGATCCATACAATTCAAACCAAATGTAGGAATCAAGAGGATTGAAGCTGTCAATCAACAAAAAGTAGGTTAGAAACAAAGAAAGTACAAATGGGGAAAAAAATTATATAGGGTACCACACAAACATCATTTGTTTTCTATAGCAAACAATGATCCAGGAAAAGTAAAATGAACTGAACAGTCTGAACTATAAAACATCATCTATGCTTATCATTTTACAGGATGAAATTCCTGTAATAATGCAGTTCCCAACTGTCTAAGGAACAGTTTCCTGGTCATGATAACTCTAAAACAAGGTAAGACTATGCTCAGCAAGGACAGATAAATTTAAGTCTACAGAATTTTACTCGATAATATTGTAGACTAACACAAACATCAATGAAAATGTGCAACAATATTCACAGAAAGTACTGAAGCATTCAGCTTAATAAGATCATATCGTCATCCACAACATCAAACCTACAACTAATTTGGATGATTGCTTGCTAGATAACATAAGCGAGAATGACAAGCCTACACCTACCACATGTATAGAAAAATTGCAGACATGAAGCATACATGCAAAGACAAACCGTTGCTTAAGTTTCAAATGGTGGAAATGTACTAAACAAATTATGGGGATCTCATAATGTCTCCCAACTGAAGAAATCTACAGTCATTTACTTCCCTTTTGATATTTGAAAGCTTCCAATATTACTTCTTTATATTTTGACACGGATTAACTTTTATAGAAGAGAAATGGAAGACAAAGTGTGAGGCATCTTTCAAAGAAGAATGCAACGTACAATAAAAAAAGCCAACAAACTGACAGAACCAACCAACAAAGGAGGCATCTTTCACGTTATAATCTTGTTTTCCAAGTCTCGGCAACTCACCCATTGATGGATAAGTCGTTGATTGTGCAAGTTGAACAGAATTGAAAGGTTATTTTGTATTTAACATAAGATTGGAATTTTAAATTTAACACCTTACTTTAACATAACAGTACCATGTTTTCAGAAATATAGTAAAGCGATACATGTGGGCACGAGAAATAGACAGACAGACAGAGACAGAAGGAGAGAGGAGAAACAAGTATGGATCAATTTAAGTAGATTACTCTCTAAAGCTGACTTTGAAGGCAAGGATGGAACCAGTTTTTGATTTCTGAAAGTCTCGACCCTTCTTCCGAACTCTCTCTTCAACCTGTAACATAACCACCACACATTATATATTCTACACAGAGAAATGTAATTCAAGAATCAGGTGTGCATAATGACAAATGAAAGGAGGAAATATAATTTATTCAACGCCAAAAGGAGTATGAGAAGGTTAAATTAAAATTTAAAGCTTTCCTAAAACTGACTTAAACGTGAGCTTCATAATGTACTCCAATGACCCAACTCTTTAGTCAGGTTGACTAAGGAGCGTATAAGCAGTAGACTTGTATAGCTGTTTTGGTAAGCAGCTCTAACAACTAGTGAGTTTCTGCCACTTATAAACTTCATATCAATGGTAAAAGAATGAGGTCCACAAGATCAGCAATTGAATTAGAAATAAAGATGCTTGCAATGATGTCTTATTACGTCACAGAAGATAAATATAGCAAACCCGATCAACATGATGACTTGGACAGAATTTTAAAACCACATAAAGCCTGGAACAGCATGAAGCTTGATGCAAATACTTACAGCTGATCCACAGGCTTAGGGATTTGATATCATTGAGTCCATACTGTGAACATCAAGTGCTAACTCTTAGAAGTCTTTAGATGGTTATTGGATTAGGTAACTGCAAAAACCCAAAAAATATCCAGTGCAGACCATATTCAATTGGGCGTGATGGCGGGGGGTTGAGACCATTTTGACAAAAGTAATAATCACTACACTAAGAATGGTGACTTGAGCAGCAAACCCTACCATGGCAGGAACCAGAATAATTACCTGGTCCTACAAAGTAAATCTTTTTTTTTTTTTTTTCTTTTCCCTTTGATTGGAATGTTATAAGAGAAGTTTTATAGCAATGATAGGGTGGGAGGTGATAATCAATTAGTTCTGGAAACAAGGGTATTACAGAGTTAGTATCAATACAGTTGAGCATGGATATATGAGAAAAGTGAGCATGAAAAGCCAAAGCCAAAGCATTGCTAGAAGGTTAAAAGAAGAAGTAATCATGGAAATGTATGAGGTTGAGTCCAAGTGACAGTAGTTGATATTAAAAATTGAAACATTCTTACTTAAAAATAAAATTCTAATTCAATATCATCAGGATTGGGAGTTTTCATTAAAGAGTGAGAGAGAAGAAAACCCGTTTGCGCATGAGGTCAGGGTTGCCAATGCTATCGCCCAGAACCGCACGGAGCTCATCGTCGTCTTTGCAAGCGTCTTCTAGAACTCTGATGTGAAGTCCAAAAAAATATGAATTTATTTAGATAAAAATAAATAAATAAATAAATAAAGAAAGAAAGGGAAAAGAAGAGAAGAGTAGACTTGGCCCAGGCAGGATAGTTGTGAAGGCGGTCGTATTGGCGCTTCCGCTTCTCCTCCCGAATCTTAAGCAACCTGCGCCCTCTCGCGCTGCTTCCTGTCATTACAATTTCGCATTCGCTACTTCCACTTTTACTTCTACTTGTAGTTGTACTTGCAGTGTCAGACTCATTATCGACGGCAGATATCAACATACGCATTTGCTTCTTCTTATTAACACTGGGTCTGGCTGTGGGACAGACTGGACTCCCAAATAGTTTTGGCCATGGATGATAAATTGAGCTCAACATAATAATACACCAAAAATTTCACTATTTGTGAATTGCCGTCTCTCTCTCACTCTCTTGCCTTGTATATATATATATATATATAAAATCGCTTTTCGTTTTCGTTTTCATTTCATTACATTTACATTTTAACGATGCTATAAATTATGGATATATATGTTTATAATTTTTGACAGAAATACATTTTTGGTCCTGTATTTAAGGGGTATTTTCAATTTGATCCCAGTGTTTTAATTTCATTCAATTGGGTCCCTGTGTTTTTCAGCCGTTTTCAATTTTACCTTTAGAGTCAACGCCGTTCGAAATTGCCTATGTGGCAAACGGAAATTGTTGACTTGTCTCATTTAAAATAATAAAAAATAATTTAATTCAACCACGTCACCACTACATCATTATTCTTTTTTTTTCTTTTTTCTTTTTATCTTTTCTCTCTCCTCTGTTCTTTTCTCTCTCCTCTGATCTCATCAGAAAATGAAGATCCAAGAACAAATTCCCTTTCTTTTTCATTTCTCAACACCTCTAGCAACACCCAAACAACAACCCATAACAAATTCACCACTCACAACCAACAACAAATCTACCAAACCGAATCTAATTGAAGGAAATAGCAAACAACTTAGCCAAGTGGAATCTTGAGGAGGGAAATGGAAGGAAAACTTGTAAGTTCAAGATTCAAAAGGGGTTGTGTTTTCTGTGGCAGCAAAAGAAGGGAAAGAAATTGCTTTGGGATGTTGCCATAGAGTCAGCCCAGGAGCTGGTAAAACAAATCAAATCGGAAAAAAATTAAAAAATAAAAAAAAATCCAATGACAAAAAATCATACTGACAAAAAATCAAACCCATGCAATCTATCGTAAACCAAACCAAACCCACACAATCCATTGCAAAAAAATCAAACCCACGCAATGGGTAACGACCGTTGTTGCCGTCGTCCACCCACGGAAACCCATCCAAGACAAACCTTATCCACCCACAAAAAACCGCGCAACCCACCGTAAAACCCAAAGATGATTTTGCAACCCCGATCGTAAAACCCACGGAAACCAGATCATAAAACCCAAACCCGATACCCTCTCTTCTCTCTCTCCTCCCCAAACCCACAAATCGTTCATGGCCGCCACCGATCCCTTCAACCCTAACCCCAATCCAATAATCTCCACCTACTACTAGACCAGAGCGGCCCACACCGGCGTTGTCACCAGCAACTGGCTCACCCAGGCCCAGGCCGCAGTGGGTCGCCACTTAGACGATTTGCCAACACCTAAAAATGACCTTAAGTCACCGTCGGGCTCCGGGAAAACCTTCAGCGTGATCAACGACTTCAATAACTGGCGGAAGCAGCCCGATCTGGCGGAGGCCGTCGCAGCCATACGTGCCTTGGCCTCCGATCGTCTTTGATCTCGGTTTAGTGGTGGAGAGAGAGATTTAGAGAAAAGGAAATGGAGAGAGAAAAGAAATCTGGAGAGAGAAAAGAACAGAGGAGAGAGAAAAGATAAAATAAAAGAGAAAGGAAAAAAAAGAAAAAGAAAAAGAAAATAAAAAGAATAATGACGTGGCACTGATGTGGCTGAATTAAATTATTTTTTATTATTTTAAATGAGACAAGTCAGCAATTTCCGTTTGCCACGTAGGCAATTTCTAACGGCGTTGACTCCAAGGGTAAAATTGAAAACGATTGAAAAACACAGGAACTCAATTGAATGAAATTAAAACACTGGGACCAAATTGAAAACACCCCCTAAATACAGAAACCAAAAGTGTATTTCTGCCATAATTTTTTAATGATATATTGTGAGGTTATGTTTTTTTTTTTTTTCCTAATTTGAGGTTATGTTTTTTTATAAATAACAAGAAGTTCAAATTTAACTTTTAACTGATGGGTGCAATACTCTTAGTGGCTTAATCACTATCTTTTCCTTTTTTATGTAAACAAAAACCAATATTTTATTACTTATTCCAAATGCCCAACTTTAACCCCTCATAATCATTCTAGTTTGTTAACTAGCACTTTGCATTGCATTGCAAGTGAATCCTTTTTTTTTCTAATGTGCTTTAACATTGTAATGATGCGTCCTTTTTAGATTCACTGCATTATCTTCTTCTTCTTCTTCTTCTTCTTCTTCTTCTTTTTTTTAATTTTTTTTTTTTATGGATAATTGACTACATTATCTAAGATAATGACTAAAACTCATTAGTTTAAACTTAGTGAACTTAAATTGTTCGTATTCATGAACTAAAAGTTTCGAGACCAATATTATATTTTGTCCTAATTTATTTCTTAAACCAAATAATAGTTTGTCTAAACAATGTTTTGCTCTAATACGAATGGAAACAATGGCTTCCCGTTAGCTTAACCAGTAAAATCTCTTGTCATCGAACAAAAGACTTGAGTTCTCATCATAGAAAAGATATTATAGGTTAAAATGCTATAGTTTAAAAAATAATAATAAAAAAATAAAAAGCTATCGTAAACATATATAATATATTAATAGATAATGATATATAATATACTAATAGATAATGCCGGATAGAAGAAAAGCCTAATGTGGGGATAAAGATTATTCACTCATTGCTCAACTCCTAACGAAATCCAAGTTTCATTAATGCATTTGAACAAAAGAGGAAACTTTTGCTTCCTCGAATATTTTTTTTATTCGAATAAAATATTCATTACTTTTTTTTGCTAAATGCCAAGTGATTCGTGTGCATTCGCGGTCGACCTCAAGCAATTGTCTTCAACACATACATTTTGCATCCATGAGGCTCCACAGTGGCTGTCAAGTTTCCAACGAATCGTGTCTTCAATGTCTTGTGCTGCAAGAGACACACATTACATATATTATAAGGTATCTCACTATATAAATGCGGAGATGAAATATCCCGCACGTTTTATCAATAAATGACTCACATGACCTAAAAAGAATGAGAAATGAAAGCTAAGCTATGTTAATTAAAATACCTCCCAAACATCTCTTGCTTCAACGAACACTGTTTGGAGGGATTCCAATGTCTTCCCAACTGCCTGTAATTCCCCGACGCACAGGACCGCGGTTCAATAGAACTAGAGCTACCCTATAGCCTGAAAGAGGCCCTGCCCAAGTCTGTTGCAATGAACTCAAAAATCATATTTTTCTCTTATGAAGCTACACAAAACACACCATGCATCATCATAAGAGATTTTAGGCAAACTTTACCTCCATATCACCTTCCATCCTAACCTTTTTAGCTTGTACACCAAGTGGATCTGTTATAGTGATGAACAAGTCAATTTTCATTACCATTAATGCACTGTAGTTCACAAGATAAGAGGAAATTTTCAGATAAGTTATAAAATTGATGTGCTTACCTTGATTAACTGCAATGACCTCTTTATTGGAAACGATATACATTGTCTCTTTTGTCATGTTCCTCACATCACAACCAAGCAGAAGGGGAGCCTACAATAACATTTATATGTAAGCAACAGATGGCCAAAATTATGCATTTATACAAATCACAGCATCAAGTACCAGATAGCACTGCCTGAATACCTTGGAAATAGCCCATAAACTAAAGTGAGCTATATATTCATCTTTTGTCATCCCTCCATTTCCCACCTCAAGCATGTCAGGATCTGCACAAACTCAAGCAGATAAAATTTCTTAAAATTAATGGGACTAAAAGTTAAAATTATATTTTTTATGTTTGTGTGACATACTTATTGTAGAAGAATACTAACCATTCCAACCACCAGGCCTTGCAAGCTCAGCATATACTTCATTCATGTCTATTCTAGAGACCATACTGTGAAGAACCAACCAAAAAAAAAAAATGATTTTGGGTCAAGGATTTGTATGATCAATTAGAAACTCAACAAAAACATGAAATCAATCTACCTATCCCAATTATCAGCAATGTCATTAGTAGTTCTCCAGCTATTTCCAATCTTAGAACCCCATAAAGCTGGGTGCAAGTCCCCCCTATAAAACGAAAGAAAAACAAATCCACAAAATAATCACTTATGGAATGAATTTAGTACATAGATTTAAAAGTCAGAGATAGAGGATTACCATTCACAAAGTGAGAAAAAGATTGGACGGCCTGCTTTCATTAGTGCCCTAGTCATTACAGGGTATCTAACAGAAGAAAAAACAATGGGGCATTTATACTCGTATATCTCAAAGTTGGAACATACATGTGCGGAAAAAAGAACAATATTTGACCATTTACTTGTGAGGTTAATTTCAATATGACTATATTACCTCACAGTTGGCTTTGATCCATCATTGTTACAGTTATCATACTTCAAATAATCAATACCCTGCATACAAATTTCATTATTGCAAGATTTGGTACTGCAAGTCAATGGCAAAATGGACATACTAAAAATTTGATACCCATAAAGAAAAATAAAAACTAGATTTCCTACCCATGAAGCAAAAGTTTTGGCATCTTGCTCCTCATGACCAAGTGAACCAGGCATAGTTTTGCTACAAGTATAATACCTGCAAAGTGGAGATGAATGCATTTGTTTTCCAAAGGGTATATCAATATTGAACAATAATCATGTAGCAAATTAAGTTGTGTTAGGGGGTAGCAGAATTAAGTTACCCTGCATCAGAGTAGATTCCTAGCTTAAGCCCCTTGCTGTGAACGTAATCTGCAAGGGCTTTAATGCCAGATGGAAATGTTGAGTTCTTAGGCAATAGATTACCCTGAAAAGTAAAATAAAATGTTTAGTTCAACTACGAATTTTCCGATAAAAAAGTTCAAATTTTTGTATTCTTTTTAAGTACTTCAATAACACGAAAATTGTAAGAGAAACCATACCTTGTCATCACGATGTATTTCAGCCCAGCAATCATCTGGGAAAGGAGAAGTTGTGGCTCAGCTTATTGAGCCCCACTTTGCAAATTGAAAACTAAGATTGATGATAAAAGAGACTAGAGAAATTGATTGCCACATACCTATATTAACGTAAATATATCCAAGCTTGGCAAGACCAGTGGAGACCAGAGCATCAGCTGTCAAACCACCAAGAAAACAAGGACTCTTGTAAGTCAATCTTGATAAATTACCAATTGTCCCAAAAGCTTAAGCTAATAAGAAATGATATAATCATTTAACCATTATTCAAATACTCCCCTCACATGTGGGCTCAGACTCTATGATAAATTACCAATTTTTCCAAAAGCTTAAAGTAATAGGAAATAGTAAATTTAATCATTTAATCTTGATTCCAATAGATCTATCCCACCTCAATATAGATATATTTTGCTATGTGAACTTTGATATGGATATGAAACAGAGATAAATTCGTCATTTAAGGATAAATATGATTTAAAAAAAGAAGGCATTCGATTGTGAGTAGTAAACTTACCGGTTTGTTTGATCATTTTCTCATCTATTAGACAGTTGAAGTGATTCCAACTATTCCACCTACATATAAGAAGAAAAAACCTCAATCCCACAAGTCATTAGGATTTTTCTTTTAGGTCAATGTATTATTAGGGAATAGGAAAAGTAGTTGTAGTAATAAACGTGAAGAGGTTTCATCCAAGTAAGTAATTACAAGTTACTTTAATCACCATCATTGCAATCCAGATAATGAGCAGTATTGGGTTATGTATACACCAAAATAGTATTTCTTAGATATTGTGTGCAGAAAGAGATTTTGATGATCTGATCTGACTTTTGAGAAAAAACAGTAGTCAAACTGAAAAGTTAAAACTCAAAAGACAGAGAGAATGAAATTAAGGAAGAGTTAAAAGAGAAGCTGTACCCCATGGGAGGAGTGGAGCCAAGTCCATTGGCAAGAAGATTTCTTCTGAGTCTGTCCAAGTAGTAGTGGTATTTAGGTATTCTTAGACAGTGACATTGTTGTAGTTGATGTAGTAGCAGAATCAGTAACAGTGAGCATCATTGAAAACAGTGAGCATAAGATGAACATCAATACAACTACAAAATTACAAACACCCATTCTCTCCATCTTCATAGAAGCAGCAACAGTGTTATAATATGTGTTATATAGAATAGAAATACTTGTTTAAGGATAAAGTCTCTTGACTCTTCTTCTGAGGAGGTAAAAGGAGTCACTCACAATTTCGTCTATTAATTAATTATTACTTCCAACGTGCTGCAAATGCCAACCATTGACAATTACCATTTTACCATTTTTTCTCCGTAGTTGAATATATCCGTAACGTCTAATGAGGGAAGTTTCTCTTTAAAAGATAAAGATGATTTGGATAATGCTTGACAAAATACTTGCGTATGAGGTGGAGCCTGGAGGATAATGGCCTTAAATTCGGGTTAAGTATCACACTCAAGTGGACTTGACTTCTAATTGCAAAATTGGGTTCTAAAAATTATTTTTATATATATAAAAATAAAAATAAAAGGGAGGGGCCAGAGATATATATTATCATCTATACTAGTAATGTAAAACTGAAGCTTTTTTGACTTTTGGTTGACCTTCATAATATTGCGTCACATAAGTTTTTTGAAATCTCACAATTTTACACCTCATTATTTTAATATATATTTTTTAATTAAATATAAACTTTATTCTATAATTAAACCTTCCATTAGAATCTTGACACATCATATTTTTCTTTAATATAAAAATATATTATTCCATATATACAATACAATCATAATAAATGTCTAGATTTAATACTAAAATATATTCCATATATAAACACAATATCAATATCTTTTAATAATAATCATAATTATCAATTTTCATCAAGATTTCTTATGTATTTCATTTAATTTTTGTTGTTGGCAATGGAGAAAGGTGGATGGATTTGTTATAATGAAACCACGTGAGCTTGAAATGAGTTATGAAAATTATTTAGGTTTGATCATTTAATCATGTGCCTATGTATTTATTTGTCCTTCTTCTTATTTTAAGTATCATTTATTTTATTTATTGATGGAAACATGATCCATATGGTAAATATAAACATGAATAGTATTTTATAAAAATTGGACTATATTCAACTTATGCAAAAAAAAAAATATTATATTAAATTTTAATTATCCTATGGTAAATATACTTTTTTAGCTATATATTTTTTTTTTAATAAAAAAGTAAGATCTATCCTAAATATGATCCGAAAAGTCTCTTTCTCGATCTTGCCTACAACATTTTGAACTACAAAAAAGAAAAAAGAAAAAATGCATATTCAAAAGAAGTAAAAGAAATCAAAATTAATTTAGGTCTTATTTTCAATAATTTTCTTGTGCATCGCACGAGATTTACGACTAGTTACCTCATTATAGCAAAGGGCAAATATCAAGTCATACTTGGCAACAAGAGGTCAAGAGCATTTGTATTTCTGACTACGTGCTGGATGCACACAAGAGCAGCCAAAAGGGGTGGGAAAACTTAAGAGGACCACCATCTTGGACACTCCAAATAATGAATACAACGTCTTTTTTTAATTTTCTTTTGGCATGTCCACCAGCTAGATTATCTCCGCAGGTGTTACAATTTAACAAATAATACGACTTTGTTAACTGAATCGATATTATCTACTCTTATTTATAAAGAGTATTATTAGAGTTCAAATCATCTCCCAAAAAATAACTGAGTTTATGCATATTCTATACTTCTTCTAAGCTCAAAATTTCAAAATATTAGGCCAAATAACATCTAAATCTCAAAGAAATTAATTAATCATTTTTTTCATGATTTCCATTAGTGAAATAAAGCTTAGAAAAAACTCATATATAGTCATAATTCATAAATAAAAGCTTTCACAAACTCTATGAACCAAAGCTTCAAAAACAAAACTCTATGAAATTTACTTAAAAGCAATCATGCATTATTTTTTTCTTTTGATATGTGATAGAAATTTTAATCTAAACTCGCACACGTATATTTTGAGGATCCCAAAGATATAATCAAAAAAATTTGCATCAATCAACGTTTAGAAGAAATCCATATACGATTCAAAGACCAAATAAATGGGGTAACTGTCCATAATGAAGACAAAATTATAATTTTACGACTCTAAATAATAAATATTTGAAGAAATCATAAAATATAAAGCTGGATTTCATGAAATATTAATGTTATAAAACATTTCCAAATGGTGTAAATGTAACATTTAAATAAGTATAGACCAAAAAAAAAAATCAAAGATTTTCTTCCATTCACATGTTTTTTCTTACAATAAGAAGTGGGAAATGGCGAATCTTAAGTTGTCGACATCAAGCAAACTGACTGATCATCTACAATTTTTATTACGATTAGTGTTCTGGTCCTCTTCGTCGTCTCGGCATTTGTTAATAATCATTATTTTTGTAGCATGGGATATACAGACGACAATTGGTCCAACCACATGCTTTTCTTTTTTCCACTTGTGTTGTCGGTTGTCGGTCAACACTTGTTATCCCCTACTGCTACTAGACTCATGACATGGCGTTATTGTATCAAAGAAAGGAAAAGGCTTATGTCGTTTAAGACTGAAGAATATGCCAAAGCATCAAAGTTCAAACGATGAACATCAACCCAAGATAGGATAGGGACCCAAGGATCTCTATTCTAACGTCTAATATTGACAAGTCTATTTTACCTTAATTTTGTTTATTGAAATTTCAAAACAGTCAATATTTTAAGTGATTTTTTTGGAATGGTTAGCTTTAAGGAAAATTGTCCCTTTCCACTATGTTTGGGGTTTATAAATAAATGAAATATATACATAAAATGAAACCAGAAGACATTGTCAATTATCTGCCATGTGGTATATATAGCAATGTCTCCAGATCAATACGTGTCATCCTATAATGTAAAATCGAAAATTTTTTGACTTTTGGTTGACCTCATAATATTACGTCCACATAAGCTTTTGAAATCTCACAATTTTACACATCATTATTTTCATATATATTTTCTAATTGAATATAAATTTTATTCTATAATTAAACCTTCCATTAGAATCTTGACACATCATATTTTTCTTTAATATAAAGAATATATTATTCCATATATACAACACAATCATAATAAATGTCTAATACTAAAATATATTCCATATATAAACACAATATAAATATCTTTTAATAATAATCATAATTATCAATTTTCATCAAGAGTTCCTTTTTTTTTTTCTTATGTATTTCATTTAATTTTTGTTGTTGGCAATGGAGAAAGGTGGATGAATTTGTTATAATGAAACCATGTGAGCTTGAAATGAGTTATGAAAATTATTTAGGTTTGATCATTTAATCATGTGTCTATGTATTTATTTGTCCTTCTTCTTATTTTAAGTATCCTTTATTTTATTTTTGGTTGAAAACATGATCCATATGGTAAATATAAACATGAATCGTGTTTTATAAAAATTGGACTATATTCAACTTTTGCAAAAAAAAAAAAAAAAATTACATTATATTAGATTTTTTAATTATCCTATGATAAATATACTTTCTTAGTTATTTTTTTTAACCAAAAAGTAAGATCTATCCTAAATCCGATCCGTAAAGTCTATTTTTCGATCTTGCCAACAACATTTTGAACTACACAGAAGAAAAAAATACATATTCAACAAAAGAAGTAAACGGAATCAAAATTAATTTAGATTTTATTTTCAATAATTTTTCTGTGTATCACACGGGTTTGCGACTAGTATATAATGAAACCAGAAGACATTGTCCAATTATCTGCCATGTGGCATATATGCCAATGTCTCCAGATCAATACGTGTCATTCTACTTGGACAAACAACACCACGTGCCAGAATTTTATTGGTAAAGTAATTGTCACCTGTCAATATTCTATAATTATTACGAAATACTTTATGACGTTCTTAATTTACTCATAAATTAACTTAATATGGATTTAAATGTTAGTATTAATTTGTCAAATTAATTTGCTCCTTAAATTCCTCTCTTTCTTACTGTGTGAAAGAATATGACGTTCCATTTGCTTCAAAAATCCAAAACAAGAAAAAAAAAATTTCTCAAAAAACGTTAGATATAAAAAGGAAATAATTTTTTATATAAATACAGGTATAAATACATTTATTTTTAGACATTAACTATTTCTAAGTGGCACATTAATTCATATACGTTAATTTGATACCTATAATATCTTTCTAATTATTTGATATTAAAAAAACCCAAAACAGATTTCCTTTTCTGTAAATTGATTACACAAGGAAGGTCCCAAAACGACGTCGTTTTGATCATTTATGTATAAATTATGTTATTTATATATAGATTCCAAATATTAATATCCTTTCTTTAATTAAAAACGCCATGTTTGTTATTTATTTATTTTTTTCCATTCTTAAACTGTCCAAAACAAAACCATGTGTAAATAATGAATTAAATGTATTCATAAATTCTTAATTAAATATGACCTTAAATGTTTCCTTCAAGTGCTCCACGTTTTCTACTGCCACTTCCTTTCTTATTATGGGGAAGAAAAAAAAAAAAAAATAAAAAAAAAAAAAAAAAAAAAAAAAAAAAAAAAAATTGATGTTTCATTTGCCTCAATAGTCCAAAACAAGAAAAAATAAAAAATGTCTCAATAATTTCGTTAGACATAAAAAGGAAGAAAATCAGCAAAAGTAAATAAAAATAAATAAATAGAGTAGGTCAAAATAAAAAAAAAAATAGTGAATACCTGTACTTCCAAAACGACGTCGTTTTGAAAGGAGAGGAAAAATTTAATTCTAAACTTCTCTACACCGTTTAGTTTCCCTGACTTCTCAACTCATCCACCTAAATCTCTACAACCTACAGTCTTTTGGCTTATTAAATCTTGGGCATTGTTTCTTAGTATCTCTTCATCCTCCAACTCTCTCTATACCTGAGTAAGTATTTCTACTCTATTTTCTCTTCTTCTTCTTTTTTGCCGTCTGGGTCCTTTTCTTTCAAAGCCATTTGGCTCGGTTTCTCTATCTAAACCCTTTCTTCTTCTTTTTTGCTTTCAAAATCGTCATTTGTATTTATTTATTTTTATTGTTTTGTGTTTTCTCTCTCTCAATCTATGAATTTGATATTTACAGACTTCTTTGAGAGTTTTCGCATTATTTGCCTTGAGAATCTGAAGATCTGAGATTCTCAAGGTCAAGACACAGACCGGGAGCTCTTGCCTTTCGATAAGGTGAAGTTTTTTTTTTTTTTTTTCGATCTTCTTTGGTTATTTTTTATATTCAAAGAATATAATGGAAATTTTCAGAGTTTGATTGTTTCAGAAATTGTCGCTGACATTGAATTTTGGAGGAGGGGAAGAAGATGAAGCGGAAATTACTATAGGTCTCTCTTTCAGATCTTTGTGATTTTGCTTTTATTTTGTTTTTATGTTTTAATTGATCTCAATTGGGTTTCAATTTCTATTCTTGGGGTTTAGATTGAATTCTTTTTTAGGTTTTTTTTAGCCACCTCTTGCAGCAACATTGATCGACTGTCAATCAAACCCTGACATTCTCGAGGTTTTAATAAAGCTCTTCAATTTGATAATTTATAATCCTTTCATGTTTCTCCTTTGGTTAATGAAAGTGAAAGTAAAAATTTACCCATTTATTTTATTAACCTTAATTATTTGTCTTTCCCATTCCAATAACTGCCTAATTGTTTGTTGTTTCCTTCCAAATTATATGATGCTTCTTTAATGATAACCATCACCCACAGTTCATGGTCTAGGAATGAATTTAGCTTTTACAGGAGTGATTATTATTTGTGAGTTGTAATTGGCCAATTGTGACAGTGAGGTACTGGATACAAATTAACAAGCACAATAAAGATCTTCAATCTTCATTTTTCAGATTTCCAAATATATGCGCTTGCCTTTTATTTGTTGCTTACAATTTGCTTTTCGGAACTGCCTTCCAGGTTTAAGATGGATTTGGTTTTTAAGTTTTATTGCTTCACAGTCGATCAATGTTGATTGCAATTAGTCCCAATATTAAGAATACTGGTGCTCTATAGTCCATTGTGTTTCTTTATAAAATAATGAAAAATATAAGTTATTTATTTTTGGCCATACAAAGCACAGAAAAAAGCATGGAGAGCACAAAGACGCATTTTCGAGTTTGATGCGAGATTGGAAAGGAGCTTCAAAGGGAGGCAATCACTCAAACCACTCTGTTTTATCCGCCCCCAAAGTGGCCTCTTCATCTTTGGTTCTCTCATATCTCACAATCTCATCTCTCTCTCTCTCTCTTTTATTGTAGATAGAGCAAATCAATTGGTCTTTGTTTGGGATTGATTTGAGATAAGGGAAAAAAAATTGTTCTCTCAATAATTTCTGGTAAATTTTAGGTTTTTTTTTTTTTTTAAATTATTTTCTTTTAAATTATTTTCTCTTTTCTTTGAATATTCTTGGACATTTATTTAGATATTGGGCAGATTACAGAAGGAGACGGTTTTTACATTTACATGTAATTTTTTTTTTTATATAAATACATTTAAATGTTAAATACTGCTAGATATATAAAATTTGAGCAGGTTAGCAGTTCAGGTTCTATATTTTAGGCTTTTTGTCTTTTCCCTCTTAACCAATTGTAAGGTGAACATCTATCTTTCTATATTTCTCATCTAGAATTGAAAATTCTATGTCAATTTTGTGAATGTTTCCTTCTTTTGCCTTTCTATTTGTGAAATTAAAATATCGAACTTAAGAAAAAAAATTGAGTTGATTGTTTGGGAAATTATGGAAGCGACCACCATTGGCATATCCAATGCAATTTTTCAAGTCCTTCTGTGAAATAGCATTTCAATTTTCTTTTCTTTGTTTCATGAATTAAAATAAACAATTATTTTCCAAGTCAAATCAAAGTCTCATTTTCATGAAAATTAATGAACAAAATAACTAAGCAATTTCTAAATTGAGTTCAACCATTCACTCAAGTACCTAACACAAAATCTTCTGCATTTCTTAAACAACCCTCTTTAGTGGCTTAATTGAAACCCACTTTTGGGTGCCGAGAAACTGAGGGGGAAAAAATTAGAATTTTGAAATTTTTGAGTTGTCTGTTGGCGAGAAATAGGGAAAATATAATGGTTATAAATTACAATAAATTTCACCTTTAGAGTACACTCAACTTTCATTGATTTTAAAATCATTGAAAACTAATGTAGAAAAATGGCAATTAAAAAAATCTATTGAATTCAAAGAAAAAGAAAGAAAGAAAGATCAAAGAAGCATTTTGATAACTTGTCCCGTGCAAATGCAAGGGCTATTGTCTAGTATAATGGAATAATAAAATAAAATAGAAAAGAATGGAAGGAATTAAGCATTTATTTCTCTTTTGTTTGGATATTTGAAAAGAAAAGAATGAAATAGAACGGAATATAAATAAATATTTTTATAACATCATCACTATTATGTTTTTTTAAGAGAAAAAATTGGGTATGATGGGATTTTAATAAAAATTCATCAAAATATATTGCATTCCCTCTAAACAGATAAAAAGTGGTGAATCCATGAAAGTAAATTTTCTTTTGCTCTTTGGAATGTATAATTTGAGAGAGTCCAATAATAATAATAATATTCAAAATTTTTAGTAAGCTTCTAATATAATAACAGAATCACTTTGCATGTGTCACAACCTAAGAAAGCATTGATCACATCTGCATTATACTCTAAAAGAACAAATCAAGTTACAATTAGAAATCCTCATAATTACTTATATAGTCCAAGCTAGTAAATACCCAATTTGAAACTCAACATACACTCGTACAATATGCATTTATCAAATGCAATCCACATAATATAGGGTATTCTGAGATATCAGTATCTCCCCCATTTAAATCTTGATGTCCTTATCAAGGCTTACATTGTACTGCAATGCCCCCATACCACATGACGCTATTATGTTGACTGATACCATTTGTCACGACATGAGAAAACGCTAACTACATCTGAGAGCAAACCGATCAGAAGACCACTTTTAGATTCTCCTCCCTAATGGTATAAATGAGGAATCTCATAGTAGCTAGTGAATCTCAATATAGAGATTCTCCTATTGATAGTGATTCCCTTAATCTAAAAGACTTACAATAGAGTCATCACTCATTAAATTACAAGGAAAATTAAGAAAACTTCTTAAATAAAAATTATTGATAATCAATGTAAATTAAATAAAATGTTTGGATGAAAATAAGTTATAGGCTTTGGTCCTACATACAATCTAAGAAGAAAATTAAGATTATGAAGTTATGGTTTTTTAGTTACATACTAAAAGAAAGTAAAAGAAAATTTACATGGAAAAAACCTTACATTCCAAAAACTATGTGCGGGGGTTAAGTTACTAAGTGAGAAAGTATTAGCCACCTACCCTACCCAACCTAATTTAGTCTCCTATAGGTTATTAAACATTACAACAGTGGGATATCATAATCACTCAAAGATTATAACTCATTGCTCAATAGGTGAACTTAATTTGTAGACATGAATTGCAAAGGAAATCCATAATTTATTTACACATGTGAACAAAAGAGGTATGTAACTTTTGCTTCCTCCATTTTTTTCTCGAATAAATTTTTTCCTCACATGTCCAATATGTTACCCAAATATCAACCTAAGAGGGGGGGTGATTTAGGTTGAGGCAAACTTTTTCGATTTAAATGCGGAATTAAAAACTATTTTCAATTAGCAAATGTTGAACAAATTTAAGAACACAATTCAATTGCAATATAGATATGATAGAAAATCAAACACAAGCATATATAAGCAATTGAATAAGTAAGAGATAGAGATAGAGAAAATCAAACACAGTGATTGTTATCGAGGTTCGGCTTCCCCGCCTACGTCCCCGCCTCAAGATCACTTCTCGAGGATTCCCAAATTCACTAATTTGACAATCTTCTTTCGGGTGAAGATCAAAACCGTTACAAATCTTCTTTACACGGTGAAGAGTAACCACCGAGTGAAAAATCCTTTTCACTCTTAGGATTTATACCAAGACCCACAAATCTTCCTTACAAGGTGAAGAGTAACCACCCAGTGAAAAATCCTTTTCACTACTTAGGATTTATACCAAAACCCTAACAAAAACACTCAATGGTTTCAACAAAGTATTTGTTGTACAAGATAAGGCTCTCTCAAAGAGTAATTGTACACAATATGCTCACTCTAATAGTATATCAAGGATTTGATCAATATGGCTCAAAAAGTGTTTAGAGAAATTTTCAATCAAGGATTTTGAATGATATGAAAATATAAGCTTGAGAAAGGATGGATTGATGTATAAGATGTTATCTTTTCTATCTTTGATTTCTCTTGTATGCTTGATGTTTAGAAATGAAGAAAGGGTAGTATTTATAGCCATCATGTTGTCTTGCATTCTTCTTGATTTTCAATCAATCAATTTGCTTTCTTTGAAAACTTTTCTTCTTAAGATTTTTCAACCATAATTGATATGGTTGTCTTGCATGTGAATTTCAATCAATTAAGTTTGTCTTTGAAGACTTTAAGAGATTTTTCAATTGATATTGTTGTCTTATATTTGAATTTCAACCAATCAAGTTGTCTTTGAAGACTTTAAGAGATTTTTCAATTGATATGGTTGTCTTATATTTGAATTTCAACCAATCAAGTTTGTCTTTGAAAACTTTAAGAGATTTTTCAATTGATATGGTTGTCTTATATTTGAATTTCAACCAATCAAGTTGTCTTTGAAAACTTTAAGAGATTTTTCAATTGATATGGTTGTCTTATATTTGAATTTCAACCAATCAAGTTTGTCTTTGAAAACTTTAAGAGATTTTTCAATTGATATGGTTGTCTTATATTTGAATTTCAACCAATCAAGTTGTCTTTGAAAACTTTAAGAGATTTTTCAATTGATATGGTTGTCTTATATTTGAATTTCAACCAATCAAGTTTGTCTTTGAAAACTTTAAGAGATTTTTCAATTGATATGGTTGTCTTATATTTGAATTTCAACCAATCAAGTTTGTCTTTGAAAACTTTAAGAGATTTTTCAATTGAAGTTGGTTTTAAAGTTGAGCCTTAAAGATCAAATCTTAATAAACTTTACAAAACCTAACTCTTACTTCTCATATGTCTCGGATCATTGTCTTTGAGCTTGATTTCTTTGTCTTGAGTCTTGATGACTTTGATCTTCAATGAATTTGCAACTTGTCAACTTTGCATTTGCTTGATATTTGAATTGGCCATCTTGGTCCAATTAAATCAATAGTCAAAATTAAGCTTTAAAACATAAATCATTAGTTCATATGAAAATATCATTAATGAACAACTTAAAATCATGGTTATCATCAAAACTACATGAATGTCCTTGGATTAATTAGCCAATTAATAATTATTGAAACCTTGAGGCTAACAATCTCCCCCTTTTTGATGATGACACATATGATATGATATTTTTATACGATTTATGATTTTGAAGCTTTTCTTGAAAAGCTCCCCCTAAAATAATGCATATCTTTATATTAGAGATTTTTAAATCTCCCCCTATCTTTATGCATAGATCAATTTGTCATTTAAGTATTATCAAGCAATCAATATATATGCGCATTTTTGCCATTATTGCAAGATATGATAATTCACCAATACATATGATAATTCATTAAAAAAAAAAAAATGTCATATCTTTCTCCCCCTTGGCATCATCAAAAATAAATATTATATTCAATATCTCCAAACATCACTCAACATTTTAAACAACCAAAAAAAAATTTATTTCTCCTTTGATTTAGTTCAAACATAGAACAACTAACTAATATAACATATTTCTCCTATTTGGTACAAAGAAATAAAACAAATATATTCATATTTGTAAGATTCTTCATCCTAGTGGTTCGGTTGGATTGAGGGTTCGGTTGAAGATGCTTCAGGAAAGGATATGATGTCCCTTGCCATATGCCTAAAATGCTGATGATTTAAGCAATCTGGAAAGGACATGGGATGATGCCCATATATTACGTACTCTCTCTCTTCTGTCATACAAAGCTTCAGGTGTATCAACAGTTGTATGAACGGGATGATTTTGGATGAGGAAGATATATTTGGAGTGTATGCTAAAGATCTTCCCATCAACCTGGTGTATGAGAGAGGTACTTCAACCGAGAAGCATGATCAATAATAATCTTGCTTCGTGGAAACTTGATCAATAATAATTTTGCTTCTATCTGAGAAGATCAAGTATTTGATTTTATGAATCTCTAAATGATGCTGCATCCTCTTAGAGTGTTATCTAAAGAATGAGAGAAAATATTATCTGAAGAGGTGTGAGTATGTAGTGGAGAGGTGAAGCGAATTTATAGGACAGACGCGCTGTTTGAAAGGAATGGTTCAGATTTTGCTACGTGTCATAAGTGTGAATGAATGGTTCAGATTTTGCTACGTGTCATAAGTGTGAATGAATGGTTCAGATTTTGCTACGTGTCGTAAGTGTGAATGAAGGTTCAGATTTTGCTACGTGTCTGACTTATCCAATTGCGCACGCCAGAGACACCGATAAATCAGGAAGTTTGAAAAAAATTATCTGCTTTTTCAGAAAAAAGATCTTTGTCGACGCATCGAGTTCTGAGTCAGTGATATTTCCGTATACGTTAAATCTCGAGATTTGAACGTTGAATTTTGAAGAAAAATCTCGGGAGTCGGGTGATAGGTACAGGCTGGTGTTCAAAAATCTGAGGTTTATTTAACACACACTAATTTTCGATGAACTTCATCATTTTCAAACTTTTAGCTTAATCTCTTATTAGATTTTCTAGAATGGCTTCCTCTTCTTCTCAAAACAAACCAGAAACAATTAATCTAAATGATACACCTAGTGTGATGCCAGAAGTCTGGCGTCCTTACTTCCTTTCAATTAATGGCCCTGTGTCAGTAACTGATTCAGTGATATTGAATGGTGAGACTGCCACCGCAGTAGCTGCCGGTCTTTGTACTCCGGAGGATGCAAAGGTTTTAGCTGGGAGGACTGACCCACAAATAATAAATGACTCATTGGCACTCACGATTCAGTGTACTGCCACTGTTTCTAACATGGGACGTCGTCTTCATGTTAGGAATATGGAAGTGAAAACGCTGCGTTCTCAAGTCACCATTTTACAAAGGTTGCTGAAGGAGAGTAAGAAGAAAGTAGGGGAGGTCAAGGAGGAGAACAAAAGGCTGAAGGCGCTCGTGGATTCTTATGCCGATGATTTGGTAATCCGGTCCACAGAGCAGAGCAAGACCACTAATAAGCTGCAGAAGCAGTACGAGAAGCTACTAGCTGAGGTGAAGGAATTGACTTCTCGCTCTATCCCCAAATAAATGTAGTGGGAAGTGTAGTGGTTTTTCCTTTTGTGGTGACTTCTCCTTTGTGGCTTTCTTTTTAATAAACTCAAGTTTGTTTAAATGATGAGTTTTATTTCTTATTTTATGCATGAACATATACGCAAATATACATAGAACTGGGCATATAATTTAATGTTCAAACAATATAACTAGGAAAGATATAAAATGAACAATTTTATGAACATGATATGGATAAAATCATTTTATATTCAATTCTTAAGGTATATATAGATTTAACATAGTTGAATCAAATAGAAGGATTAATAAACTTCATTTGATATCAACGTATCTAGCCATACCTATTTCACGTCGAATTGTGCAAAATCGTTCTTCAATGAGAGGTTTCGTGAGAATATCCGCCCATTGACTATCGGTGCTCACAAATTCAAGTTCAATGTCCCCTTTTTGCACATGATCTCTTATAAAATGGTATCTAATTTCAATGTGCTTTGTGCGAGAGTGTTGGATAGGATTTTTACTTAAACTTATGGCACTTGTGTTATCACACCTTATGGGAATATGATCAAAAAGAATTTTAAAATCCTCTAGTTGTTGTTTTATGTAGAGAGATTGAGCACAACAACTACCGGCCGCTACATATTCGGCTTCCGCCGTTGATAAGGCCACAGGAATTTTGCTTTTTACTAAACCATGATACTAGTGAGTGTCCTAGAAAGTGACAAGTACCACTAGTGCTTTTGCGATCAATTTTGCAACCAGCAAAATCCGCATCCGTGTAGCTTATTAAGTCAAATGAATTTGACTTAGGGTACCATAATCCTAAATCAATGGTTCCAAGCAAATATCGAAATATTCGTTTGACTGCAATTAAGTGTGATTCTTTAGGACAAGATTGAAATCCGGGCGCAAAGACATACACTAAACATTATATCGGGTCTACTTGCGGTTAAATAAAGTAAACTACCAATCATACCTCGATATAGCTTAACGTCCACCGGTTTACCTTTCTCATCTTTGTCAAGCTTTGTTGAAGGACTCATGGGAGTTCCATATGCTTTAGCATTTGTCCAATCCAAATCTTTTTAGTAAGTCTATGACATATTTGGATTGATTTAAGAATATCCCATCTTCGGTTTGCTTTATTTGAAGTCCGAGAAAGAATTTTAGCTCACCCATCATACTCATTTCGAATTCATCCTGCATAGTCTTAGAGAATTCTTTGCACAAGTTTTCATTAGTAGAACCAAATATAATATCATCAACATAGATTTGCACAATAAGCATGTCTTTTCCATCAAACATTAGAAATAATGTTGTGTCAAGTTTTCCACGTGTAAAACCCTTTTCAATAAGGAAACCACTTAGTCGTTCATACCAAGCTCTTGGAGCTTGTTTTAAACCATATAAAGCTTTTGATAATTTAAAAACGTGGTTTGGAAATTCATGATTTTCAAATCCAGGAGGTTGTTCTACATAAACTTCTTCGGCAATAAAACCATTTAAAAAGGCACTTTTGACATCCATTTGAAATAATTTAAAATTTTTAAAACATGCAAAAGCAAGTAACATGCGTATAGCTTCTAATCTAGCAACTGGAGCATAAGTCTCTCCATAATCAATACCTTCTTCTTGATTATAACCTTGAGCGACTAACCTTGCTTTGTTCCTTACTATTATACCTTCTTCATCCTTTTTGTTTCGGAATACCCATTTTGTACCAATGACGGAGTGGTCCTTGGGTCTAGGTGCAAGAGTCCATACCTTGTTTCTTTCAAATTGGTTTAGCTCTTCTTGCATGGCCAAGATCCATGATTCATCTTCAATAGCTTCATTTATGTTCTTTGGTTCAATCTGTGAGAGAAACGCCATGTTGTTGCAGATGTTCTTGAGCTTTGATCTTGTGCTTACTCCATGTTCAACTTCACCAATGATCAATTCTTTAGGATGACTATGGACTACGTTCCAACTTTTTGGTAATTCTTCATTGTTTGGTTGGAGGAAGCGCTTTTTCTTCATCTTTTGGTTCATCTACTTGATCTTTGACTTTTTCACTTGAATCAACTTGGTTAGATGAACTAGCTTTATTTTCAAGAGAAATTGGCTCATCATCACAATTATTTTTGATATGGAATGGATTAGTTTCATCAAAAACAACATGCATAGATTCATCAACAACCATAGTTCGTTTATTGAACACTCTATATGCTTTACTATTTGTAGAATAACCAAGGAATATACCTTCATCGGATTTAGCATCGAATTTACCAAGATTATCTCTATCATTCAATACAAAGCACTTACATCCAAAAACTTTGAAATATCCAATGTTAGGTTTTCGATTATTCCATAGTTCATAAGGAGTTTTATTTAAAGTGTTTCTAATGATGGTTCTATTTATAACATAGCAAGCGGTGTTAACAGCTTCGGCCCAAAAGTATTGAGGTAAATTATGTTCATTAAGCATAGTTCTAGACATTTCTTGAAGTGATCTATTTTTACGTTCTACTACTCCATTTTGTTGAGGAGTACGAGGTGCCGAGAAATTGTGTCCAAAACCATTTTGATCACAATATAGTTCAATATCTTGATTATCAAACTTCTCTACCTCTATCACTTCTAACATTGTTAATTGTATAACCTTTTTCATTTTGAATTCTTCTACAATGTTTAACAAATGCTTTATGAGCTTCATTTTTATGAGCAAGAAATAATACCCATGTATAGCGAGAGTAATCATCAACAATTACAAAAGCATACAATTTACCACTTAAGCTAGCGGTTCTAATAGGACCAAATAAATCCATATGCAAGAGTTCTAGAGGTCTTGAAGTAGAAATGACTTTCTTTTTCTTAAATGATGATTTAGTTTGTTTACCTAGTTGACATGCATCACATATTTTATCTTTAACAAATTTAGTAACCGGCAAGCCTTTTACTAAATCAAGTTTAGACAATTTTGAGAGTAATTCCATATTGGCATGTCCTAATCTTCTATGCCACAACCAACTATTTTCATTTATGGCAGCAAGGCAAATTGATTCTTTTGAAGTCATATTATCAAGATCAATAGTGTAGACATTTTCATTTCTAAATGCCACAAATAGAACTTGATTATCAATTTCATTTACTATAATGCACATGATTGATTTGAATATTACATTATAGCCTTTATCACACAATTGGCTAATACTTAGCAAGTTATGTTTCAAGCCATCAACCAAGAGAACATCTTCAATAACAAGAGAATGTGTTTTACCAATATTACCTATACCGATGATCTTTCCTTTTGAGTTATCACCGAATTTGACATTTCCTCCATCTTTTAGAGTAAGAGAAGTGAACTTGTTTTTGTCACCTGTCATATGCCTTGAACATCCACTGTCAAGAAACCACTTATCCTTGGTAGATTTGGATATCAAGCATACCTACAAAACAAATTTAAGTAACCTTTCTTTGGTACCCAAATTTTCTTGGGTCCACTAGGGTTAGCTTTTGGAGGAGTAGGTTCCTTTGAATAATCCAAATCATATTTTTCATGGGACATGTATGAATATTATGCCCTAATTTTTCCACAATGTTTACATATGGGAGATTTCAAGAAGTTTTCATTAATGAAAAATTTTTGATAGTGTTTTTCTTTTATTTTCGGGTTATATCCAATACCCGCTTTGTCAAAAACACATCTTTGACTACCTAACAAATTATCCAAATTTTTCTTTCCATTTGTAAAGTTAGTCAAAATTTTGTTTAGGTTTTCAACTTTGAGTTTTAGTTCTTTATTTTCATTTACTAAGAAGATTTGAATCATGAACTATTTGTGATGATGTTTCCACATCATTTGCTTTCATTTTCTCAATGAAGCTTTGTGACTTCAATTTTCCAACTTAATTATTTCTTCTTCTAAAGAACAGATTTTTATCATTCAAAGAAATTAATTTGTTTTTCTAGAATTTCATTTTTGCTTTTGAAATCATCTTAATTCGTTTGAAAGAGATGTGACTTTCTTTTTAAAAACTTTATTTTTCAAAACATTCTTCTCAAATTCTTCAACCAATTCTTCAAAAGCATTTTGTAATTCATCATAGCTATAAGATTCATCTTCTAAAGAATTAAGTTTAGAAGTTACCTCATCTTCATATGCCATTAAGCAAAAAGCTTCGGTAGAATCTTCTTCATCGTTGGATGTTTGAGGGCTAATGCTTGTACATTCATCTTTCTCTATTTGAGGCAATTTGTGATCATGAACAAGCATGCTCATCTTTGATTCTTGACTTGCTTCTTCATATGTAGCTTCAAGTCTTTCCCAAATTTCTTTAGCTGAATTACAACTTGAAATTTCATCAAATTCCTTTGAGTCAAACGCACAATATAAACAATTCATAGCTTTATAATTTAATTCAATGAGTTTGACATCATTTTCATCCCATTCAGTTTCTTGTTTGGGTATTTCTTGTTCTTCTACTATTTTAGTAGGAACATGAGGACCATTTACAATGATTTTCCATATGAGATAATCTTGACCTTTAATGTACGTAGTCATTCTAGTTTTTCCAATAACTATAATCACTACTAATGAACAAGGGTGGTCTATTTGTAGATTGACCTTCAACCATTTGAGGTCTAGGTGTGTTTGCCATGATCTTAACTCTAAGATGGTTAAATCTATATGTAGAGCCTTGGCTCTGATACCAATTGTTACCCAAATATCAACCTAAGAGGGGGGGTGATTTAGGTTGAGGCAAACTTTTTCGATTTAAATGCGGAATTAAAAACTATTTTCAATTAGCAAATGTTGATTTACAAATTTAAGAACACAATTCAATTGCAATATAGATATGATATGAAAATCAAGCACAAGTATATATAAGCAATTGAAATAAGTAAGAGATAGAGATAGAGAAAATCAAACACATGATTGTTATCGAGGTTCGGCTTCCCTGCCTACGTCCCCGCCTCAAGATCACTTCTCGAGGATTCCCAAATTCACTAATTTGACAATCTTCTTTCGGGTGAAGATCAAAACCGTTACAAATCTTCTTTACACGGTGAAGAGTAACCACCGAGTGAAAAATCCTTTTCACTCCTTAGGATTTATACCAAAACCCACAAATCTTCCTTACAAGGTGAAGAGTAACCACCCAGTGAAAAATCCTTTTCACTACTTAGGATTTATACCAAAACCCTAACAAAAACACTCAATGGTTTCAACAAAGTATTTGTTGTACAAGATAAGGCTCTCTCAAAGAGTAATTGTACACAATATGCTCACTCTAATAGTATATCAAGGATTTGATCAATATGGCTCAAAAAGTGTTTAGAGAAATTTTTTTCAATCAAGGATTTTGAATGATATGAAAATATAAGCTTGAGAAGGATGGATTGATGTATAAGATGATTATCTTTTCTATCTTTGATTTCTCTTGTATGCTTGATGTTTAGAAATGAAGAAAGGGTAGTATTTATAGCCATCATGTTGTCTTGCATTCTTCTTGATTTTCAATCAATCAATTTGTTTTCTTTGAAAACTTTTCTTCTTAAGATTTTTCAACCATAATTGATATGGTTGTCTTGCATGTGAATTTCAATCAATTAAGTTTGTCTTTGAAGACTTTAAGAGATTTTTCAATTGATATTGTTGTCTTATATTTGAATTTCAACTAATCAAATTTGTCTTTGAAGACTTTAAGAGATTTTTCAATTGATATGGTTGTCTTATATTTGAATTTCAACCAATCAAATTTGTCTTTGAAGACTTTAAGAGATTTTTCAATTGATATGGTTGTCTTATATTTGAATTTCAACCAATCAAGTTGTCTTTGAAAACTTTAAGAGATTTTTCAATTGATATGGTTGTCTTATATTTGAATTTCAACCAATCAAGTTTGTCTTTGAAAACTTTAAGAGATTTTTCAATTGATATGGTTGTCTTATATTTGAATTTCAACCAATCAAGTTTGTCTTTGAAAACTTTAAGAGATTTTTCAATTGATATGGTTGTCTTATATTTGAATTTCAACCAATCAAGTTTGTCTTTGAAAACTTTAAGAGATTTTTCAATTGATATGGTTGTCTTATATTTGAATTTCAACCAATCAAGTTTGTCTTTGAAAACTTTAAGAGATTTTTCAATTGAAGTTGGTTTTAAAGTTGAGCCTTAAAGATCAAATCTTAATAAACTTTACAAAACCTAACTCTTACTTCTCATATGTCTCGGATCATTGTCTTTGAGCTTGATTTCTTTGTCTTGAGTCTTGATGACTTTGATCTTCAATGAATTTGCAACTTGTCAACTTTGTATTTGCTTGATATTTGAATTGGCCATCTTGGTCCAATTAAATCAATAGTCAAAATTAAGCTTTAAAACATAAATCATTAGTTCATATGAAAATATCATTAATGAACAACTTAAAATCATGGTTATCATCAAAACTACATGAATGTCCTTGGATTAATTAGCCAATTAATAATTATTGAAACCTTGAGGCTAACACAATAGACAGTCGTAAATCCTAAAACTCTCGCACTACGGCATCGTGTAACTTGGCATTAACAAGTAGAATGAAAGAGAGCAATGACATTGTTAACTTTAGAGAGAGAAGCACAGAGAACCAGAGAGAATAATCTGTGTATTGAGTATTTTGAATAATCATGTACAGATAAAAGAATATATATAGGTCTAGTCTAGTGTACGGTATAGTAAATACATAGTAAACCCTAGGAAACCCTAGACTAGTACAATAACTGCGGTATATACATATGCTTACAATAACTGCGGTATATACATATGCTAACATTCTCCCTCAAACTCAAGATGGTCTAACTGAAGCCATCTTGAGTTTGGAAACAAGATCACGAAAACGACCAGGAGGAAAGGTCTTAGTGAAGATATCAGCAGTCTGATCAAATGAGCTAACTGGAAGAAGACGCAAGATGCCAGCAGACAAATGATGACGTACAAGATGACAATCAATCTCAATATGCTTGGTGCGTTCATGGAAGACATCATTATGCGCAATTTGAATAACACTACAATTGTCATAATGTATGACAGTAGGTGAAGAATGTGTAAGACCCATATCTTCCAACAGCCAGCGAAAAGCGAGAAGTTCAGAGGTAGTATCAGCTAAAGCACGATACTCTGCCTCAGTGCTAGAGCGAGACACAATATGTTGTTTCTTACTGCGCCAAGAAATAAGAGAGTCTCCCAAAAAGAAACAAAATCCAGTAGTAGAGCGGCGGTCAGTAGGATCCCCGGCCCAATCAGCATCAGAATAAGCACAAAGGTCAAGGGTGGTGTGAGCAGAGAAGTGAAGTCCGTGAAACATAGTACCCTTGATATAGCGAAAAATGTGAATCACTGCAGCATAGTGTGTAGAGTGGGGAGCAGATAAGAATTGACTCACCAAATGAACAGCATGAGCAATATCAGGGCGGGTTACAGAGAGATAGACTAAACTGCCAACAAGCTGACGATAGAGAGTGGCATTACTGAGAGGTATGCCATCCAAGGGAGTAAGGCAAGCATTCATCTCAAGGGGTGTAGAAATAACTTTAGTGTCAGTCATGCCAGCACAAGATAACAAGTCAGAGGCATACTTTGCCTAAGAGAGATAATAACTAGTGGAATCAGAAGAGACCTCAAGGCCTAGGAAGTAGCTCAGATGACCAAGATCCTTCATCTCAAATTGTTGGTGGAGAAATAGCTTGAAATCAGAAATGCCAGAGTGATCATCTCCAGTAATAATCATGTCTTTAACATATAGTAGAAGAAGAATCATACCCTTATCAGATCGGCGGATAAATAATGCTGTATCATGAGAACTGGATGAGAAGCCAAACTGATGTACAATACTGCTAAACTTGGCAAACCAGGCTCGAGGAGCTTGCTTAAGACCATAAAGAGCGCGACGAAGAAGGCAAACTTTGTCAAGACAGTCTGAATAACCTGGAGGTGCCTGCATATAGACTTCTTCAGTGAGATCACCATTTAAAAAAGCATTCTTAACATCCATCTGAAAAAGAGGCCACTGATGAACTGCAGCAATAGCAAGAAGACTGCGAACAGAGGTAATACGAGCAACAGGAGCAAAAGTCTCCTCATAGTCAATCCCATATTCCTGAGCATATCCCTTGGCAACAAGACGAGCCTTATACCGTTCAATAGAGCCATCAGATTTGGTCTTGATCTTGTAGACCCATTTGCAGCCAATGGCAGATTTACCATGAGGCAAATCAACCAAGTCCCAAGTATGAGTCTTCTCCAAAGCCTGAAGTTCCTCTGTCATTGCTTGCTGCCAAAAAGAGGGTTAGTACAGGCCTCACGATAGGTGTGAGGCTCATGAAGGGAAAGTACAGCTGAAAAACAAGAGTAATCACGCAAATGAGCAGGAGGTGCTCTTACCCGGTCAGAGCGACAAAGGGGGAGGAGAGGAGTCTGATCAGTGACAGGATCCACAGGGCGGTGCAGGTTCTTGAGGCGAAGCCGGAGAGTCAGCAGGAGGAGCAGCAAGAGGGAGGTCAGGAGTCTGATCAAGGACAGGATCCACAGCTAGTGGAGGTGCTAGAGGAGAAACTGGAGAATCAACAGGAGATATAGGAAGAATGGCAGAAGGGTCTGAAGAGGTAGCGTGAGGAAACAAAGGCAGTGATGGATTAGTAAAAGAGGAAGGGGTGGAACAAGTTATAAACTTGGAAAGGGAATTAAACATGATATGTTCCCAGAAAACAACATGACGAGAAATGCGAAGACGTTGAGAGATAGGGTCCCAACAATGATAACCTTTGTGTTCAATCCCATACCCAAGAAAACAACATAGAAGAGATCGAGGTTCTAATTTGGAATGTTCATGCGGCTGAAGTAAAACAAAACATGCACAACCAAAGACTCGAAGAGAAGAGTAGGAAGCTGGAGTATCATAGAGACGTTCAAAGGGAGTCACATTTTGGAGAGCTATGGATGGAAGACGGTTGATGGTGTAGACAGCAGTGAGGGCGGCTTCCCCCCAAAAACGTTCAGGACATGAAGCAGAAATGAGGAAAGCCCTAACAGAGTCAAGTATGTGGCGGTGTTTGCGTTCAGCCCTACCATTTTGCTGAGATGTTCCTGCACAGGAACGCTGAATAATGGTGCCTTGTGTGTGAATGAAATCAAGGAATTGAGAATCTCTATATTCCATGGCATTATCAGTGCGGAAGATTTTAATGGTTTTTGAAAACTGTGTGGAGATCATTTGGACAAATGTGCGATAGCTTTGAGCTAATTCAGAGCGATTGTGCATAAGGTAGATCCATGTATATCGAGAAAAATCATCAACAAATATGGCAAAATATTTAGATCCACCTACAGTGGCAGTGGGGCTAGGTCCCCAAATATCAAAGTGAATCAAGTCAAAAGAGGCATGAGAAAATAAGTCACTATTATGAAAAGATAAGGCTGGTTGTTTGGCCAACTGACACAATACACAATCAACTGAATCATGTTTGACTTGCCCAAGAAACCACTAGAGATTAAAGAGCGAAGTTTTTGAACGGACACATGACCTAAACGTAAATGCCAAAGACTCAAAGGAAAAACAGAAGCAGTATGAGCAACCTGAGACGAAGGGGGTGTCGGGGTGGAAGGTAGGTGGAGTGAAGTGAGCTCGAACATCCGTCCCTCTCTACGGCCTGTCCCAAGAACTTGATTCGTCCGAGGATCCTGCACACGACAACCAGAAGAACCAAACCACAAGTCATAACCAAGTTCATATAATTGACCAACAGAGATAAGATTAAGAGTGAGGTTGGGAATAGGATATGTGTCAGAGAGAGACAGTGTAGGAGTGGAAACAGAACCAGTATGGTTAGCAGAAATGTACGAGCCATTAGCAGTTTGAATAAGAGAAGCATGAGTAGTAGGAATAACAGAAGAAAATAACTGAGAATCGGGAGACATATGATTATAACAAGCAGAATCAAAATACCAAGTGTTACCTAAGTCAGCAGAGGAAACCTTACCAGAAGTAGATAGAATTTGTTTGACTATGGAAAAGACTAAGGATTTTAACTCACTAACCGAAACAGATGAGAGAGAGGGAGCAGAGAGTGATTCTTTAGCAGCAGCAACAACAGAGGGATTACCAGGCCTTGGAAGAGTTCTTGAGTGACCTGGCTTGGGAGGCCTGGCTGGGCAGTTGTAGACAATGTGACCAATCTTGTGACAATACTGACATTGGACGGTAGGGCATTCAAACAAAAGATGTCCCTGTTGATAACAATTTTTACAGTATTTCGAACCATTCTTGGATGAGGAAGAAGGACGAGCAGCAATAACAGTCTGAGGAAGTTCAGTGTTATCCATTAGAGATGAATAAGGAATATAGAAAATATCTGCAAAATAAAACAAAAAATAATGGGTAAGCTTTTTTCCTTTTTTTTTTTTTTTTTTTTTTTTTTTTTTTTTTTTTTTTTTTTTTTTTTTTTTCCAGCTAGGGCTGACGTCAGCAAGATGTAGGGCTGACGTCAGCAGCTCACAAAATACGCGGGTTGCGGGGCGGGTCGGATTGCAGGTCGGGTCGGGGCGCGTGGATCTGAGTACAAAAACACGCTGGAAGCTTCACCGGTGCGTGAGGGCGCGTGGGGAGGTTTCAGGCGGCGATATTTCTGGTGGAGATTCGTCTTGACGAGACGAAGCCTTGGATGTCTCGCACAAGATAAACGGAGCAACCTAGAGGCGGCGGCGGAGATTAGAACCTGCGGGTTGCTGGAGACAGACGGGGCGCGTGGAGATGTTACTGGCGATGAAATTTTTCAGGTTTTGGAAATCGAGCTCTGACGATCAGAGCGGTAGGCAACACAGGATGAACGGAGGTCTCTGGAAGCAATTGCAAGAGAAGAAAGGCACGGCTGTTTTTGGAGAAAAATTGTTTTCAGAAAACCCTAGACTAGTTTTAAGAATCACAATGCTAAAAGATTAATTTGGCTTTGATACTATGTTAACTTTAGAGAGAGAAGCACAGAGAACCAGAAAGAATAATCCGTGTATTGAGTATTCTGAATAATCATGTACAGATAAAAGAATATATATAAGCCTAGTCTAGTGTACGGTATAGTAAATACATAGTAAACCCTAGGAAACCCTAGACTAGTACAATAACTGCGGTATATACATATGCTAACAGACATCATGTACTTCAAAATGGCAAGTGCATTTGTGGTTGACCTCAAGCAATTGGCTTCAACACATACATTTTGCATGCATGAGAAGCCATGGTGGCTGTCAAGTTTCCAACGAATCGTGTCTTCAATGTCTCGTGCTGCAAGAGACAGACATGAAACATATATTAGAAACTATACAAAATGCCACACGACACAAGTGCCATGCAATAAATCACGACCTGAAAAGGAATGAGAAATGAAAGCTAATTAAGATAAGTTAACCAAAAGTACCTCCCAAAGATCTCTTGCTTCAACAACACTGTTTGGGGGGATTCCGATGTCATCCCAGTGGGCTGTAACTAAAGCAGGCCCAGAGCCACGGTTGAATAGAAGCAAAGCTATTCTATAGCCTGTAAGAGGCCCGGCCCAGACCTGTAGCAAATAACTTATTAAAAAAAAAATCATATTTTGCTTTAATTAATAAAACACTGAATATCAGAAGAGATTTTGTGCAAGTTTACCTCATGATTACCTTCCATCCTAACCTTTTTAGCTTGTACACCAAGTGGATCTGTTATAGATGATGAACAAGTCGATTCTCATAACCATTATTGCAGAGTCGTTAAACTGATAGCTAGGATTGAAGTTGATGCGCTAGCTTAATTACCTTGATTAACTGCAATCACCTCTTGATTGGCAACGATGTCCATTGTCTCTTTTGTCATGTTCCTCATATCACAACCAAGGAGAAGGGGAGCCTAATATATGTAAGCAGCAAACAGATGGCCAAAATTATACATTCATATAAATTGTAATACAGAGCATCAAGCATCAGATAATACCTTGGAAATAGCCCATAAACTAAAGTGAACTATATATTCATCATTTTTCATCCCTCCATTTCCCACCTCAAGCATGTCAGGATCTACATACAAACTCAACCAGATAAATACAATAAATGTCACAGAAACACATCGATTATAAGCCAAATTTTATTATTTTTTTTAGTGTGACATGACATTGTTTTGGTAGGAGAATACTAACCATTCCAACCACCGGGCCTTGCAAAATCGGCATATACTTCATTCATGTCTATTCTGGAGACCATACTATGGAAGAAGAAGAACAAATTAAACCAAAAGAAATGATTTTGGGCCAGCCAAGGATTTTTATGATTGTTTGGAAACTAATTAACAAAAACATGAAATCAATCTACCTTTGCCAATTATCAGAAATGTCATTAGTAGTTCTCCAGCTATTTCCTACGTTAAAACCCCATAGAGCAGGGTGCATGTCTCCCCTATTAAACAAATTAATCATTTATGTAGACACTTTCTATGCATATATTAAAAAAAAAAAATCAATAGTTATTATAAGATTACCATTCACAAAGTGACAAAAAGATTGGGCGGCCTGCTTTCATTAGAGCTCGGGTCATTACAGGGTATCTAACAGAAGAAAAAACAATGGGGCATTTATACTCAAGAAAAAAAAAAAAAAAAAAAAGGAGAGAGAGAGAGCAATATAATGACCATTTACTTGTGACATTAATGTCAATATGATTATAGTATTACCTATCAATTGGCTTTGATCCATCATTGTAACAGTTATCATACTTCAAATAATCTATACCCTGCATACAAAGTTCATTATTGCAAGAGTTGGCAGTGCAAGTTTCAATTGCAAAAATTTCATCACAATGTAAACATTTGATGCCCATAAAAACTAGATTTCCTACCCATGAAGCAAAATTTTTGGCATCTTGATCCTCGTGACCAAGTGAACCAGGCATAGTTTTGCTACAAGTATAATACCTGCAAAGAGGATGTGAATGCATTCAATATCCTAGCTAGTTGCTGACTTGTTGCAGTAAATTAGTAATAAGATTATAAGTCATGTAGCATAAATTTGTGTTACCCTGCATCTGAGTATATTCCTAGCTTAAGACCCTTGCTGTGAACGTAGTCTGCAACGGCTTTAATGCCAGATGGAAATGCTGACTTCTTAGGCACTAGATTACCCTGAAATATAAAATCCAATTTTTAGTGCAATTTTAACTAGTTGAGGAAACTTTTGTTTTCCTATGTCATCGGCCCAAAGGCAACTCCATTCCATTGCAGCCCATTGAAATTTGAACAAGCATAAGAGGTAACATCTGCCAGGTAAAGAGTGGGATTTGGAGTGACTAACTCAAACATCCCAACAAACCTGGATCCAATCGCCAATGTATCAAAACGCAACACATATTCCGACCACTAAAAGACCCCAACATAACTTTTCCATTAAAAAGTTCAAATGTCTGTATTTGTCTTAAATACTTCAATAACCAGAAATTTGTGAGAGAAATCATACCTTGTCATCACGATGCATTTCAGCCCAGCAGTCATCTGGGAAAGCAAGAAATAACATGCCGGCTCAGCTTCTTGTGCCCACTTTGCTAAAAGAAAAAATTACAATAAAAGAGAGATCACAGAAATTGATTCCCATGCCATGTACCTATATTAATATAGGTATATCCAAGCTTTGCAAGACCAGTAGATATCAGAGCATCAGCTGTCATACCAAGAAATTAATCAAGAACTTGCCTATTAAATTCCTCATTTAAGTATTTTTTATTTCTTTTTTGTTCATTTTTAAAGGCACCCTTTATAAGTTTGAAGGAGAAGATAGCATTTGAGTAGTAAACTTACCGGTTTCTTTGATGGTTTTCTCATCTATTTTGCAGTTGAAGTGATTCCAACTATTCCACCTACATAATAAGAAAACACCTCAGTCCCCATGTGAAGAGCTTTTATCCAAAAATAATAAATATATAATTAAAACGTGAGTAGCTTATGAGTCAAATTAAAAAGAAAGGTAGAGATGAACTTAGGAGACACAAACAATTTCTCTACCTTATTTCCAATTACATAAGATCTGATTAAATTATATATTCGAAACTTTTACAAAAATCTACGTAAGTATTAGGAATTAATGAAAATTCAATTCTAGGAGTGTTAATTAAAAATGAAACAAGGTTTTTTAGTATACAAAATGCGTAACTTCCCACAATGGCATTGCTTTTGGGACAATAATTAATGAGTAACAACGAGATTGAAGCTTAAGTTAAAAGACAAAGAAGGAAAGAATGACATTAAAGAAAAGAAAAGAAAGAGAGAGACCCCATGGGAGGAGTCAAGCCAAGCCCATTGGCAAGCAGATTTATTCTCAGTTTCTCCATGTGGTACTCGTATTCGCTATTCTTTTTAGTCACTGACATTCTTGTTGTTGATGTTGATGTAGCAGAAACACTCACCATCATTAAAGACAGAAAGCATAACATCAACACCAATACAACTATTACCACGCAACAACCCCTTCTCTCCATATTCGTTTGCCTGCTTCTTCTTCTTCTTCTCTACACTTCATCCACTATATATCTCTGCTCTCTCGGCCTATTAAATATGTCTCTCTCTCTTCCGCTTAAACCAATGAAAACAGCAGCAGTGTTCAACGTAGAGAAATATTTCTTTAGGATATGGATATCATAAAAGTCTATATATATATTTGTGTATTGTGTATTTATAGTCACCCACCACCCACCTGGTTCTCTCTTATGTTATTTCTCGTCATACCAAATGCGGTCACTCTCTCTAAAGTTGGGCCTTTCATTTGTTGAATAAATGATATGATATAGGTTCATTTACTATAGATGATATATGTTATCTACTATTTCAATAAATAAATAAAAAATAAAATAGATGATATATGTTGTAATCCTTTTTTCCGTCACGAGGATTACGGACTAGCGGACAATTTTGTGGATTTCAATTACTCCGGCGAACGTGGTGGACTACCACCTTTTAATTACTTCTTCCTCTTCCTTTATTATAGACAACAACGTCAATACTATCGTTTGTGCAACCAAATGTGTAATTTAGCTGGGGTATAAGGTATAACTAAATATGTGATGTCAAGGAATGAAAGAACAATAACGTCCTCTAATGAGACAACTTAAACTTCTGCCTAATATCTTATATTTTATTCTTAGAGCTTTTCATTTTTAGTTAGGTTGGTAGATTATTTTATTTTATTTCATATTTTTCATGCTAACGTAAACAGGTTGATAACTTGATATGGTTTATGACATCTAGTTGTTTGCTTTTGTTATTTTATGGTGATGATAAGATTAGTGAATCTTGGATTATGTAAATTATAGAATTCTTGTATTATTTAAGCTTTATTTTTCAGTGTTTTTGTTAATTTGTTCTCTTATTTGTATTTGTATTGAAATGAAGATAAAGTAGACCAAATCCAAAAAATAAAAATAAAAAAAGAAGATAAAGACAATATGATTATATATGTGTCATTCCGGATTGATTCGACCCTTAAAAGGCCAAATAAAGGTTATTAGGTTTACAACCTGTTTAGAACGAACCGCTTCTGAGCGAATTGATCCAACCCTTAAAAGACCAAGTAAGGGTCATAAGGTTTGGAACCGCTTTAAAACGATCCGCTTCTGATCCGAACACGATCTAACCTGAACAACTCCAAACTTCTCCACTTGCCTTGTTTGTTTGTTTTTGTGAGTAGTACTTCCTAGTTTGATTACTAAAAAAATACAGTATGGCAGTCATCAATTTAGGAAGTAGTGTAAACAAAAACAACAAGCGGGGAGGAGAAACGTGTGGGGTGAATAAGGAGATTGAATAAAATGGCCAACAACAACCTGACGGCAAAAATACAACAATTCCCGGACTCCTGAAACCCATTGTAGAAGTTACCAGCAATTAACCAACAACGGAGAGGAAATCAGCATTAGATTAGCAAGAGGTTCAATGTGCTTAGATTAATCCCACTTATTATAAGGTGATCTCTAAATAGCCAGCCAGCTGTACTTTGATTATGCAGTCAATCATCTCCAAGCTACGATGCACACAAATGGACATACGACCTGACATAGCATTGGACACATCAACACAGATAAACAGCAAAAATCATAACCAAAGAAAAAACAAGGACAGAACAGATTAAAAATTAATGTGATGCAAATGACTAATAGGAACTACCACGTGCAGAAATATTAAATAAGGGTGTCCTGCCTCTTATTTCAACCAGGCCATTGTAAAATATTTCATGACATTAGCTAACTGGAAAAACAAGAAAAGCAAAGACAGCCACCTAGAGCTACCCTCCAACATAGCTCCAAAAAGATGAGAAGTAGCTGAATTTTTCAGTGCTGTGAAGACTAGATAGCATAAACATAAAACGGGATAAAAGCCAAAACATAAGCTCCTTTAAATACCAAGCATCGTCTTCTGCAAACCATATCATTTCACAACACAGATCTTAATAACTGAGGCAGATCCAATACGATGAAGTGCCACTACCGCATCACCAGGCTTGCACAGGCTCCTTGCTGTTGCTGACTTCAGAGCAGCTTCCAAAATCACCTCTGTGGATTCTGCATCAGTGGCCTTGGCAGATCCCTCAGCCAGTAGAGGAATCAAACCCCGGTATATCAGGCTATGCCTTGCTGGTGTCTCATCACTGCAGGTCCAATCAAAAGAGTCTGTCGTCAAAACTGGAACAACAACTGACAGGATTGGAACAGCTGGCCTGTACTTGGCAACCAACTTGGCAGTGGTACCTCCACGTGTCAGCACAACAATTAGTTTTGCTTTGGCTTTGTTAGCAGTCCGGACAGCAGATGATGCAAGGCTCTCCAACGGGCTCATGGGAAGTGGGGTTGACCTAATCATCTCCTTAAAGATAGCCCCATAGTCAAGGGATGATTCTGCCTCTATACAAATTCGAGCCATGATCTTCACAGCAATTTCTGGGTAGGCCCCAGCTGCACTCTCACCACTAAGCATCACACAGTCAGTGCCATCAAGGACAGCATTTGCCACGTCAGTGGCTTCAGCGCGGGTTGGCCGGGGAGACTTGATCATGGATTCAAGCATCTGAGTAGCAGTGACCACAGGCTTGCCCACAAGATTACACTTATATATCATCATTTTCTGTGCCAGGAAGATTTTCTCAACTGGAATCTCCATTCCAAGATCACCACGGGCAACCATAAATGAGTCAGTCTCACGCAAGATCTCATCAAAATTGATTACACCCTCCTGATTCTCAACCTGAGAAACCACAGCAATCAAACAATCATTACTTGACCACAATTCAGGAGAGAGAGAATGGTACAGCAAGTATTGGACTTGGGTCTAGACTGGGAATGAGCTTGGTTCGTTTAATTAAAGAACATGCTCAACAAGTACAGGAACTGAACTTGAGCTTCTCACAAACAACTTGATTCATTTTACAACCCCAGTGCCAACTCATGCTTGGGCCTTGGAGGATGCAAAAAACCAGGCTTTGCAGACTAACCATTTATAACTTAATTTTTTTGTTAAATGATCCCGTTTAGCATTAGGATCTTATCATATGAATGTCAGGAAAATTTCATATTGAAAGGAAGCAACATACCTTCGACATCAGTTGAATATGCTTGGCATGGGGCCCAAGAACCTTACGTACGTTAACAAGATCTGAGCCCTTGCGCACAAATGAAAGAGCAATCATATCAATTTTATTAGGAACACCCCATTCCAAAATATCTTCCTTATCTTTCTCTGTCAGTGTAGGAAGATCCACAACAATACCAGGAAGATTGACATTTTTTCTCTCACCCAGCATGGCAGTGTTCTCACAGCGGCATCTCACAGTCCCAGCATTTGTATCACAAGCCAATACAGTGAGGGTAATGGTGCCATCTGCACACAAGATGGTATTTCCAGGCTTTACGTCCACAGCCAGCTTTTTGTAGCTCATGGAGATCGTCTTCTCATCCCCCTTGATGCTGTAATCAGTAGAGATGGTTATTTCCTGACCTTCTTTCAGCTGAATAGGTTTTGAATCCTTAAGAAAACCAGTTCGAATCTCGGGTCCCTGCTTAAAACAAAGTGGAATGCAAATACATGGCAGGTCAGTTAATGATATAATTCAAATTTGTGACCAAGACTTCAAGCATATTCAATTTGTAAATGTGTGAGAAGTAAGCCATGTTTAGAAGTAGCATCACCAAATGAGAAGTTATTGAAAACAAAATTAGAAAATGGAATAATATGAAAATTGTCATCCTAGTAAGCCAGAAATAGAAGTATCGTGCATTCAATTATAGCATCAACATAAAATGACTCAGACAAGATAAGCAAGCATAACTAATGTAAGTTTGCTTTCATATTTAGAAAATAGAGTCTTCCTCTCTTTTCTCCTTTTCCATGTAACATCCAAAAGTCGTGAATTACACACATAGAAAATATCTAATCGATAATGAGAATTCAGAAAATCTTCTTGCTATCCTTTCAATTCAAATATTTTGTATAGGAAGTGTGGGACTTGCCAATGAGCTGTAGTTCAAATGAGGTCTTGAGTTCAAGACAAACTGAGTGTGAAACTTACGAAAATTTATTTTATTTAAAAAAAATAGCAGATGTGTGGGACTTCAGTTTGCATTAAAGTCTTTCTCTCAAACAGTAAAGAGTAATAAGCAAAAGTTGTACTATTTTCGTATTAGTAAGGTGATGGAGAAGGACGAGAGGGTTAGTCCTAAGTAATGTAGAGCAGGAGCATATTATCTCTGGATGGTGCAGAGAGCCTAATATACATATCAAACTGAACCCTTGATTGGCTTTGCCTTCAATGTTGAAAGCTCATTCAATGGATAGAGTATTGGACATCCCAAAGTGGGGAAATGGGAAATGAGATAATAGATTATTAGTAGCCCATTTGGCATTTCCATATCCTTTTGGAGAGATGAAACAGAAGCTTAGATGAGAATGTTAAATTGTTGTAAAGCCTAATTCCATGTGACTATGTCAATAAATACATGTGTATTGATCACATCCCTTTAAGGCATAGACAATTAAAGCAGTATATAAGCAGAATTGGAGGATTTGATCTAATTTAATCAGGTAAACATAAATAATTTTAATCTCATTTATATAAAAGTCATGGTGGAGAGCAAAGAAGAAGGTTAGAAAAAGCGACCTTGGTATCGAGCATGAGGGCGCTGAGAATCTGAGTGTTGTGCATGGCAATCCTGAGATTGTCGAGGGTCTCCTGATGGTACTCGTGGGTACCGTGGGAGAAGTTGAAACGAGCGACGTTCATACCGGCCCTGAGAAGCTTCTCAAGCATGGGAACGGAGCGAGATGCGGGACCCAGCGTGCAAACGATCTTGGTCTTTGGGATACGACCATCGTTTGGGAGTTCCTTCAAAATTCCCTCTATGTCTATGTTCGCCATTTCTCCACTCTCAATCAAATCTACTATTCCCAATTATAAAGCATAAACCCTCAGAGATCAAACAATTAAAGTGATTGATTGCTTCAGATCAAACACTACACATGTTAATTTGTGGGGATAATAAGGCTAAGACAAACAGAAACAGAAACAGGTTTACTTACCTCGGGACTGTAGCTCGTGCTTTTTCCTCTTCCTAACTCAAGAACCGCACCTTCTCTTCTCGCCACCTAATAGTTTTGCACCAGATCTCTGTCTCTCTCTCAAAGATATTATACTTACTTACTCACTGCATTTATTTCTTTTTTTTTATATTAAACTGTTTTTGTTTGTGTGGGGCTGTGGGGGACTCGTTAAAATGATGCGGCTCCACTAATGGAATATTACTGATGCGAAATAGTGTGTGTGATTATTATGAAAAGCGCTTTTCAAATTATAAAAAAAGCGTGCGTGCGTGGCATGCTAATAAGTTTGGTGTTCGGTCTCAGTCGCTTGTTTTGTGTCTTCTTCTGTGTGCGTTTGCGCCACCTCACTACTTCGGTGGGCTACTCTTTTTAAAATGTTTTTCTTTTCCATCCCACGGAAATATCAAAAACCAATTGCCCCATCTTCTTTCCCATGGGCCATACCCTTTTTCCTACTTTCACCACTTTTTATGCCAATCTCTTCTCACACACTTTCTACTATTCTATCAAATCACTCACTATTCCATTATTTTATATAAAAAAAAAAGGATTTTATTAATAAATACTATTAGGACAATGATTAAGAAACATTAAATACTTATACTTTATAAGAAATAATAAATTTTTAATATTAAAATAATAAATAAAAATATTAAAATACTCTTAAAAACTGTTTTTATATTATTTTAATATTAAAATTTTACTACTTCTATAAAATAGAAACGTTAAATAATTCCTTAATAATTACCCTAAGGACACTCGTTAATAGTACCATAAAAAAAAAAATACACATGAAACACCAATCATATTCATGTAACAAGACAAAGGTTTCTCATTCCTTAACCAGCCTACCAACCGTCTAATACTAACTTGTGATTTTAGCCTCCAAAACAAGACTTTTGTTTTTCACTTTCAATAAACAACACACATTTGCATTTTCAAATTTTATTAGGTGCACCCATCGCTTTAGTTGCCGCCACATATTTTTCTAAACTTGCGGAGGTGTGGCGCTTTCTGTGTAAATATGCTTATTTGGATGAGCTAAGCACTGCAGGACTTTTTCAAAGTCTTCACCATTTCCCGTCATGTAGCTATTTATGGAGCTTGCAGACTATTCAACCTCCTCATGGAGCTTGCAGACTATTCAACCTCCTCGGAATGCTTAACTCCATACCCCAAGGTAATAACCAATACAACTCCTTGCAAATATTTTTTGGATGACCAATAAATTTTATTCAAAGAAAATTGAGTTATACTACTTATTCATTAGCCAACTCGCAATGACCAATAAATTTTATTCAAAGAAAATTGAGTTATACCACTTATTCATTAGCCAACTTGCAATGTATGAAAAAAAATAAGAAGAAAAAATCTACCCTTCTTACACTTCTTGCAATCAAAAGGCCGTATCTTTCATATTAAGCGCTTGCTAAAGCAATTTCAGAGTTTTACCATTTCGGTTGTCCCAAGCTTTATATCCTCCCATTTAAATCCATCCATTCCATTTAATTTTTAGTCGGGATTTGTGACACATGACATTTATTTGATTTTGTCTTGTTCACATAGAGTTTTTAAACAATTGGATTTTTTTTTTTTAATGTCACATGTCTCTTATCTGACTAAAAATTAGAAGAAATTAAAGGATTTAAATGGGAGGGATCATCCTTCCTTTAAATAAGAACCTAAATATGTCATCCATTCTCAAATCCATGTACACTGTTACATAAACATATCAACACATTTCAGTTCTTTCCCTCATATCTTCATTTATTTTTAAAAGAGGAGAAAGAAAGACCCAGAAAAAAAAACTCCCATCCCATATGTAGCCAAGGATACCGCACAACACTTCAAGTACCAAGTGGATATTCATTTTTGAAGACCAATGAGTCTCTGTGCTTTCTTACATCAAAATTCAAACCTCAGATACTTTCAGCAACTTTCATACACGTTTTGGTGGCACATATTGCACATGCTCATCTTCACATAAATTCTGCAAAAATAAAATGATCTTTTGAGAAGATTCATAGTTAAACAGTCAAATCCTAAATTGGAATAACTCAAAACTAACAGACAAAAATAATGGTACAAGCGAACATGCTAATTCTGAGAATCATAGTTAGTTTCCCAATATCTACAAGCTCCGTTAATTTCTATAGCAAATGTCAAGTTTTCAAATGCTTGTTAACTGAAATTTTAACAGAGATATAGGTGCTACCCATTCAGGAATTATACAAGCCACATTTGGTCTTTGGGGTGGACAAATTCAACCCAACCCACCGAACACAACCAGAACCAAGTCCAATTTGTTCAACCCCTAATCCAACCAATTATGTCTTTGGAATGGATTAATGTTGAAAAACTAGAACCCTTATAGAAAGGGTAAGTAATAGATCAGACCAAACAAGTTTGATAATCCGCTTTCAGTCGACAATCATGACAGTGAACTAAACAGAAGAAAGTTTTCACTTTATAGTCTGTGACAAAAATTATATGAAACCTTGTCCATGAACTCTAGCTAAAAAGGCACCTACCGCCGTTGTAAGATTAAGGTGGAGTATGGGTCGTGGGGTTCAAGACCCACCAGATGTGTGTGTAATTATCAATAAAAAATATACGAAAACTAAACAAATTGTTAAATTTTTATGCAAATTTAAGATTAGCAAGGTCAGGGTTTAATTGTTCGACCCACTTAATAAATAAGCAGTGTTAGCATTGGACACCATGCGTTACCCCCATACTATGCCTCACTCAACCCTGACCCAACTTGTTTCAACACCTACTAACCCTTGCATAGTCTCTTTTTTTGGTTGATTATGGACCACCACAACATCCAACAGAGGTATAATTCTGAAAGATAGAACAAGTATACAGTTTATTGTTGTTGCATGTGCAGGAAGGGAAGTGAGGTGGAGGTGTATATAAAGTGACTTATTCTAATTTACTTTGGCTGGATTTATTACATAGAAAAAGAAAAGGGGTAAAAAGAGAAGACAAAAAGGATCAAGAAATGAAGCTCAACAGGTAGATTCCTAGGGACAATACCACAAAAAATGCAGTACACGTGATGACTCAATGAATAAGAATGTACAAGCAACCATTACTCGACCCTCAGTAGCATTAGAAGCATATATTCTACTAATTTGATCCAACTGAAAATATCACACGAAAACAAAACAAAATATAAAAGGAATCAAGATAAGAAGCTCAACAACTATCAAATAGATACCTAGGAACAAAACCATAATAAATGAATTTAAGCCATGGTTCAACCATAAGAATATATGTGCAACCATGCATCTACCACAAAGGGGACTATGCTTCATAATACCCAGATTGTATGATTTTGGTCAGTCACCATGCAATGTTCTAGTTTCAATGTTGGTATGTTGGCAACATTAGCAATGAATAGACAGACCCATCTAGTTGACTTCATTGGTCTCTGAGAACTTTGTAACAGGCTTATTGCATCACATTACCATTAAAAAGTAACAACACAACTATGTTGCTAACCGCATAAGTTGTTGGCCAAGGAAACCCCATGTGCTCGTCTTCAGGACATAATTGGCAATGTACATATAATGTTAAACCCAAAAGAGATCAAATATCTTTTTGCCGTTGTTTCTTTTATTGATTTATGTCGTATGCATGGATAGCTCGCCAGGATCCCAACCTATAACCTATACCAACCTATGAAAAAGGGGTTTACGTTTTTTAAAACCAACAGAGATCAAATAAGAGAGCAGGATAAGTCCTGTTCTAGAAGAAAATAAAAGTCATTATGGATTGCACTTTAATTGGAAATATATAAACCTGCAAATCCTCTGGAAGAGACTCTGAGACAGCTAGAGTGTAACAACCAGGGACAAATTTTCCTGCAAAAATTGAAGGGGAACTGAAAGTGAAGATTAGAAAAGCCAAATCTAAGAAAGCTAAGTTGTATATGGACCTAAAAGACATGAAAAAAGAAGTAGAATAAGAATTGTATTGTTGAGGAAAGATGGCATAGATTGTTGCATGAGAATGAAAGTGCCAAAAATCCAATTGGGGTATACGAAGATAGTATAGTTTGAAAGCGGTGGTGTGGTTAGTGTAGAAAGGCATGAGACATAGAAAGAATTATCCTTAGAAGAGATTTGATTGTGAATGATGTAGGAAAAGCAGCATGTATACTAATACAATAAAGAAGGAAAGGAAATACCAATTCGCAACCAGCGAGCAGCCCAACTTCTAGTTGGATCCATAACTGAAATTATCCTGATTAACATAAATCAATTACTATAAATAATAAACATTTTATAAGAAGAAAAGAAAGCAAACGCAAAAGCAAAAGCAAACCCGTTGAAATTGGGAGTAGTGCAATCGACGACACGCTCATGATCCTCGTCCATCTTAAAGAAGGGACAGTTCTCGCACCCTGATTCCCTAAACTGATCGTACGTTTTGATCAGCCGGCAACGAAGGCAAGCCCGAAGCTCATGCCCGAAGCTCGTCGGAATTTGTGCCGGCTCACGCGAAGAGCTTCCCATTCAACTTCAACCCCGATTGATGAATGAGGGAAACAAAACACTTCACTCCAACTAATAGTAGTCTAATACTGGTAAAGAGTAAAGACAATCCCTGAGCTAATTTGGGTAGGGATAGAGCCCAATTCCACTAAATGGATCCAGATAAATAAATAACCACTTTTACCAAGGCCCAACATATGAAAGACAACTTTCTTCATGACCCATCATGAGATTATGCATTGTTTTTTCACGAGACTCTTTAATTGGTGAATTTTTATATAATATACACAAACTAGTCCTAGATAAGTCATGCCCGGGTAGCCGTAGCCGGTAGCTCAAGAAAGTCCAACCCTGTTTATGTTAAGAATGAATGGAGTTTCTTCATTAACTTTTTGGTTCAACGAAAAAGTCATAGGCTTCATCACCTCCTACTCTATTCTTCTTAATGACAGCCCATATGGAACCAAAGATAGGATTGAGACAAGGAAAGCCGCTATCCCCATACCTTTTTATTCCTTACTCAAAACATTTTTTCAAATTCATGGGGTTAAGACTGCAAGAGCATATTTTGTATGGCAAACATTGTTGAGGTCTAACTTCCAACTTGGAAGGGAGTGCATGCGATTGCTGGTCAGGGCAAGACATCAACAAAGAAAAATCAGTAATCTATGCTTCCTCACCATTAAACACACCAGAATCAGTAGTAATCCATGCGGTGAAGTGGTCTTTGGAGCTAACAAGACAACAACATTTCGGAAAAGTGCCTGATTCTTGTAATCCTTCTTTTGGTGTTATATAATTTTCTTTTTCTAGCAAAATAAAAGAAATGGAAGGAGGGTAGAATAGACCTCATCGACAATTTAACATAGCTTCTTGTAGATGATGCATCTTCCACAACAGAAACAAGTGAAGAGAAATAAAAGAGTCATCTACTTGGCTTGCTTAATTGGCAGATAGCAGCTGCTGCAATACTAACGTATTTTAATGTGTTTTTTGCTGCTATAAATGCCAAGATAAAAAAAAGATTGGAGGATTTACACAAATGCTGATAAACTTTTTTTTTTTAAATAACATTACTTTTGATAATCTAAATGAATTTTTGAATGTGCAAGAAAATCATTCAAGTTCTTCCATTAGAGTAGTGAGTGATGCCATTGCTCTGTGAGACTCTGTGTCTCAGATTGAACTGATCTAAACCCCATATTCGAATGGTACGATCATCGCTAGCTGAAGCCAACATGTGAAGATTTGTAGGATTCCAGCTCACACAATTAACAGCTCCAGAATGGCCAGGCAGTGCCAGTAGGAGCTCCCCAGAACCTCTTAGCCATATATAGACCTGCAATAAGAAAATGGCACACCTCAAATTTCACTCAAAGTATATCAACCATCTTATACATAAGAGTGAATGAAGAGGAATAAGCATGCTCTTGCAAGTTCTTTCATACATGTCTACAATATCAGAGATAGTTCAGCACAAACTATTGTTGTTCCTCCAAGCATACACCCCATTCAATACTGTTATTCCCAACTCATAACTATTGGATCCATTGTTTCACTTGAATCAGCCGGATTTTAACCATGGTCATCATATCTATGGTGCTCTCATTTTCAAGGCCAATAACAAAATGAAGGTATGCTTAAAATTTGACTGATTTAAGATTGCTTCAAGCAAATTCAATTATTTCTGTTTTTCCCTCTATATGAATAGCAGAAAAATTTTACAGAAGTCTACCATAAGAACATAACTTCTTTTTTTATCATGGGCCACAAATTGCACTACAATTATCGACAATGACGTTGAGATGTTTCTAAAGGGATGCCTATTTAAACAAAAGATCCAATAAATAAACAAATGATGAAAACCAATGATTGGAGGGATCCCTAGTTTGCATTTTTAGAGGTGTGGCTGTCTACCACTTCATTTTTCCTCCTTTTACACAACTACTGCAGTTAAATAGAAATGAAGATTACCTGTGAATCCTCACTCCCGCTGGCAATAAAGTCTTGCTCAAATCCACCAAAACAAGATCTAATGACAAATCGGGCACGCTTGTGACCTTTGTACTTGGCCACGACCTTCAGATCACCCTCTATGCTCCAAAGATGCATTTCTTGGTTTATAAGATTGACCAGTAGGAATTTGTTGTCCTTTGACAATGAGAATGAAGTGATTACTTCCTCCTCTTCAATCAGTCTCTCAAATTTCGCCTCCCTGTCGAGCAACAGTATTGCTGTTTCCCTGCAAATGCTTATGATCCTCTTTCCATCATCAGTCACAGCCATGTCTGATATCCTGAGTGTACGCTGCCCTTTCCAACATTCAAGCTCTCTTCCATCCAAATTCCACAGGCAAATGCTCTTGTCAGTCATACCAGAGAATATCCCCCTACCATCAGGAAACCATCCACAGGAAACCAGGCCAACACCATTTTTCTCATAAACATGGAGACAGTCCCCTGAAGCAACATCCCAGCGTCTGATGACCTCCTCCAGTCCACATGTGAGCAGCTGTTGGTCACCCGGGCCCCATGAAACCATCGACACCGGCTTTTTGTGACCAGTTAGTACATGCTTCAATGAAACATGCCCATCCTCTTTAACCTAAAAGGGTGAAATTTCTCAATCCTTGAAGAGAGAAAATATTTTAAAATAAGAAAATTCATATTTGTTATATAACTGGGATGATGACATTAACGAAAAAGAAACAAGTACAGTAGTAGAATAAACGGTGCAACAAAGTATGTCTGACGATCAGATGCCTCTACAGAAAACAGGAGGGAAATTTTTTGCATCCAATTAGAATATTCCAGCCATCCTTGGCTGATAATGTTTGATCCAAATAACTGCCCCCAGCCAAGGAAGTCTACTTGAGCTAGTCCTTTATTGCATTAGAGGTGCTATTATGTTATGTACTAAAATAACCATAAATGTATCCCATACTTCCCCAAAAATTTTGGGACTAAGGCTTGGTTGTTGTTGTTTCCACCTCTTATAAAGCGCTTATACCAATCACTTTAAAGAACCACCTGCCGCCAAATTGCAGATCAATATATAAAGTACATTTATTTTTCCCTCTCCAGATGCAAATTACAGATATATTCCATAAAAGTGATATTAAAGAAAAGAAAAGAAATGTTAAAGAAGCTCTGATGCTTATAAGAATTTATGTATGTTTCATGAGTCATCATATCTACCTTTTGTTTGGTGCACTAGGTGTCTTCATAATTACTGGCTATAACAAGTTGGTAGCAATGCCTCAACCCATGCCCAACCAGACTCAAGATCATGTTCATAATTTTCAAATGTAGTCCAAAACTATAACCCAAGAATGCCTATCATATAGGGTTGATCTTCAAGAGATGCAGTTCAGGCTGACATGATAAGAAGTCAAGCATGGCCAACTTGCTCATTTAGTTGAGATCTCACTTCAACTTATAGAACATAACAATTGACATTTTGAGTCAAGTCAAGTTGATACATGGACTTGATTCTATTTTGTTAACTTCTATATTGAATTCCAAGCTTTCATGCAATGCATTGCCATGCCAGGTTAGAGCAAATCCCAATCAATCTTGTTTTCATTTTCACTCCCTTACATAAATAACAATAAGGAAATCACCTAGAAAAAAGAGCATTTCATTCAACATTATAAATACAAGGGGAGAATCCACACATGATCAGTGCTAGATGGTATCCCAGCCAATATGAGGTGAAAGAACCTCAATGAACTTGACACTGCAATCTCCGCCATGGGGATATATACATTATATGATAATGTCAATTATATTCCTGTTGCATAATCTATAAAGGTTCTAAACATCAACATAATGCACATGCTAAACTAAACTTTTGGTCAACTTGACATCAACTCTTCATCCAGTTTCATCCACTAAAACTATATCATAAGTTACCTCCCATATAATTGCTGATTGATCTTTTGACGATGAGGCTAGATATTTCCCATTATGCGAAAATTCCAAAAACCAAACTTCATCAGTATGTGCTTGCAGTATCTGTTAGATTCAATAAGCAAAATTTTCAAATTGACACTCCCAAGTAATTGCTGAAGAACTCATAATAGCAAATTTGCAGTCCATCTCGGCACAAAGACAACATCACAAATAGATTGCATAGGCAGCTTAAATTCAACAAGTCATACAAGACTATATTGATAAGTGCAATGATCACAATGATGATGGCTGCAATGGCAATGCCTGCCAGGTAATGATGATATACAATGGATTTATGATTAACAAACAAGATGAAAGTTCAGTAGATTAACAACCTAACAAAGGAAATGGAAATTGACACATACAAGAATTGTATTAGTATGCTAAAAGAACATTTGAAAACAATTAAAATCAAGGACATTCAGTATTCCAAATATGAGCACAACTAAAATTAAGGACCTTCAACACTTCTCTAACCAACATACTAACATTAAGAAAATGCTGACAGTTCTGGATACAGGCAGGAAAAAGTTTATTTTGAAGATACCACATGAGATAGTTAGGGAAAACATATCAAAAGTCCATTCATGTCTACTGAAGATTTTGATAAGTAAACCATCTCCACAAATGAACAACTGCATTATCTTTTATATGCTCTACAAATAATGCTTAGAGCTTATGTTGTTTGTTGGACAATGAAGCAACCAAGGGAGCAAAACACACACACACACAGAAGCAAACAACCATATATCCAGAAGGCACCCTAACCTGTAATGTTTGAGAAGGAATCCGGCTTCTCCCGCATTGATGATCCGAATACAAAGACAAATCACTATCTAGAGAGTTGTGAAACATACAAGCATCTCGTTGCACATCAAGAGCTTGTTCAACTAGATGTTCTAACCTTTTTTCAGGTATCATGACTGCTGCAGGAAGTAACTTCTGTAGTTTCTCCAAAATCATTGACCGTGACGTTGCAACATCAGTATCATGACTGGAAAGCCCAAGAATTGCACTCCATGAAGGAGAGACAATGCAGACAGTAAGCTCACGAACTCGGCTCACATTGATGCGAAGGGGGACAATTTCATTCCTAAGAGTATCTAAAGCATTAGTGACTTTATCCATTTTCAGAAGTTCAAGGAACTTCTGCTCCAACATCAGGAAAGATGCTGATTTCACAGTCGTTTCATCTAAACCCCCAATTGTATGCAGCGTGGCCACACATTCATTCCATTTTCCATCCCTCACTTGCTGCATAAGCAAATTAACCACTGAAGAGTGCAATGGTATACCTGATTCTTCCTCTAAAAGGGCCCCACTCTTATCATATCCAAGTGAGTATAACGCCCTAGTTATAATTTTGATGAACTCTGATCTTTTAATGACTCCTCTTGAACCAACTGTTTCTTCGTCCCCTTGGGAGTGTAGAGGCCTAGCCATCGAGTCTCCCAAAGAGATAGCTACAGACTGTGTAAGAGATGAGTCTCCTGAGAAGCTATTTGATTCTTCCAAGGGAACTTTTGGTCGTTTCAATGGCGGTTCATTGTCCTCTATACCTCCCATGAAATACCCAACTTAGCCCATATATATTCTACAAGTCATAAAGGAACAAACTTCAATAGGAGAAACATTTGAACTCAGAAAAACTCTATACTAAAAACTTCTAGAAAGAAATCTATCTTTAAAAAATAGGTGATGGGGAAGATTTAACAAATCACAAGCAGACCATAACTTAGCACCAAGATGAAGAACAAGAAACTTAAAAGCAAAAAAGAAGAGAGTAATTTGGTTGCATATGATTATTAACAAATATCTTCCAAAAGGAAATAAAATATTGATAATAATAGCAATAAGGAAAGCAACAAGATCGGAAAACGATAAGCAATATTCATCTTTTACAACTAAATGCAATCAAACACACAAAGCCGAACAATCCTTGCAGACTACCTCAAGAGGCCAAATTCATAATCTCAACCCAATGTCTTCTTCCACAAAATCGAAAGGCTTCACTTTCACGAAATTAAGGGCTTATCCAGCTACCTCAGGAATTTATAAATGTAATTATTTTCATCATCATGATGAATGACGAGCAATGGAAATGGCATGTGAAATGCAGTCTTGAAAATTAGAAATGCAATCATCTAGTATTCTTATATAACATAGTTAAGTATTTTCTTATGGTGTGAATACAATAACCAAACAAAAAAGAGCTGAAGATATAACTAAGTAAAATTCCCATTACATGGAAAAGCTTCACCAACCCTCCAGCCCCCTAATCCAACCAAGAGGGGTTGAAAGTCCTACACTTGATGAATAATTCTCACAAGCAACATAAAAGAATATGACTTTTCCTGGCATGACTACAATAAAAAATTAAAAATAAAAATAAAATAAAAAAGGAATTTTAATTATAAAAGATAAACACTTGCACATTTAATGGCATAAAATATAATGCTAAAGGAACAGAACATAACTAGTACAAAGAAGAGTTGTTAACAATTGCAACAACTGCAGCAATAATCAGATAAAATAAAATCCATTAACAGTCAAGATTAATACTATAAATAAAAGGCAGCATAGAAATGAAGGCAAACCCAAGAAGAAGGTGGAAAATTTCTCACCAGAAAGCATCACCCAGAAATAAATTTTTGAGAATAACAATCTGAGTCCAAAGATTCCCAAAAGAGAAGAAGAAGAAGAAACCTAAGGGATTTTGTTGAACAGAGAGAATGCGTAGGGAGAAAGAGAAGGAACAAGCAGAGAAGAAGAAGACCAAAAGCAAGCACCACCGAAAGTCATGTATAGAGAAGAGTGATATAGATGGATAGGTACAAAACACAAATATAAAAATAAAATCTTTTTTATGTGTAATTTTAATTTAGCTTTTGGCAGTTGGCAGAGAGAGAGAGAGAGATGGTGAATGGGGCTTTCAAATGCCAACACAACCCATGTGATGACTATGCAACTGTAACTTACATGAGGTTTGAGTGCGTGTTTGTCTCTGTTTCACAAAACCCAATTTGCAAATTTATAATCTTTGTAACTTTTTTTTGATAAATTATAATCTTTGTAACTTGTAAGACAGAGCGATGTGAATGTGATATCTTGCCGTGCTGCTAACCAACTCAAAGCCCACAAACTGGAATACCGAATATGCAAACATGCCTACGGAATCTCTACCATTTTCTTTACCCATTAAACAACGATTCTAGATACATCATAACTGTTTTTATAATGGTTGAGTTGCCGGTTGTAATTAGTGTATAATAAAAGTAAAATAAATAATAGGTTTATATAAAAATATTGTTATACCAATCTTTGGATAAGTACACTATAGGATAAGGGAATTTCAAATCTGGTTCTCCTCTTAAATAAGAGTAGACTAGATAATATTATCAAGTTATAAGACTGTTGGCATTTTTATAGACAATTCAAAAGCTTTTTTATCTACATTTATTTAATATCTATTCAAAATAAACTAAATCCTAAAAACTTTATCAATAATGAATCCAATTTCAAAGATGGCAATATGTTTGCAAACAAACTAGTAAATATGGAGCTTAATTTCTATATATGATATAAAATAAAGAATTGAAATTCATTTAATTTGTGGATAAAAACAATGAGATATATAAAACGTAAGGGTTTGAGATGTTAACAGTAGTTTATATTTTGTAGAAAGAAAAAATAAATTAATCAAGTAACTCGTAAACAAATCCAATTTTTTTTTATTAAGAAATAAAATAGATTCAGACTATAACATATGATCTAACTCAATGACAAACATGAGCTTGATTAAAATCCTACTTTTGTTTTTTATTTTATTTGATAGATACGATAGAATTTAAATCTATAACTTTCGTTTCATAACTTTTGTGTTTTAATATCAAATCTAGACATCAGCTGAGCTAATTAAAACTCACCCAACATATATGTTTTATGTTCATTTATTTATTGATTTCTTTTTCTTTTTTTTTTATACAAACATTTTTCATGATATTTTTCAATGAATTACAAATGTAGTGTGTATTCTTTACATAGGGGCCGGTTGCGAGGAGCTCAATCAAAACTCGAGTAATGGCTTTGAGGCAAATGAAAGCCCAGTCCTGAGCTTGTTTGTACTAGCAAAACGGGTCGAGCTCTAACACCAATGGATTGAGATACCCCAAGTCCCAACCAAGATCCAACCCAATAAACAAAGTGAATGTCTTAAAATTTCAACACGTTCATAGGCCCTATTTGCACACCCTGGACTAATCGAAATAGCTGATCAGCCGACCAAGACCGCAAAGTTCTTAATGATCTAAGAAAAGGATTTTATATCTTCTGCCAACTCAACGAAGAAAGAGTTGAATGAATGAGACTTGTAGGTGTTGTGAGCCCACTTTCAAAAGGAGTACTCTAACCAGTCTAAGCTCTTAGCAAAGGATTTTAAATCATATGCTAGCCAAAAACTGTTGGTTAATCACTTCCACCTCCAAGCATATTGCATTTGAACAAAGAATATCTGTCATGATAACAAAAGCCAGTCCTCATTTTATTAAAAAGAAAAAAAATTGTACACAGCTTTATCTTTTGATTCCAAAACATTTGCCATGTCAATGTATCCTCACTTATTTCCAGGTATTGGAAATTTCTAAGCAAAATTGAAATTCATACACTGCTTAAAATTGACCTATTATAGAATCTGAATTGATGTACTCATCAAAATTTTCAAGTTTACAGGACTCGCAAAAACATAGCTCAAACACGCAACCAAGTTTTAAGGCCAATCTAGTAAGTAAAAAGACACCACACAACCTTTCTTAAAAGCTTTCTGCGCTAAATACTAAGTGAAAAATTGCATATGTGAATCAAGGAGCAGACGATGATTCCCCACTAGAATCTTCTGAATCCGAACCATCAACCATCTTCTCAAGCGAATCCATATCCCCAGCTTCAGAGAGAGTGTGTATCCTAAGTTTGTCTGCATCATCACTGAGGGAGGAAAAAAAAAATCAGTGAGCATGACTAACAATGATTTTAAAGTTTTTAAGCGTCAAAATGAAAATCATTAGCACTTTTAATTCCTTTTGTTTCTTTATGAAAACCAAAAAGAAAGTTAGAATTAAGGACAGAGGCATACTCTGTAACCCCAAAAATTTCCTTGACAACCAAGGAGCTATCTCTTGAACAGAACTCCGGCAACTGGACCAGAAAGTGAAACAAAAGCATTAAATGCAGAACAAGCCACAAATTAAGTTCAAACTTCAAAGTAACCAAGGAAGTCGGTTTGATACTACTTGTTGACCAAAATTTTAAGACAAAAAACAAAACAAAAAATTAACTTTAATTTTAGTAAATTGAGGTTGGCTTGAACCCCCAAAGGATATGCAAGTTTAGTGCAGAACAATATACTGGCAATTCTTACATGCAAGTTGATTTGAATGCCACATCCCCCTTCTTCCCCAAAAGAACAAAAGCTAAAAGTAGAAATTCATATTAAAGATATTAAGATATGTTGCTGATTTTTATGTTCTTCCAACAAATGATGCAATTGGCCAGAACAATCATTTGCAAGTTTAGTGCACAACAATATACTGGGGATTCTTACATGCAAGTCAGACATGTACTATGCTTCATAAGGAATTAAAATTCAGAAGCTTGGAGCTCAGTGCCAAATCTGACATATGCATGTCTTCCTAGTTTATAAATCATAAACCATTTCTACTCAAGAAGGTATCAAGGGGCCCAATAAGACAGTTAAGCTGGTTATCCACGCTTTTAAAGCCATAACCCTAAACATTTACTGATCTACTCAACCCTTTGAAGCTATTACCCAGCTTGAGTCAAGTTTAACTCTTGAGTGTTGGGAAAGTGCCTCAAATTCCTATGTTGATTAGGAAAACTAATTGAGTTTCCTTAATGAAGAAGGGAAACTAATTAGGTGATTTTTGGTTTCCTTGATATGGAAGAAAAGGTGAGTCCTTGGTGTGGAAGGAAAGACTATTTCTTGGTGTGGAAGAAAAGGTGAGTCATTGGTGTGAAAGGAAAGACTATTCCTTGGTGTGCAAGGAAAGTCTATTCTTTGTTAAAGAATTAATGTATTCCTTACTCACTAAGTAATAGAATTGAAGTCTTATAAATAGACTATGTTACCAAGTATTTTGAGGCTGGGAACCCTAGGGGGTTCTCCCCTATAGGGAGAGAAAGAGAAAGAGCACCTTGAGAAGAGTACGGCTACAAGAAGGTTTTAGGAGCCCTAGGGGGCTCTCCCCTATAGAGGAAGAGTGCGGCTACAAGAAGGCTTGGAGCCCTAGGGGGTTCTCCTCTATAGGGAGAGAAAGAGAAAGAGCACCTTGAGAAGAGTGCAAGTTGAAGAAGGCTTTGGCCTAGGATTCCTCTCTGCGGGGAGAAGCGAAAGGTTTCGGTATTCTCTGAAGTTTAGAGGTTAGCGCACAAATCAAGGAGAATTTGTGACGCTTGTATTAATGCAGAGAAGTATCACAGATATATTTGGGGTTTCCTCTAGAGAGTTTGTTGAATGTTAATTCCTAGAGAGATATTATTGTATTTGGTGAGTACCTCAAGTTAGGCATTAACTTGAGAAGAACTATTGTAATTGCGTATTATAATAGTGGATTTATTCGGAGTTTGTCCCGTGGTTTTTTCCCTTCAAGTAGAAAGGGTTTTTCCACGTAAATCTTTGTGTTCTAGTGTGTGATTGTGCTTGTTATTTATTTCCGCATCCCACAGGTTTTAGGAATAAGGTTTTATTCCCAACATTGAGAACTCGTTTGAAACTTTAAAGAGCAACAAGGACCAAAAGAATTTCATGAAATACTTTCTTTTTCCCCTATCTCGAGAAAATTTTCAATCAGTCAAAGAAGTAAAATTTCATTGAAAAATTGACACACAAAAAAGATAAAGAATTGTATCATATGTGCATTAATAACAGCAAGCAAATTAGCAGTTGTTAAAAAAAGTCAATGCACTGACTGTTCAGCCACTTACCTCAGATAGATAGAAAACCTTTCCAAAAAGGGCCTGAACAGCTAGTTTTCTTTTGAAACCCTTTTCAGAATAACCTGACATATCCATGACAAATGGGCCTGAAAATCATAGACAAACCATAAGTATATGATAGCATAGCAACAAAAGTGAGGTATTTCTCTAACTAAACTCTCTTTTTTCAAATGTTGTTCCAAAGGTTAAATTAGCAATTTCAATTATGTATCAAGAGCACAAGGGAATGAGAAAGTCAACAATGCAGTCACCCCATCACTAGTAGAGGGTGAAAGAAGAGAAGAAGAAATGAAGAATAAAATGGAAGAAAAAAGATCATCAGTTTTCAGTACAACAAAGGTCTCCTTGCCTTGGCTTGCTTCTACGTTGCTATTTTACTAAAGCATGTCTTGTGTTAGCGTGTGAATAGCTTTAACTAGAACAAAAATCATAAATTTCAGGACTAGAGGGAAAAATATCAACAACAATTGAAAAGATCAGAGTTGATCAGAGCAGCTTATTATTAGTATTTCTCAAAAAAGTCAAAGTCAGCATACTCCATCACCGTTAGGGCATGTGCTTGGATATATCATTAGCCACTCTACTTTGACGAATCAACTAATACTCCAACGGCCTACTTCATTTGAAAATTAATTATTGAGCGTCTAATAAGTCAAAACCCAACTGCCAAGACTAGTAAGAGTCATGCAACACGCAAACGAAAGATGAGAAACATAAATACAGTGAGAAGACCGCGTAAAACCTGAAAGCGTGTTCATTTCTTATTCCTCGTACCAAAAACTTGCTATAAATATGCTTTCCTTTTGCTCTTTCTCAACACACCACTTTAAACTTTATACTCCAATCTCTCAGTAGTCAGTACTCTCTTTTTAATTCATAACTATTCTCCTCTACTTTCTTTCAATACATAAACATGGGTTTGAAAGGCTTCGTTGAAGGTGGAATTGCTTCCATAATTGCTGGCGCTTCCACTCACCCTCTTGATCTAATCAAGGTCCGCATGCAGCTTCAAGGCGAATCCAGCCACGTCCCAAATCCTGCCCTACAAGCTTATCGTCCTGCACTGGCTACCACTAATGGATATATTTCTCTAATGGAAGCCTCACACATTGCACAACCACAACCACCCCGTGTCGGACTCATTTCCATCGGGACCCGAATCGTCCAAGCCGAAGGCGCTGCAGCTCTTTTCTCCGGTGTCTCCGCCACAATCCTCCGCCAAACACTCTACTCCACCACCCGTATGGGTATTTACGATATTCTAAAGCACAAATGGTCCGATTCAGACACGGCCAAATTACCCATCATGCGCAAGATAGCGGCTGGGCTTATTGCTGGAAGTATAGGCGCGGCTGTAGGCAACCCTGCTGACGTGGCGATGGTTCGAATGCAAGCAGATGGACGCCTCCCAATTGAGCAGCGCCGTAATTACAAGAGTGTTGTTGATGCGATTAGTCAAATGTCAAAGCAAGAAGGGATTGCTAGCCTGTGGCGCGGCTCAGCTCTTACGGTGAACCGCGCGATGATCGTCACAGCGTCGCAGCTGGCATCTTATGATCAGGTCAAGGAGATGATCTTGGAAAAGGGTGTGATGAAGGATGGGATTGGAACCCATGTCACTGCGAGCTTTGCAGCTGGGTTTGTTGCGTCGGTGGCTTCGAATCCAATAGATGTGATCAAGACGAGAGTGATGAATATGAAGTTGGAGCCAGGGACTGTGCCACCTTACTCTGGTGCATTGGATTGTGCCATGAAGACGGTGAGAGCAGAGGGGCTTATGGCTTTGTATAAGGGTTTCATCCCTACTATTTCAAGGCAGGGTCCATTCACTGTTGTACTCTTTGTCACACTGGAACAGGTCCGGAAACTACTCAAGGAATTTTGATCATGCTAGAGTTGAAATATTCCTATCAGACTCTAATTCAGGAACAAAGCAAATTCACATTTTCCCATTTTTCGTTGCCTAGCTTATAGAATATTGGATTGGGAGAGAAATGTGATAATTTTATTTATTCTTTGATTATTTTAGAAGAAAATGGGGTTTACAACCATGACCAATTATATGTAGATACTTTATTCTTTGTCTGTTTCAGTAATGTAACTGAAGTTTTTTGTTGGATAAAGGAAAAACTTCATTGCTCACAAAATGTTTGGACCAGTGAGGGGAGATCATCGGTTACAACGGATCAAGATCCTGAGTTTCTGGGAAATTTTACCACATTAAATTCTCTAAATCTTAATTGTACATATTTTTTTTTTTTTTAAATGATCAAGATTTTGTTTTATCATCGATCCTTATCATTAATCCACTAACTAAATCTCTAAAATAATAATTTTTTTTTTTTTTTTAAAAAAAGCCTTACCTATACCATCAGAAGTTTACTTTATGGAACTGTACAAACTTTATTCATTAATGGAACTGTACAATTTATCTTCTTGAGTAAATTATTGTTATAGAGCTACAATAAGATTTAGCTGTTGGTTAATCACTTCCACCTCCAAGTATATTGCATTTGAACAAAGAATATCTGTCATGATAACAAAAGCCAGTCTTCATTTTATTAAAAAAAAAAAAAATTGTACACAGCTTTATCTTTTGAAGCCAAAACATTTGCCATGTCAATGTATCATCACTGATTTCCAGGTATTGGAAATTCCTAAGCAAAATTGAAATTCATACACTGCTTAAAATTGACCTATTATAGAATCTGAACTGATGCACTCATCAAAATTTTCAAGTTTACAGGACTCGCAAAAACATAGCTCAAACACGCAACCAAGTTTTAAGGCCAATCTAGTAAGTAAAAAGACCCCACACAACCTTTCTTAAAAGCTTTCTGCGCTAAATACTAAGTGAAAAATTGCATATGTGAATCAAGGAGCAGACGATGATTCCCCACTAGAATCTTCTGAATCCGAACCATCAACCATCTTCTCAAGCGAATCCATATCCCCAGCTTCAGAGAGAGTGTGTATCCTAAGTTTGTCTGCATCATCACTGAGGGAGGAAAAAAAAAATCAGTGAGCATGGCTAACAATGATTTTAAAGTTTTTAAGCGTCAAAATGAAAATCATTAGCACTTTTAATTCCTTTTGTTTCTTTATGAGAACCAAAAAGAAAGTTAGAATTAAGGATAGAGGCATACTCTGTAACCCCAAAAATTTCCTTGACAACCAAGGAGCTATCTCTTGAACAGAACTCCGGCAGCTGGCCCAGAAAGTCAAACAAAAGCATTAAATGCAGAACAAGCCACAAATTAAGTTCAGACTTCAAAGTAACCAAGGAAGTCGGTTTGATACTACTTGTTGACCAAAATTTTAAGACAAAAAACAAAACAAAAAATTAATTTTAATTTTAGTAAATTGAGGTTGGCTTGAACCCCCAAAGGATATGCAAGTTTAGTGCAGAACAATATACTGGCAATTCTTACATGCAAGTTGATTTGAATGCCACATCCCCCTTCTTCCCCAAAAGAACAAAAGCTAAAAGTAGAAATTCATATTAAAGATATTAAGATATGTTGCTGATTTTTATGTTCTTCCAACAAATGATGGAATTGGCCAGAACAATCATTTGCAAGTTTAGTGCACAACAATATACTGGGAATTCTTACATGCAAGTCAGACATGTACTATGCTTCATAAGGAATTAAAATTCAGAAGCTTGGAGCTCAGTGCCAAATCTGACATATGCATGTCTTCCTAGTTTATAAATCATAAACCATTTCTACTCAAGAAGGTATCAAGGGGCCCAATAAGACAGTTAAGCTGGTTATCCACGCTTTTAAAGCCATAACCCTAAACATTTACTGATCTACTCAACCCTTTGAAGCTATTACCCAGCTTGAGTCAAGTTTAACTCTCGAGAACTCGTTCGAAACTTTAAAGAGCAACAAGGACCAAAAGAATTTCATGAAATACTTTCTTTTTCCCCTATCTCGAGAAAATTTTCAATCAGTCAAAGAAGTAAAATTTCATTGAAAAATTGACACACAAAAAAGATAAAGAATTGTATCATATGTGCATTAATAACAGCAAGCAAATTAGCAGTTGTTAAAAAAAGTCAATGTACTAACTGTTCAGCCACTTACCTCAGATAGATAGAAAACCTTTCCAAAAAGGGCCTGAACAGCTAGTTTTCTTTTGAAACCCTTTTCAGAATAACCTGACATATCCATGACAACTGGGCCTGAAAACCATAGACAAACCATAAGTATATGATAGCATAGCATCAAAAGTGAGGTATTTCTCTAACTAAACTCTCTTTTTTCAAATGTTGTTCCAAAGGTTAAATTAGCAATTTCAATTATGTATCAAGAGCACAAGGGAATAAGAAAGTCAACAATGCAGTCACCCCATCACTAGTAGAGGGTGAGAGAAGAGAAGAAGAAATGAAGAATAAAATGGAAGAAAAAAGATCATCAGTTTTCAGTACAACAAAGGTCTCCTTGCCATGGCTTGCTTCTACGTTGCTATTTTACTAAGCATGTCTTGTGTTAGCGTGTGAATAGCTTTAACTAGAACAAAAATCATAAATTTCAGGACCTAGAGGGGAAAAAAAGTCCCAGTCAAAAGTCAAAACCCAATATAGGGTCTACTAGCTATGATGTCACCTCCTAGCAATAAAGTTACAGCAACAATGAGCTCTGACTCAAATGGCACTTTTTCCTCTCACGAGTGTTAGTGAAGGGTAAGGTCGTGGGTTCAAGACTAAAAAATAAAAATAAAAGCTACAAGGTGACCTTAATAATCCTTATGCCAAAGGAAGAGAAACCATTGTTGATAAATAGACCATAATTTGCATTATTAACTACAGCAGTTTCCTACAAATTAGTCATTAATATGTGCACATATACAAAAGGGGAACTACCCATCAGGGTGCAACCTAGCTAGTAGGAGGCTTCGGATGAGCTGTAGACTTAGACTTCCTAGGTTCAATCCCCACTGGAAGCTTCCACTAGAATACCCAATACACAATTCTGGCCAGTGAGATGGTGTATCCGGGTTTACTACCCAAGGGTGGGTCCGAAGGGCCTTGGTGAGGTTCCTCGTCATTAAAAATAAAAGAAGGCGGGGGGGAATAAACAAAGGAAGTCATAATCAATCCAAATAACAGAACAAACAAGTATTGCAGCTGGGTTATAAAAAGGGGTGGGGAAACCGCCATGAAATTCTACATAGAAATGCTATGGTTTTTTCCCTTCAAGATGTTATAATGGCAATCATATGGTAGGAAATTGGAATTTCAGATCTCAGGAATAAGAAAGTGTTACTTGTCACAAGCCATATTCACAGTAATTTCACAAGAAAGTCTTTCATTTTGGATGAAAAATAGGTGGAATCCCGAGGCACATGATGAGGATAGTTCATTTTGCCTATGGTGGATCATCAAGTCAAGATTGTTTAAATGTGGGATATGTATCACAACTACTTCAAGACATGATACAGAAGATATACGGTCCAAACAATTACCTATCAAAAAAAATATATATACGGTCCAAACAATTGTGGTGCCATTGCCTTGTGATCTAAAGGAAAAACTTTTCAGACTCTAGCTAACAGCAAGTATGAAAAAAGGACAAACAGTCATAATAATACACTCTTGAATCCAAACTGGAGCTAAAACAGTATCCTATTTTGGGAGTATAATTTTATCTGAAGCATTAATTATGAAAGTATTTGTGTGTAGAGAAATAGAATTGCATAATAAATTTTCATTTAAGTAATAATAGATGGCATATATACCAACATGAAGGATGAGAAAAAACCTGAAAATTTTGGTTGAATCCTACAATTCAAACAATCCTATTCCTGATTCTTTATGTCCACATAAAATGTAAAAAGGCTATCTAGAGGTTTGCAGGATCAGCTGGAGTTGTTGTTTCAACTCGAGGTTTTGTTAAAAATATCAACTCAACTCAAGCAAGTACCCATTGAATATACAACAGTGGTAGAAGGGAGTATAGTTTTTCATCAATATATAGTCATTAGAATATTTGTAGATAGGGCCAAAGAAGAAACAGAAAGAAAGGGATTAGGAGTTAGTCACCCTTATCTCGCGCAATCCGTCTTGAAATTTCATTTAAAATGGCAGCAACCTGAGAGTCATCCAACATAGAAGCTTTGCGGAGGTGAATTAAATCAACAACCAAGTCAGGGTTGAAGGGCTTCTCATTCAAAGCATAGCGAATGTACTTGCGCAAAATTTCTTCCATGCCAAAACCTGTCTGGAAATGGGATTTGGGCAGTGGTCATCAAAACCCAGATTGAAAGCACCACATGGGAATAGTCATAGAATAACAAAATCAGAATCAAAATCAATATCAATATCAATCAATTGCATCAGGAAGTGAGAAACGGTATGCAACTCACTTTTTTCTCAAGTTCCTTGAGAGCATCAGGTTGTAAGTAATCTCTTCCCTTTTGAAACAAGTCATCTATTGATTTACAAAGCACAGCGTTTTTATTGACCTGAACAACAATTTGAAGATAAAGCCAACATTTTATTTTTTTTATGAATCATTGGTTGAATAAAGCGCTCACAATACACCCAATAATAACACTTGGAGAGGCATGGCATATGAATTGAATTCCAGAACAAACAAATACTTGAAATTGAAATAGAAATATAAAAAAGAAAGAAAAGAGAAGGCAGACCAGTCTCTTGCGCTTTTCTTTGGGAGAAGAGAACTTTTTGACTGTCTTAACGAAAGCGATGACGAAGGTGAGGCCGGCATAGGCCAAAGGAACGGCGAGAATCCAAGGCAAAGAGCTGGTGCCGACTCTAGGACCAGGAATGGCCTGAGTGACGGAGCCTGTGAACTCCACGACATCCAAGGCCTTCTCTTGAATCCAAGGCAGCTCTTCTTCCACTTCTACCTCCTCTACTTCTTCTTCTTTATTATTTTTATTCTTGTTTTGGGCGGGAATAGCTTTGGAATCTTTCTTGGCCGCCGCTACGGAAATTGAAGAGTGTCTGTTGTGTTGTGTGTGGAAACTCAGACAAAAAGCAGTAGATGGAAAGGGCAATGTGGAAAACTTAGGGCGGGGAAGCAATTGAGATGCATTAGAATTACAACAACAACTACAAGCAGGAGCAGCAACGAAAGCCATGGTCAAACCAAATTCTGAGACTCAGAGGGCTCGATTCTCTTTGATTTCCTGCTTCTCTTGTACACACTCGATAATGGGTTGGGTTGGGTTGGGTCGGGTCGGGGAGGACATACTATTTTTATTTTATTGTTTTTGACTTTGTTTTATCTTTTTAGGATCAAAATCATATTCAAATGCATTTCTTTTTTCTTCATACCTTATTTGCTTCTAATCCATTACATACACAACCACATTTAACAATAAGCACAATTATGTATATTTTTTTAAATACATGTATTTAAGTTTTCTTTTTTTTCTTTTTTTATAATGAAACATGTATTTAAGTTTAATACCATCGAGATTTGTTTCTAAATTTTTATCCACTCTTACTAATCCTTGTAATGGCATTATTTGGTAGAGCATGTAAATTTGTGATTCTTGAATCTTGATTGCTCCATTTTAGGACCCAAAAAAAAAACTAGTTTGTCAACTTAGTTTTTCTTTTCTAACATAATATTTAGCATTTACATTCTTCTTATAAATTAAGAAAAATTATTATATATAAGAAGGGAAACGCCAATTTTTAGATCACATTCTCTGCCCATAAAACAGATTTGTCAATATCCATACACCACCATTTTTGTTATTTAATCCAATACAAATACATAACACTACTTCATTTATCCCCAGTCATATCCTCCTCATCATCTGCTCTTTTACGACATGCTTCAGTGGATCTCTATTAAGAAAAATTCTCATTCTGATGTGAAATCACAAATATGTGGTAAAATGTTAGGGCGTCTTTTTGGCCATGTTATTACATCATTGTTTTGCTTTATAACAACAAAAGTTATTTTTATTCACCAAGAAGATTCTATCATTTCTGATTCCTAAGCAAAAATTAAGGTGTAGAAGAGGGAAGAAGGGAAACAAAAACAATATTCTTTAGAGCTCAGGTTTTGGACTTCTTGACCCACAGAGGGAGCCTGATTTTGTACTCTTGCGTTGGCTTTTCCTCTTTCTCCACTTCTTCCTCTTCTAGAACATCCTCGGAGAAGGCATTGGGGTTAGCTTTAATACAATTCTGCAAAGCCACGAACGGATGCACACAGTCTGAGCCCTTCAAAGAACAAAATTTCTATAGGTTAGCCCGACCTTTGAAAGTTAAAGTGATTCTTTTAAAAAAATAAAAAGCTGATAATTTGATCCTACAAACACCATGCTCTGGTGATGGAAGACTTAATGGCCCTTAACTTCCAAGCATCCAGTATATAAATTTCCTGGCCATCAAATTATGTACAAAGCAGAACTGCCAACAAACTACAAATATACCAACCCTCAAATCCTACAATGTGCCATTTGGTAGCAGGGAAGACGGGAGACATGAATATTCAAGCAACATCTTAATTAGTATTTAAAAATTCTTCATTGTGTTCTCCAGTCTCCTCAATAGCCAAATGATCATTAAAGTAAACAAAAAGAGAGGAGCTATAAAGATCTATGATTTGTTGCCAGCTTTAATTTCGATGCAATACATCTTAGGTGTTATTTTCTTCCTGCCCCTCCCCAACCCCAAGGTTTCCTTATCCTTATCACATTTCAAGTTCCTTACTAAGTTTTATGTCATAAAGTATAGGAAGTAAGAACATGAACAATGTACCTTTTCCTCGGAGCTACTCTTGAGGAAGCAAAGGAATGCCTCTGAAAATTGAACCCCACATGGACCATTTCGCAAGTCAGCTATGCAAGGGCATTCTAAAGCTTTCTGAGCCCTCGCATCAAGAGACTGAAAAATGGAAATTTCAATTTAGTTATTCACTTTTGAAATGGAAAATTAAGTTCATATCATATCTTTAAATGGACCAACCTCATTCTCATCATTGCCATATGCAGCAGCTTCTGTAAATGAAAACCATGACAGGATTGTCAAAATTGCATGAATTTCTAAATATATTCATCCAACAAGCTACAAAAAAAGGAACACACCACATATGTAGTACGTGTTAGAAATTCTTTTGGAGTTATCCCACAACTTGGCATTCCCAAATTGTTGTGTTTTCTTGTTTTTTAAACAAGATACATTGTCTGACGAAGTTTGTTATTCTTGCTTTACTGTTTTCTTAATAATCTCTTCTACTTTCTTAAATGCTTTCTTGTTTCTCAGTTCGAAGATCCCTAGTTTAGCTCCTCCATTACATTTGAAATGACGTAAGTATTACATATATGACTAGAAATTTGGATTGGCTGATCCTTTTCTACAGTCTACACATGTTGAGAAGAAAGATAATATGATGCTAAGAGCTTTGTAGCTTAATTTTATGAAAAGAAGCAAGATTCAAACCCCTTACACACAAAGAAAATTTGATGTAACATCAATTCAATTCCTAAAGAATTTAAAGAAACGCGTGAAATCCATAGTTGCTTGGTGGAAGTGTGTCAGGAATCACAAAGAAAGACTTTAATAATATAATATATAGAGAGAGGGGGAAATAGAGGTACGTACCAGCAATAAGGGACTCCATGGAGGAAGTAGTAGAAGCAGCAGCGTGAGAATCCGGTTGTGATGCAGGGAATAACGGCTCTCCTTGATCTACTGCGCCGGCTACCGAGCTCTCAACTTGACCCATTGTATCCAACAACTTGACCCATTTAAGTTTTACCCAAAATAAAATATCTTATTATTCACCACTAATTTCCAAGAAATTTCAATATGTATCACGTGACAAAAAGAGCAGCTTCGACTGGGCCACACTTAGCACTCAGCCCAAGTCCAACCGGCCTAAATTACTTTTACCCCTTTTGTTTTTTCCTAGTCTGAGACTCAGACACGTCTCTCACTCAAAATAAGACCGCATGATGAAAAGAATCCATTAATTTTTTGTGTTATTAGAATATAGTTTCTGAGGCATCTAATCTAACCAATCCATTTCTTTATTTCATACCTCATTTGAGTCCATAGTTGTTCTTAAATCCATACTAGCTTTCCGAACATTTTAATTTTCAAAGGAAAAAAGAAAAAGAAAAACAAACAATTAGATCAAAGGCAGTGGATTGTGATTCAAAATGCCAGGATATTATTACTTAATAGTCAAATTTGATACGGTAAAGGCATAGTCTTCTTTAATGGTGCCCGTCTAACTCTTTGGTCTTAAGAATACTGGTTTTAAGAATGAGTGATTGCCCTTTACCCTTTTCCAACCCTTACTGCCAAAACCATAGAACAGACAACTAATATATTCCACTTATTGTGTAGGGTTCTATATTGTCTAACCAATCCCTTTCAGAAAAGAAGAGGTTTAAAACAGTAAATAGCCTGCATGAATTGAATTCAATCTGGAACTCATGTGACTCGGCAACAAAGAAAAAAATCACATCTCTCCCTCTTTTCTAATCCGCAACCATTTTCCAACAACACCAATTGTAATGACGGGTGCAGGCAGCTTAATCTGCCAATATTTTGAAGTTAAAACCAAACAATACAATCAACTTCATAAAGCAAAAATGGCTTCAGAAGTTTAACCAAACAACATAATTCTTTGCAATTTCTCCTTCACAATCAGAATGAGCTACACCTATTAAATGCCTGACAAAGAAACCAAATTCCTGTACAAATTCTGAATCACCCTCTAAAAGTGAGAAAAGCTGGGTGGAAGTCATAATGTAAAGAAATGAGGTATCCTCGGTCAAACATTATCTGGCCAGAACTCCCTATAAAAAGCCCGCTCAAATTCCTTCTCTTGCAACTGCTTTTCTAACTCCTGCATCTTCATTATCCTTTTTGAGGCTGCCTTGCGTTTCTTGGAAGGCAATTGATCCTGGATTTACAACAATATAAGTGATTGTTAGTAAAATACTAAAATGTACATAACAGGAGACTTGAAAACATAGATGATACAATCAGAATAAATATGTATCAAGGTCAACAAGTGGCTCACTATTGCCACGTGGAGTTAAACCTCCTTTTTCTAAGTATATTAAACCTCATTCCCCCCCCCCCCTTTTTTTATATCATTGTATTTTCCTAAATTTTCTCATCAACCAGAACTGGAATATAGATAATTCTTCAGCAAATTTAAGTTCAGAAAGTTAAAAATTGTATCATTTTACATTATTTGAAAAATCTTCTCCTCTATGTAAATTCGCATTATTTATTCAACAAACAACTATATCAGCACCATGGCAAATTATACTATGAAAAGGCTTCCACATGAAGAGCAACTACAACGTTTTGAGGGGGGGAATTGATTTTCCTTGGAAAAGCATTTGGAAAGTCCGTATCCTGTCGTTTCTTTTCGTGGTGTGTGGCATTAGGGAGGACTTTGACAGCTGATAATTTAAGGAAAAAGGGAATAATTATTACGTAGTGGTGCTTCATGTGTAAAAACCATGGGAAGAATGCGAATCATCTATTTCGACATTGTGTTTTGGCTTGGAAATTGTGGTCGATGATCTTTCACTTATTTGGTGTTTCTTGGGTGATGCTACATGTGGTGCACAAGATGTTTTCGTGTGGGATAGGGCAGTTTGGTAAGAGAAGTAATGAGGGGACTTGGAAAGCTGTTCCTTTGTGTCTAATGTGGTGTCTTTGGAGAGAACAGAACGCTCAGTGTTTGAGGGGCAAGAATTGAGTGTGGTGAAGCTGAAATATTTATTTCTGAAATTCTATATGATTGGACTTCACCGTCTCTTTCGTTTTCTGTTGCGGGGTTCCTAGAATTTCTGGATTCCTTGAGATTTCACTGATTCAGTGTACTATTGTTTGTAATTTTTATTCTCTTAGTTTCTTTTTCTTTTCTGTTTTTGTGCTTTACTCTTTGTATACAGCCTGTGTACTTGGGTAAGAGCAACTCCAGCAGTAGTCTCTATATTATCTCTATATATGCACTATTCAACAACTCTCTATTTATTTTTTCACACAAGCTCTCCAGCAGCACTCTCTATTCTATTTAAATATACTTTTTTTATTATTTATTTTATTTAAATATTATATTTTTTATTCATTTTTTTTATTATTTACCGCCAACAATTACCCGTATAACCAACAGCTATAATCCAAATCCTTCCCACCCACCGCCGCCACCACCACCACCACCGTGAATCAACCCAGAACAACCAAAACCCACCGCGACTACCACCGTGAATCAACTGTCAACTACCACAAACCCAACAAAAACCATCACAAAATTTATTTCTAAGCAACCTACCAGCGCAAAGACCCAAACCCTAGGCCGATCTGGTGGTGAGCCTCGGCAAAGACCCAAACTCAGCACAAACCCACCAGCGCAAAGACCCAAACCCTAGGCCGATCTGGTGGTGAGCCTCGAGCCCAAGCCACCGAATCAACCACCACCACGCCGGCAAGCCCAAGCCACCGAATCAACCAGTCTTGCCGTCAACCACCACCACGCCGGCAAGCCCAAGCCACCCCGTTTCGTGCTTCAACAGAAAACCCAAAGAGGCCGAGAGAGCACAGAGAGAAGAGAGAGCACAGAGAGCAGAAAGGAAATGAGAAGAAGAGAGAGAAAAATTCGGATGAAATGAGAGGAGAGAGAAAAATTCGGATAAAATTAGAGTAAAGGTCGGTGGTCCCACGCCGAGAAAGTGATTTTTTAATCAAATACAAAGTGTACAGTAGCTTTTCATTTGCTATACACTTTGTAAAAAAATTTGAAGATGAAGAGTTGATTTACATGACTGCTGGAGCAGTTTTTTTCAATTTGTACTCTATTTGTAGAGATAGAAAGGAGATATAGATGACTCCTGGAGTTGCTCTAACACCCCTTTTGCTTTTATTATTATTTACTTATCAAAAAAATAGATTTATGTTTACTTTGTGAAAGTCAATGTTATTCTTTACGCTACTACTATTAGCCCCTTGTTTAAGCGTCCCATGGAAGCATATGTCTGTACTTCTTCCTTGGTTGACAAATCAATCAATAAAAAAAAAAAAAAAAAAATCCTAACCTAAAACCCTTCCCTCCATGTCCATTCTTATAACCTCTTATAAAAATTTAGGTATTTGGTTCATTTTAATTACAATAATTATATAAGTGTTCTATAAGGTTTGCTTGTCCAGAGACAAAAAATAAATACAAATTGATAAATAAGAAGAAGAAAGGGAAAGAATGAAAGGACATGGAGTTTTAGAATATTGCTAATAAAGAAATTCACCTGAACATTTTTCTGATTAGATGCAGCAGTATCATTAGGACTCTTGGCAGTCTTCGTTATTTTATCTGCTCCAAGACCTCGTTTATTATTTTTTAAATATGTTTTTATAGGCTCCAACCTACCCTGTTTACACAATAAACAAAATAATTAGATTTTCTGTCCAGATAACTTGGTATTATGGGTAAACAGGCTCAAGCACTGAAACGGGGGGAAAACAGTTGAAGACCAGCTAAACAAAAGGGTGTTGAAAGAGGAATCAACAAAATGACATTTACAGATTTGCATAGCCCTGTGTGGGATCATCAACCCAATGTACCAAGTAATATAACCCATCAACAATTTAAAATTATAGGAAAGAATACTAACATTGAATGTATTGCTATTATGTAATCAGAGTCATACTTGTTATCATTTCTTAGCAGAATAAACCATACGGAATCCTTCAACAAGAGTACAATTCCACACCAGTATTAAAAACAAAAAATCAAAATTAAAATTAAAACCCACTCCCACTCTCACGCCCACAAGTGTATCGAGTATTTCTTGACTGGCCTTGGGAAACTATAGGTGACATTTTTTCTTGATTTGTAAGCTACAACTTAGAGGTCTTGAACCCACAACCTCATCATTCATCCCATTCTTATGGTGGGGGGAGATGGCAATTAATTACTTAGACAGCAGATGCTGATTAGTTAATTATTTTCTGATTGAGTCTTGACCTACTAAGGACTGGTTTTTTAGATCCAAAAACAATTGTAGTGTACCATAAATTTAATCTAAGCTCTCTGATATAAACCAAGACAACAAGAATGAAGATGAAGATATTGATATAAAACAAAAAGAAGAAGAAAGGAACCTGCTGGGAAGCACCAAGACCAGTACCTTCTTTCCAACCGTGCTTCTTCAAAAGCTGCAAAAATTACCGTCCAAATTTTAAATACTATTATAAGATGGAAACCCTAAAAAGACAAAGAGAAAATATATATATAGAGAGAGAGAGAGAGAAAGACGAACCCGAAAACCAATGTTGGAGGAGTCTATGGCTGAAGGCTTATTTGATGAAGAATACGAAGAAGATGTCAAATCCTCTCCCATGCCTGATGCCTTTTGAATTGACAAATTGGTGTTTATTCCTACTTCCTACTTCCTTTGTTTGGAATTTTGATATCGCAGTCGCAGCTGAATTTCTAGTTATTCACGGATTTTTCAAAATCGGCTTCGGGATAGAGTCGGCAACGTTGCCCTCGTGAGTCGTGTCCTCTCCTCTCCCTGTTTTCTCAGGAAACCAACCCACTTTGGCAACGACAGCCACTCAATTTTTAAAAGAAAAAAAAAAAAAAAGGTTAATTATAAGGTTTAAAAAGAAGTAAAAATCAAATTAGTCCATGGACTATCACTTCAATTATTTTAGTAATTAACTCATTAAGGTATCTAGCAAAAAAAACAAAAAATTAACTCATTAAGGTAATTTGTCTTCTTGTTTTCTTTTTTAGTCTTTTTGGTATAAACGACAAAAGGTTTAAGATTTGTAGATTATATATTCCAATACTTATATTCATTTAAAGTATTATAATTTATTTATCTAAGAAAAAAAAAAAGCTTTATAATTTATTCATCGTTAACCTTGAGGGGTAGGCTCAACTAATCTGGTCTTGATGTGTTCCTTAATGATCATTAATTCGAGTTCCCTCATGACCTCCTACTAAAGGCAAAGCCTTGCGCCTATCATAGTACACATGACTAATTAAGTGTTATGAGTTCTTCTGAAATTAGTCGAGGTGTGCATATTTACGAAATACTGACCCGAACACCCAAGGTTATCTAACCCAAAAAAAAAATGTATTCATTATTTATCATAACTAGTATATTTTTTGGGAATGTCATAAATCATATTACTAATATTATTTAACAAGTAAACATTATTCTTTATGAATTGTACTTATTTTTTGGCTTTAACAAGTAAACATTATTCTTTATCCAATATTAATTGATTTATCTTTTTCTTACAAATTATGGGTAATATTTTCTATACATCTCATCCATGGGCTTGGGAGTTTGTTGAATAATTGATCTAACTACTAATTTCGTATTTTTTGAAAAGTTTTAACATATCCTTCAAGATAACAAATTTTGAAATTTTTGCCTGAATAACATAAATTTTGCACATTCTTAGATTTTTGGTTTTCCAATAATACATCATCAAATCCAATAAAATTATAAAGTAAAGCTTCTTTTGTGTGTGTGTTTTGCCTTCTTATGATTTTTACATTATTTTTAACCACCGCAAGGTGTCTACTTTAATGGTAGCTACAAGGTAGTAAACAAAAAACTTGTCAAATTATTTCTATAATTACACATTTCGATAAATAGAGGTTAAGCCCAACCATCTATCACTTTTATTTGAATTTTAAAAAGAAATACTTGTAAGATCAAAATAGGTTTCATTTCAAGCAAAATTATATCATCTATTTTCATAAACTAATGAGTAGATGGAAAGGTTTATTCCTTTTTTTGTAATTGTTTATTTTATCCAATAATAATATTTGTCAGTATTAAATTCATTACTTCCCCATTATCCAAATTATTTTGGATATAATTGTTCTTTGATTTATATGTTATGTGAAAAATATATCTTTCATTGTTCACTTACGCTCACAAACATTGGATGTGTGAAGAATCTAAAGATTGAATATCTTCATTTTCATAATCTTAAATAAAATTAGTTGGTTCATAATACAAAAGTGTTGAAATATATTCATATTCAAAATAAGTGTCTATTATCCTATCAAATATTTAATTAATCTATTGACAGCAAGTTGTGGATCTTTATAAAGATGTCATAATTGCTTTAAGACTTCTTTTAAATTTTTCATATCTACTTTTTTAGTATAGTTATAGTTTTTATTTTTATTTTTATATCATGGTATAGTTATAGTTAACTTATTTTTGAATGGCCATTATATCTTATAAAATTTTGATTAATATATTGATTTTGTTTATATCTTTTTAAACCACAAGTTTTGATTTTTTATGTTTTTAGCCACGAGTTAATACAATAACTAAAACTATTCTTACTAGTTATTATACTATAATGTAAAACCGAAGCTTTTTGACTTTTGGTTGACCTCAATTTCGCCAATAAGCTTTTGATTTACATTTTACACCTATTATTTTATATATATTTTTAATTGAATAAATTTTATTCTATAAGAAACATCTCATTAGTCTTGACACATATATTTTCTTTATAGAAACAATATATAGTTCATATATAAACACAATTAATAAATGCTAATACTATAATATATTTTATATATAAATACAATAATAATAAATTTCTTTTAATAATTATCAATTTTCATATTTAGACAAAATATAAAAGTAGAAAAAATCATATTTCGACCAATAATTCTTTAGATTTCATTTTAAGTAATTTTTCTGTAATACGGATTTGGGATTTTATTAAATTTCAAGATTATTATAAATGTATCATTATTATATTTCTTGTGTCATAACCAAGTTTAATATATTTTATCATTTATTATATGATGTCTAAACCATATGCTTTGCGATGCTTAAAACCGAGAACGTGAATTCCAAAACTATTCCTAACTCAAGGTCAAAATGGGGGACAAAAGATATGAGTTTTGAGAAAATACAAGTATATTGGTGTTTTTTTTTTTTTTTTTTTGTAAGTATATTGGTGTTACAACAATTATAAATGAAACAACAAACAATAATAACAATCAATAACACCAACACACAATATTGGTGTTATAACAATCAGAATATTGGAGCACTTTCAAACTCAGTTGAAAGGAAATTTATTACACTCCAACTGAAATCAAATTAATTACACAACAAAATCTAAAACCCTAACGACAATATTATCATGACATTTTTGTCGTTTATGTCATCACATGTTAGTTTCAATAGAGATACTGATAGGATTTATTTTTATTTTTGAAAATTTACTTGAAATGATTGTGTATGTGAATTATATCTTTTCCTTGACAAAACTTATGTACTACGATACTTTATCTCTACTACTGAGAAAGTAGTTAAATGGTTAAAAAGTAGCTGCTAACTAATCAATTTAAATAAAGTATTATAATTTTTATTAAGTAACTTTATTTTTGTTGTGAGATGTCACTTTGTTTATTTTGAAAAAAAGGTCTACCATGCTTCCTTGTGGCAAGTTAAAAAAATCAAGTTTTAATCTTCCTTGTACAGTCCAAATAGGTTGATCCATATTAACAAATATGGAAAGAATGTTTAGATTGTTAGGTTTTATAAAAGTTTAGGGGTTTAATTTGGCAAGATTAATATGTTACAAAGGGAAAGGGAAAAACTTTTAGATGTCATAATATGTAATTTCACCTTTTTGAGATGCCCTATTATGTAATTTGGTGTTTTGATATTTTATTGCTTGAATTATTAAGGTGTGAAAAAAAGAAAAATGGAAAACCCATTGTTTGGAAGAAATGAAAATGAGAAAGCCTCAAATATAGGCAGATCTGTTTGCTGACCGTGGCTTTGAAATATTTTTTTTTATCTTTCTCTTTGGGCTCTCCACGTTTGTCTCTTCGTCTCGCTTTGCTCTGCTCAAACAAACCTAAACCACCAAGAGAGAGTCAGACGAAGAAGAAGAAGGTGAGAGATTCGGAGATGGATTTGGACCAGTGGATCTCGAAGGTGAAAGACGGCCAGCATCTCCTCGAAGACGAGCTCCAACTCCTCTGCGAATACGTCCGTATTTCCTTACTTTTTTTCTCAATTCTAGGGTTTAATTTTCTAAATTCATCGATCTCTCTTTTCCTCTAATATACTCGTATTATGTTTGTATATTGATATTACTAGGGTTTATGTTCTCTGTTACTTTACTTAGGCCTTAAAGGAATCTGTCCGTCTCACCAATTTACTTTTCTTGGCAAAATTGGAATATTTACATGCGCTGTGTATTATTTATTTTTAAATTTTATATTGTTAATTAAACACGCATCCAATGCAATTTGAGTTAGAGCTCATTGGCATTTTAGGGCTCATCCACATTCGAAATATTACATTTGAATGCTTGACATGCTTGACTCTTATGTTATGAATGTGAAAGTTTTTGATAAGTATATCTCGTTAATCTTTGTGTTGATTTTATAGTGTATACATGGTGTGAAGCAAAGAAGTCTGCCTATTAAGTCAATCTGCTGCCTCCCCATTGACAGTCTATGCTGATTGCTTTCAAAATCTTTAGAATACACTTCATTTTAAATCATGCAACACTTCCAAAAATGCGAGGCTTCGATGGTTGCACAAGGCTGCATTGTTACCAAATCACATGTCCCAATGCATCACTCATGGCTTTAGAATACAGCATTAGTCTAGAATTTATGGTCATATCTATTCTGGATCATGTCACTGTGTGAGTTCATGTAGCATTGTAAAATGTCTAGTTGGATGTCTGTCGTCGTTTTTTTTTTTTTTTTTTTTTTTTTTGTGTAATGCTTATTCGTTGGAATTATATTCTACTTGAAATATACTTGATGAATGTCTGATCTATAATCTTCTCCAAATGTTCAAGTGTAATTATCTTTCATTTTATTGGATCCTTTTTTTAATAGCAACAAGATTCTCTCAATTGTGTTGGTTTATTTGACCATATGTATGTTATGTAATGACATTGTAATTGTCAATGCATTATATAAAACAGAGTTGCCTTCTTTCACAAATTATTTTGGATATTACCTTTTTCTGAAAGAGGTTTATAATTGATGCACTCTTATTCACTATTGTGTAAATAATCACAGGTAAAAGAGATCCTGATTGAGGAATCCAATGTGCAGCCCGTCAATAGTCCAGTCACTGTTTGTGGTGATATTCATGGCCAATTTCATGATCTAATGAAACTTTTCCAGACAGGAGGTCATGTGCCAGAAACAAATTACATATTTATGGTATGATTTACACTTTTTGTTAGAAAATAACCTGACATGTTATTGCACCGTCTGATATCATTTGCTCATGTGCTGGAGGTACTAAATGTTTCTAAATTCTTGGCAGGGGGATTTTGTTGATCGAGGTTACAATAGTCTTGAAGTTTTCACTATCCTTTTGCTTCTTAAAGCTAGGTATGTTTTTATAGGCATGCTTGAACTTGTTAGTGACCTTTTTCCCCCCTGCACATGGTGTTATTGTCTATGTGAACCATATTTATTGCTCATATCGCTTCCCCTAGTCTTGTTCTTCTTTACATTATAAGGGTGGTTACTACATTGTTGGCCCTCCCAAAGCTCAGTACAAACCTAGAATATGTGGTGTACAAGTTATTTTAGTTTTGGCAGGTAGTTAATTGGTCAAATAGTAAATTACATACCAGTAAGAAGAAAAGGACTTTGAAGTTCTTGCTCCTTCTTCCCCTCCTTAAGGAAGAAATTTGAAGGAGTTGCTTACCCGAAAAAGGTTAGTATGAGTAGGATATATCCACACATATGTGTATCTTCTTCTTTCAAATGGAAAATTACGAACTTTCAGGATAGTCACCCTTATTGAAGGTCACTCTGTACAGTGATTGAAGGTCAGCTTGTTAAAATAACGTTTAGCACAAGGACTTATGTCTAACGGATCATTGCACCTATCAATTGCCGTTTAAGACTCAAGAGAGATGAGAAGTACTTAATTTTGTTTTTGATAAGTCATAGAAATTACTTTGCCAATATGACAGGGAGATAGGAAATACTCATGCAGAAATATTAAGACGATGGTTGCTGTTGTTATATATTATTTGTTAGGTGCTTATTTTTTGTATATCTTTAGTTTGTATTGTATTAAAGATTTCCTGCCAGATTGTAGCATAGTTGGGGCTTGAAGATCAGTACTAAATTTGAAATTGTTATTCTTTGTTGGTCGCCTTTGTCTATGTAATGGTGTGACCTTTTTGGGGTTGAAATTTTACATTGATTCTTGTCTGGGCTCCCTAAAGACTCAAGTGTGAAGATTATGAATGGTTGTGCCACATTTGTTATTAGATATCTATCCATCTTCAAAAGCTTATTTGCCTGTTTGTTCTTTTTGGTGCTTCTTTTTCCTCACAGATACCCAGCAAATATTACCCTTTTGCGTGGAAACCATGAAAGCAGACAACTAACTCAGGTGTGCTTTTCAGTGTTTTAATTGTCTGTTGTGTCAGTTGAGCTGCTGAAGCGAGTCAGAAGTCAATTATTTAAAACCTCTTCTAAGTACGGTTCTGTTTTGAAATGGCATTTGTGCATTGGACAAAGAATTTTGTTAAGTGTTGTAACATTTATTTTTTATTCCTTCTCTCTGTTTGATGTTATTTTAGGATACGTTTGACTGATTTTATGGTCCATTGAAAGTAAATGTTTTATTTTTGCCTTCATAATAAATGATTTTGGTGATTTCCGAATGAGGAACTGGGGTGAGCCCAGACTTCTCGTGGCGGTATTTATTTATAATTGAACAAAAGAGAGAAGCGAAGCCGGAGCCAACAAACTGAAAGATACCCGTGGGAAAGCATGGGGATTTATTGTATTATAAATTAAAAGCTATCTTTTTCTTGTTCTGGTTGGAATTCAGATAGCGTATAAATTAAATAGATTCTTGGGTTCTTTTCTTCTGTTGTGCATTTTATATTTGATATTTCTTTTAGGGAAAATAATAACGCTGTAAAACTTGTCGGGGATACTTAGGGTGTATCACTGATATACTCCTTTTGCACCCTTTATATATTTCATTCATACATTGTAGTAAACTTACATTATTTAAAAAGACTGTAAAACTTAACGCAAAATCCCTCCCCATCTCATTGATACGTTTATATTTATTATTGTTCTATGCAGCGTTAACCAAATTGATAGATAGAGTTTAATGCAATAAGCAAATGTTTCCTTTTCAGTTTTGGCAAAAAGATTGGTTTGGTTTTCGGGGTAATGTTTTTGATTGGTAATCAATAATGATATCTTGAATAGAAAATTTCTAGTTTTGTTCCTACTGTTGTAAATTGTAATATATTCCTAGTGGACTTAAGAAAAAAAACAATAGTGGCAATCACAAAAAGGAAACGTGAAATGCTTGTGATTAAGAGCTTCACTAACTAGGAGGATATTGTTAATAAAATATCTGCATTCACCATATTGTTTAAACATCTGTTAGATTTTGTTAGTTTTATAAATTTTTAACTATCAAAAGCTGCTATTTTAAAAACGATCTTGAATTCCCATCTCAAGATCTCATGGTTGCTGAAAGGGAATCTTGCATTTGCCACAAGTAAGATTTTTGGTATGATGTGCTTATAAAAAAAAGAGATTCTTGGTCGGATATATGTTGATGTGGAATTTCTGACTTTGCTAGGTATATGGTTTTTATGACGAGTGCCAGAGGAAGTATGGAAATGCTAATGCATGGCGGTATTGTACAGATGTTTTTGACTATCTAACGCTCTCTGCAATTATTGATGGAACAGTAAATCTCTCTCTCTCTCTCTCTCTCTCTTCTCTCTATATATATATATAAACACACAAGTTACTCCTAATATAACTCTTATACAATATTATACCTCTTAATAACTTTTAAATTTCTTTGCTTGCCTATCATGCTTGCCAAAATGAAGATAATTGGAGATTAAGAACTACCTTAAATTGCTAGTGTTCAAGATTATTATTATTATATGTTCTATAAATCTACTAAAAATGAGATTCAGATTGAATAGTAAATGAAATTGACTTGATGCGAAATTTAGCATGCATGATAAGCATATGGAGGACATGTAATCTAACATTGGAATTGACAAAATATTAATCTAATTGAAGATTATTGAGTGGTGTTACATGACAAAGAGTTATTGCCTGTGTATATTCTCATGTGTTAGTTGCGTGTGTAATGATTGGGAGTTGGACCAGGTGGTGACTTTCTTTTCCCTTCTTCATTCCCATACTCCCCGGGTTGATGAGGTGGACAAGTTAGTGTGGGGCCCATCTAGGAAGGGTATATTTGATTCTCGATCATTCTATCACGTGTTGCATAATCCTCCAAAAATTTGTTTTCCTTGGAAGAGTATTTGGAGGGTGAAGGCTCCCCCAAGGGTTGCCTTCTTCATGTGGACAGCGACTTGGGGTTGGATCCTTACTTGTGATAATTTGAAAAAGAAGGGCTTTGTGCTGGCCGGTTGGTGTTGCATGTGCAAAAATGCGGAGGAGACGGTGCTCCATTGCTGGTTTGCAAAGCAGCTCTGGAACTTTGTTTTCTAGTTTGCAGGGATTGATTGGGTGCTTCCGCTTCATGTTCTAGATATGTTATTTGGTTGGTGGAATTGGTTTGGGAAGAGGTCCTCGGGTGTTTGGAATTTAATCCCTTCATGCCTCATGTGGACTATTTGGAGGGAAAGAAACAAGCACACCTTTGAGAACATGGAGACTCCTTTGGCTAAAGTCATTGAGATCTTTTTTGTCTCTCTGTTTGATTGGTCTAGGGCTTGGGGGCTTACGTCTTCTCCTTCTGTGGGAGAGTTTTTAGAGTCTTTTGCTTGTAACAGCTTTGATTTACACTTGTAATCCTGCTTTGAGTGCATGCTTTATGCACATCAAGCTTTCTTGAATAAAACATCTACTTATCAAAAAAAAAATATATTCTCATGTGTTAGTTGCATGTCCAGTTTTGGAATTTAAAGTATGTTTGTTTGGTTTTGTTATCCCAGGTGCTTTGTGTCCATGGTGGTCTTTCCCCTGACATTCGAACAATTGATCAGGTTTGTCCCTCTCTTTACTGTTGGTCATCAGAATCTATTAAGCAATATCAATATTTATATGCACTTTATGTCTCTTGCTGGGAATGCCCATGTGATGCATAGTATATTTTTATTTACTGAACGAATTCTTTGAAAATCAATTGAAGTTATCAATTTCGTTCTGCTGAACAATTTTAATAAAAATTAGTTGAAGCTATTGCCTTTTCTGTTTATTATTTAAATAAATTACAATCTTCTATGCACATGTAAATACGAGCTTTCTACTACTACCACTTTTAATATATATATATATATTTATATTTAGTACAGCCTTTCATGTTTTCTTGTTATCAATCACATGATCAAGGGATCATGGAGATGATGGATGGCCTAACACACAAAAAGGATTTTGTTCTGTGGTGTGTGTAAAATTGTATTCCACATAACCTGAGGCATACCAATAATTTAAGTTGATCTCTTTGACGCTTCCACCATCATGGCAAACTATACCAGGCAAGTGACAAGAACGTGAGGTGCTTTCGTCGCTCCACCTGAGCCACCACCACCAGCGTCAAAGAAGCATGAATACAGTTGTATTAAACTTGTAAAAAAAAATACTGTTATTACCCTCTGCGTCAAGCAAGATTCCCTCCCTAATCTGTTTGGTGCTTTATCATGTTAAGAAGTGTACTGTTTTTCTTTCCTGTCTTTGTTTTCTGGATATCTATTTTCTGACGTAATTAGCTTTTTCATCTAGTGTCAAGGAACACTCTTATGAAATTATTGACATGGAGTTTTGGATTGAATTTTATTAAAACAAGCTTCTCTTTGCAGATAAGGTTAATAGAACGAAATTGTGAAATTCCACACGAGGGGCCGTTTTGTGATCTCATGTGGAGTGATCCTGAAGATATTGAAACATGGGCAGTCAGTCCGCGTGGAGCAGGTTGGCTTTTTGGGTCCAGGGTCACTTCTGAGGTAACATGATATGATCTCAAGTCTCAACTTTAATAGGATATATATATATATTTTTTCTTATTGTTAAGTTACACATGCACCCAATGGGTCTCGAACCCACGACCTCCCCCTCTCTCTAGAACTTATAAGGGAAGGAGGTGCCAGTTGAGCTAGAGCTCATTGGCTTAATAGGATATTTTCCTGCTGAACTTAAGAATATTTGCTCTTTTGCAGTTCAATCACATAAACAATCTGGATCTGGTTTGTAGAGCACACCAACTTGTACAAGAAGGCCTTAAGTACATGTTTCAAGATAAAGGCTTAGTAACTGTGAGACTCTAATTTATATATTAGTTTGCTGCTTAATTATTTAAAGGTTGATTGAGTACATTGTTTCTGGATCTTTGCAGGTGTGGTCTGCTCCAAATTACTGTTATCGTTGTGGGAATGTGGCTTCTATATTGAGCTTCAATGAGAATATGGTGAGATATTATGAGCTTACTTTGTTCCTTATATTATGTGTTCATGATAGAGGGGAATGTTCAGATTCAGACTTGTATGATATATCTGATACTATGGTATTTAGAATCCCCCTATTATCGTGTTATGCATAGTTATATTTTTTAGCCCTGAGTTCAGTGTGGTGTTGCATTATGTCTTCGGTTTGAATTTTACCATTACAAAAAGAGGAGACAAAAAACTGCAAGCATAACTGACTGTTTTTCATGACTTGAATTAAGGAGAGAGAGAGAGAGAGGAGAGAGAGGACACAACTTTTATGTGTGTGGGTTAGACATGTTTTTTACAAGTAATTGAAGAAATTTATTGAAGAGAGAAAAAAGTCAGAGCTCCCCATGTACAAAGGTAGTGTACTAGGGAAGCTACAAACATCATCTAAAATTACATATATCTAGAACTTCCTCCAAACTTAAAAAAGAGTGACAACTCAAAGCAGCCATCCAATTTTACATAGAGCGTTAAAATGTTCATTCCCTTCAAATGTATGTTAGTTGCATTCTCTCCAAATAGTCCACATGATGCATGATGGAATCGCCCCCCATAATTCACTACTACGATGTCTACCAAAGCTCCCTTGCCAACAAGCTAGCAAATCCAAAACCCTCTTAGGCATAACCTGAAGAGAGAGGGAGAGAATGAGAAGGAAAGAGGGCATAGCAGCAGTAGGAAGAAGTGAAGATGTCAGGTTGGGGTAGGAGTGAGGGCAATGTTATGTTAGGGATTTCTTTCCTTACAAAATAATGGAAGTGTCCTCTTTGGAAAGAGTTTAAAGATAGCTATCACTGGGGGTATTCTTGTCTTACAAATATGGGTACAATTGCTAGATTCTCAATCTCGATCTTTATTTATTTTAAGTGTTACCTCTGCATTTTTTATAGTTCTTTTGCTCTCTCTCTCTCTTTTTGTTTGATATAAGCCGATATGGTAGCCAGCCAAAAGGATGGCTCTTAGTTTGGAGGTTTGTCATTTTGGGTCACATATCACATTGGTTTGTATCTTCGTTTCATATATTCTTCTTTCTTTGATTTCATGTACTCAGGTTTAGTATATTCATTTTAGACAATCTGTGTGTAAAATCATTTGTTTATTTATTATAAAATAGTACTCCCTTCATTCCCTTTCCTTGTCTTGCTTAGCAACTTTTAACTTTTTAAGGGATATTATCTAATGGGTAAAACTTAAGTACAGTTCCTTAAGTCAAGTACATTAGGTTCATAGTTGAATTCAAATACATTGAATTTAAATATTCTTGGAAAAGATAGTATTGTTTTTGTTTCATTGGTTAATGCAACCATGTGTTTGAATTCAATTGGGGAACCTAATGTACTTAACCTAAGGAACTGTACCTAAGTTTTACCCTTATCTAATGCATTGTCCTTTTTAAGGGTGCTTTAGGAATATTATTAAAATTGTGTCCAATGACGTTTCAAAAAGGACTATATTTTTTGATGTCCCAAAATAAAATAGAGGACCGAGAAAAAGGGATGGAGGGAGTAAATAGTAGTTGCTAATAATATTCTTCAAATGGGAAGGGCAGCTTCATCACTTTGTTTAAGGTCACAATGTTACTCTTCTTTCTTATTAGCTTAAAAAAGGTCACTGTGGAAGACCAAATTGTATTTGCACTGAAGAATATGGAAAAAGGTTTCTTGAAATACAATTATTGGTTATTAGCAAATATTATTCTGTAATACTTTGTTTGGTGGAGCTTTTGGAGGTTGATGTTTGTCGCTGCTGTTATTGATTAGTAATTCAGAATTTCAATAATACATGTTAAGCTTCTAATTTACATTTTTATATTGACCATGCATGAACATCTATTGCTATATGACTGAGTACTCTCATCATCAGGATCATGATTTGGGCTGCTAAATTGCATTTTTTTTAATATATCTTGAAAGGAATGGAATTATTAGGGTGTGACTAAAGCTGAATCTAGTGTTTGTCAGCTTGTGCTATTCTAAACAGGAAATTTTCTCTATTGTGAGGAGTCTTTATTATGTTATACTAAGTTCGTGGATGCTCATTTTTTGCCATTTGCAACAGGAGAGAGAAGTTAAGTTTTTCACTGAAACAGAGGAGAACAACCAGATGAGAGGGCCCAGGACAGGAGTCCCATATTTCTTATGATCACAGAGAGTTATTTGCCTGCATTACATGTAAACCAATTGAAGAATTGTGATTTGATGTTGAGAGTGAGGAAGCCCTGAATACGTTGATGTTTGCGTCTGGTCAAGTTGCTTTAATATTTGTGAGCTGTGTATTAGGTTGCTAATTGTAACTCAATCCATTATTTATCAGTTAATGTCCTCATTCCAGGAAGTTTCTGATCCAGCCTGCTCATGGATGCTTGTGCTGTGTATTAGGCTGCTATTGTTGCTTAGGTAATTTTTAACTAGCATCTTAATTTTATGCCATGTATTTTAGCGCTCTTTTGGACTTAAGACTGGTTTTTGTGCATAACCTGCTTCCTAGATAAGTTGTTTCCAATGTGAGAAAACATGCAAGAGTGAAAGGGGAAAAGAGATGTATGACATCTGATCCATATATGAAATGGGAATTATCATCATATTTTATTGTGGTGTTTTTTCTCTCTCTCTCTCTCTCTCTGCCCAGTTAGGATTGGGATGGATGCCCAAGACCTAAAATCTGAATTCTATCCGGTTTTAGAATGTTAGCTTAATAAATTAGATCAAAAATCTTTTTGAAATTTCAAATCTGTCCTAGGATCGGGAGGGATGTTGATGGATTGAGAAATCTACTAAATCTTCATTATTGTACTTAAATAAAGAGCTGGTGTAATCAAGTTTCAATGGAGATTTTGTATTCATCATGAGGTAGTTTTTATTTGTATATTTTTATTATATATATATATATATATATATATATATATATATATATATATATATATATCAAGGGAGGTTTTAGCGTATTACCACCCAATTGTATAGTAAAATACAAAAATTGGTTGGAACTTGGAAGGACAAGATCTTGAATTTTATGGGCTCTATTCTTTTCTCTATTTTTCCCCGACTTTTGATGTGAAGCATTTTGTCAGCCTCGCAGTCCAATATTTGAAAGTTATATTGAGCTAGTGCAAGTGCCTGTGCCTGTATCTCTGTCAGTTTACGTTAAAGGCATTCCCTTTAGAATATGCTATAGCTGCTTATTTATTACTCTCCTTATCTGGAAGCACATGTTTGGTACCAAGGCAATAGTACCAGCGCCGTCGATTCCACCAATCTGAAACCTCTCCGCATGCTCAATGAATATTAGGAAGACTTCGTTCTTGGAATATAAAAAAAAAATTGAAATTATGAAAAAGAGCTCCTATAATAATATTAGTAGTAGTGCGAGTGCCAAGTTGAATTGGTAACTGAAAATGAAGGTTGATTTTGAGAAAGCTTACTTGATAAATGAATGTGTTGTTGTTAGCCAAGTGGAATTGGAAAATGATGAGAACTTTTTTTTTTTTTTTTGATAATATGAGAGAGGTAAAACTAAAAACTATAATTTCAAAAATATTTATTTTAGAGGCGCCCCCATTTGGAGGGGCCCTTAAATCGATTCACCCATAGTTTAACCTTAATCCCATCGAGGTCTCAGTTGTAGGCATATTGAACATTAACTTCATGCTCTTGAAGCTTAAAATTTAGGACGTTGATTTCAACAAAACCACATGAGAGTAAGCTTTTGTCATTGGAACACTCACTCTCGATTGTGAGAGCCCTCTCAATATATACACTTATTAGAGCGGATTTGGAAAATAAAAATCATTTGCCAAGGGATTATGTGTCCAATTAGGAAAACCGTGGACTCTTTTTTTTTGTCTATTATGTGTCGAAACTCCTAAATGATCATATTCTTAAGGATTGTGGTATGTCAAAAACTTGTTGGAAATTGGGATAGATAAATTATGAATCCCTAAGTCATTAATCCAATTCGTTTAAAGACAGCAAATTTTCCAATATTGATCCGATTCGTTTTTAGCTTTGAGATTAATGGAGCCTCTAAAAAAGGGTCTCACTAACTCTCGTGCGGATGGTTTTTACAAGACTGGGGTGGGTCCGTGGGAGCATCCACCTAGTAGAATTTCTTTGGTTTTTGATAAATTCCTAATGCTATTTATTTTGTTTTTACCGAATTTGAACCCACGAGTTCATTTTTGGATTCGCTTCGTTTAGAAACTGTTTTTTTTTTTTCTTCTCCTAATTTCTAAATGCATTCCAAAGAAAAAGAAAAGAATAATAAATTAATTATAAGAAGAAGATGATGATGATGCGGAAGCGTAGACTTCCGGTTGATCTTTTATGAAAGAAAGAGTAAACTTGGGTTGAATGAGCGGGCACGATGACCAGGGCCGGCCCAATTATTTTGCGGCCTCAAGCGAAATCTCAATTTGGGGCCTTTTGATCATTCAATATTAAATTAAATTAATATTTAAGAAATTTTTTATTATAATTTTCTTCTTCTTGCTTATTATTAATCACACTTGCATTTTGGCATCTAAGGAATTTGTAGATCTCAGCAAAAAAAAAAGTAATAGCACCCATACTAAAAGTCTCAATTGGTTAAAAAAGATTTTTAAAGTAAGAGAGAGACCTAATCATTTGTACTGAAAAGTTTTTTTTTTTTTTTTGCTAATCTACTAAAAAGTATGGCAAATTGTGTAGAAATATCAAAAAATGGTGTAGAAATAGCATTGTTTAAAAATATATTATAACATCATGTCTTAAATACTAACACAGTATATTAGTCTAATAATAAGCATAATAATAAAGTTGAGGAAAAAAAACCATTTCATAAAAATAAAAAAATAAAAATAATTAAAAGAGAGAGAAGATGAAGAAGAAGAAGAAGCAGCTGATGAGAACAGAGAACCTGTGAGGAGTTGATGAGAAGAAAAATCTGGGCAAAGAGAAAGAGAGGCCAATTGAGAATGAAAAATGAAAAGCTACTTGGGTTTAATGTTTTTTATTTTTCTCTTTTTTACTTCAAAATTTCCTCAAATTGGGGCCTGTGGATATTTTTTTTCTAAAAATTTGGGGCCTTTTTGTACAGTAGATTTTTCTTATTTGTTTGGGAGCTCAAGCAATTGCCTAACTTGCTTAAGGATTGAGCCGGCCCTGACGATGACGACAAAAGACAATGCTCCGGTGGCGAAGAAAGTAGGTCACGCCATGGAATTGTTCGGGGACGTGAGGGTTGACAACTACTATTGGCTCCGCGATGATTCCCGGTCCAGTCCGGAGGTCCTCTCCTACCTCCAAGAAGAGAACGCCTATACCGATTCCGTCATGGCCGGTACTAAACTAAACTAAACATTCATTCTTCTTATTTCACATGCTAATCATATTCGGAATAGTAAACAAAAGTAGCAGACAGACGGCGCTTATTCCAATAATATAGCAGTCTTCATCCTTTATTTATTATAGGTACCAAAGAGTTTGAAGATGCTCTGTATGCGGAAATAAGAGGGCGGATCAAGGAGGACGACGTGTCTGCCTGTGCGCAAGGGTCCTTACTATTACTATGAGAGGACTCTGGAGGCCAAGGAGTATGTCCAGTACTGTAGGCGTCTTGTACCCAATCCGAATGCCCCACCTTCTGTACACGACACCATGCCTACAGGACCTGATGCTCCTCAGGAGCATGTTATCTTGGATGAGAATGTTAAGGCTCAATCACATCAATATTATAGCATTGCTGCTTTCAAGGTCAAACTCTTTTCCCACTTCTTACTACTCACTGCCTTTTGTTTTGTATCTAAAGCTTTTTTATCATTAATTTCCAGGTTAGTCCCAATAACAAGTTGGTGGCTTATGCCGAGGACACTAAAGGAGATGAGATTTATACTGTTTATGTCATTGATGCTCAAACTGGGGCTTATGTGGACAAACCTCTTCTGGGTGTCACTGCCTATCTTCAATGGGCTGATGATGGGAATCTAGTTTACATCACCATGGATGAGACTCTCCGCCCTCACAAGGTTCTACTTCTATCTTCTATTACAAAATTCATCATTCATCATATGTTTTGCCAATCAGCTTCACCTCAAATACCATTTCCTTTTCCCATCAGAATAGGCAATGGGTGTATGTAACTTACCAAAAAAAGAAGAAAATGTTTTTAGTTAGATAACTTTAACTCATTTTTGGCCTTTCTTTCTTTTTCGTTGGTAATAAAGCTCTGTTAAACTTTTGTGCTTATCTTGTTATGGTAATGTTCTATTTTTCTTGCCCACAGGCATGGTTACATAAATTGGGAACGGAGCAATCAAGTGATTCGTGTCTTTACCATGAAAAGGATGATATGTTTTCTCTTGATCTTCAAGCTTCTGAGAGCAAGAAGTTTTTGTTCATTGCTTCTGAAAGTAGAACTACAAGGTTCAACTTTTATCTTGATGTTTCAAAGCCTGAAGATGGACTTAAAGCTCTCACACCTCGTGTAGATGGCATTGACACCTCAGTCAGCCACCGTGGGAATCATTTTTTTATAAAGAGGAGGAGTGATGAGTTTTTCAATTCAGAAGTTGTAGCTTGTCCTCTGGATAATACATCTGCAACTACACTTCTTCTTCCGCACAGGGATAGGTAATAATCCATTGCTACAAGTTTAACATTGGTAACACATTTGGCCTTCCTTTTTTTTTTTTTTTGGTCAAATATTCTGACTTATTTATGTATAGAAAAGGAATATCATGGTGCAACAACTTACAAAGATGTTTGTGCCAATTTGTCATTTTCTGAACTTTTTTGGTTGTGTATCCGTTCTAGAAAATTTTGCATGGAATGTGCTAAGTCTTTTGTAGCTACCATTCCCTTAATACTCGTGGAGGGCATGAGATTCCGTGGACTGAAAGCTTATAGTTTGAATTTTTTCCAGTGTAAAAATTCAGGATATACAACTCTTTAACGATCATCTCGTTGTATATGAGCGTGAAAAGGGTCTACCAAAAGTAACTATTTATGGCCTTCCAGATGTTGGAGAACCGCTTCAGATACTTCAAGGTGGTCATATTGTTGAGTTTATTGATCCTATATACTCAGTGGAACTATCGGAGTCATCACTGTTTACATCCAGCATTTTACGACTTTACTATAGCTCAATGAAGACTCCTCCCTCAGTGTATGATTATGATATGAAGACAGGCATTTCTGTCTTGAAGAAGATTGAAACAGTAAGATATATGAACAAATCATTTTCAAATTATTGTGTTCTGCATTGACTTCTGATTTACATGTTTAGAACAATGGTTATATTCTTATATTTGACTTTTCTGATCTCTTCTATGAGTATGATTTCTGTCTATGGATAATGTTCCTGCGTTGCAAAATTAAAGAGGTTGCTACTTCTATTAAAGCTGGAACTTACCAAGACATTGACTCATAACTATGAATTAGTCCTCTTCGTGTGTGATTTGACTCCATACGTTACATACTTTTCAGGGAGTGTACACAAAATACTGCTAAAGGATACAAAATACCAACATTGAGTACAAAGAGAAAGTGAATCAATAAAGTCTAAAACAGAATTCGAGTCATTAGTGCCCTTGTTGTGGGACTACTGAAACAAATCTCTTAAGAAACCAGATTTCATTTCCAGAATAGTTGACTCTTTGTCTTTAAAGGTTCAGTTATTCCTCTCCGTCCATACTGTCCACATTAAACAAAGAGGGGCAGCTGTCCACGCAAAGAGCTTCTATAACTCTTAATAAATGTATGTAAATGATAGATTCACATATATGTACTGATTGAGTTCTATTTTTTTCTGGTGAATAAAGTAAAAAAATAGGGGAAATTTTGTGCACAATATTAGTTTTATGCTTCATAGCTACTTTTCTAATGCTTAATTAATTCCTTTTCCTTTTTTCCGTTTTATAAATTTTTAGGACTAATTACACTAAATTAAAAAAGGAAATTCGTATTTAACAAAAAAGAAAAAAGAAAAGAAAAGGGAAATTCATGCACAATATCTTAGTTTATGCTTCATAGCTACTTTTCTAATTCTTAATTAATTCCTTTTCCTTTTTATCAATTTTTAGGACTAATTGCACCAAATTTTTTGTCATAATTCATTATTTTTCTCCTCTATCTTGCTCAGGTGTTGGGGGGTTTTGATGCATCAAATTATGTTATTGAAAGAAAATGGGCAAATGCTCGAGATGGCACTCAGATTCCAATATCAATTGTTTATCACAAGGATCTTGTGAAACTTGATGGGTCGGATCCATTACTACTTTATGGCTATGGTTCTTATGAGGTAATAAAAGATTTCATCGTTAAATTGTGGATATTGGCATAAACAGGGATTTATATGCTTTTGGTACCATAGTGATATGGAAAATAGGCTCTGATTCTTTCATGTAATATTTTAACATAATATGATTTTCAAAGATCAAAGTAGTTTTTTTGCTACATAAAAAGGGTGAAAGGGGCTACCCACCATGACAACCCTACGTGGGCGTGACAAGAGTAATTCCTTTTCGCATGGAGGAACCAATGCCTGAGGTGCCTAGACTGTTAAGGGCCCATAGGTGCTCCCTCAGTTGGGTTGAGCTATAGCCTAATCTTAGTCCCACCCAGAACACTAATGGTATCAAGTGGTAGAAGGTAATAATCCTTAAGTTGAACTAGTGTCATGCCATCATCCTTGAAGGTTCGAATATAGGACCTATCCCATTGGACTAATCACTTTAGTTATGTGCATGCAAAGGTCTGGATGCAATGCCCTTCCATTCACCTATTTGGTTTCTTCTTGTTTTTCACTTGTACTCAATTACTTCATTTAAAATCTCATAGTAATTTAGAATGTCTTGTTCTGAACAGATATGCATAGATCCCAGTTTCGACGCATCATGGCTGTCTTTGTTAGATCGGGGTTTTGTTTATGCAATAGCCCACATCCGTGGAGGTGGTGAAATGGGGAGGCAGTGGTATGAGAATGGGAAGTTTTTGAAGAAAAAAAATACTTTAACTGATTTTATTGCTTGCGCTGAGTACTTAATAAAAAACAAGTACTGCTCAAAGGAAAAATTGTGTATTAATGGAGGGAGTGCAGGAGGATTGCTTATTGGCGCTGTTCTTAATATGAGGCCTGATTTGTTCAAGGCTGCTGTTGCTGAAGTACCTTTTGTAGATGTATTGACTACAATGCTGGATCCAACTATCCCCCTTACTACTTCAGAATGGGAGGTATATTTCTCTCTCTTGTAAGATTCTGATTTTATTGCTATGCCAACCTTCAGAAATGTTTAGATTTTGGGTGGTGGTACACAGATAGTGAATAGTGGATTAGTTCTTCTACTTTTTGTAATGCATGCAAATATAAACATGGATATGATATGAACACAGGCATACGTACATCCATGCATTTACCATTTGAGGCACTCTATACCAGCAGCTATGCCATACATGTAACAAATCTCTAGTTTCGTGGACTATGTTATATTGTTATATCAGGTTATGTGCTCTAGAGATACTGGAATGCTTTGATTAGGCTTTTGTATTTGCTATCACTGTTTTTTTACTTTGTTCATGGTTCTGCTGATCTACTCTCTCACCTTGTCCTGTCTTTCAGATATTATTTGATTCTTAGTGGCTGCTGCATGTAGGTCTGGGTTTATTTTATTTTTAATTGTTGGTGTAGACAATTTTGTTCTAGCTGATTCCTTTTTCTTACTGCAGGAATGGGGTGACCCGCGGAACGAGGAGTTCTACTTCTACATGAAGTCATATTCCCCTGTTGATAATGTGAGTACTAGGCAACTCTATGTTGTTCCCTTATAAATAGTTGACCAATATTCTCTAAACGGTGAAGCTATACTAGTCATCATTTTCACCATTCAAAGATGATATCCAAGTTGTGTATTATAGTAGATGTTCTTCTTTCTGATCGGACCTTTAAACACATTTTCAGGTTAAGGCACAACATTATCCTAATATTCTTGTCACAGCAGGTTTAAATGGTAAGGTTAAACGCTTCACACTTTTTATGCGGATTTCAATTTCTTCATTCTCAGTACAAAGATAGCTATTACTTGGTTCTTATATTTTATATATTTGGCAAATCACCATACAGCATGTGCAAAAATTTCAAATAGATAAAGTTTTAATCCACACTGCAATATCAGAAAATGTGAAGATGTTCGGTCACCCAATCAGGTTAAATACCCAAACAATGGAGCCCACATGTCCATTGTGACACGCTTTCTTACTTGATACGATTTGGTCAAAAAATGTTTGTTTGGATGATTAATATAGGTTGGGTAGATTGGATGGTTGTTGCTGGTTGCTCATCCACCATTGTGGCCCATAAGCATGCATAGTTGACAGCGAAGATGCAAGTTATAATTTCATATATGATGTATATATTAATTATCAAAAAAAAAATATGATGTATGTATTACTAATAAAAATAAAATAAAATATATGATGTATATATTACTTCTCCTAACACTCAATCTGAACCCTGGTGCATTGCGACAGATCCACGTGTTATGTATTCAGAACCTGCTAAGTTTGTGGCAAAACTGAGGGATCTGAAAACGGATGATAACCTACTGTTGTTTAAATGTGAATTTGGTGCTGGGCATAATTCAAAGTCGGGAAGGTAACAAATTTTCTTGTTATTTATTTATTTTTATTTTTTTAAAGTTCGGGTTTTTGACCTAATGCTATTCAATTTTGAGTTTAATTATGGGGGTTGGGTGTTCTTTCTCTTCTTTCATTGTCATCCCTATTTCTTGGTCTAGACTCCCTATTTCATTGGCATATGAACAATCTCCCTGTGTTAAAGGCCGCAACATTGGGTATGGTTTTCTTTCAAGATAAGCATCACCTTGCCCAACATCCCTTCCTTTTCAATAGTAAATTCGAGAGCCAAATCCAAAAGCTTAAGAAGCAGTTGATCTTGATCCAATTCCCGATGTATGGGGCGAATGCTGGTTGAAGCCCCCGAATGGGAAACTATCAAACGGGAATTAGTAGTAGTGCATAAATCAGCTTACCGGTTATTTTCTTTCATTGTCATCCCTATTTCATTTACTTTCTTCTTTTCTAATATTTATTTTTCTTTTTTATTTCCATTCTATCTCAAATTTGAAAGTTAAAAATTCCACATGTTGGGTCCCACTTATTAGGGGGAGTCTAGGCCCGCATGTGAAGGGGAGTGTTAGAATAATGGTTAAGTGATTAATTCCACCCTTTCTTATTAGCTTAAGTTTTTGGGAACAATAGTAGTAAAAGAAGGAAAATATTCAGTTGAATGAAGAGGAAATATAAAATGTTTAAGCAATGCTTCTGTAAGGTTGCTATCTTATGTGGAGGCAGGACTGTTGGCACTGTACTTTCTTATTCATATATTCCTTTAAGATATGCTATTGTTTCATTGAACTGTAAACTGAAATATCAACCCAGCTTCTGCTTTTTTCTTTTTTAAAATTTTTAATAGCTGTGCATTGAAATATATTTTCTCAAATTCTTGGGATTGTACATTCCCAATTTCTTCCTCAGGTCTTTCAATGATTTACAATGACAATGATGCTGATGGTGTTTAAATCAGTTATGCCAACGAGCTCTAGCTCAAATGATACCTCCTCCCCTTATAAGAGCGAGGTGGAGGATGGGGTTGTGGATTCCAAATCCATTTGATACATAACTTACCAATAAAAAGAAATGTATTGGAATCAGTTATAAGTATATTGGTAGTTATTGATTTATATAAGACAATTTCGTGCATGCCTGTTTTGCTGTTGTTTGAGGCTGTTATGCTAATGGGCCTGTGGTTCAATTATATCCATCTTGCAAACCTCTATTTGAGGTTTTAGATTCTGCCCTTGCTGGCTCCTTCACCTCTATTGACCCATGACCTGCTGATAGAAGTTTTCTGATGTGTTCCAAAATTCAAATGCCTTACTCTCTAATTACTTAATTATTGTATTATTATTTTGTTGGTTGCAGATTTGAGAAGCTTCAAGAAGAATCATTGAAGTACGCATTTATAATGAAGGCTCTAAATATGATTCCTGACCTTGGATCTGGGCAGAAGTGATGAATTGCTTCCTTAGGAAATGGTGCCACGAGGAGAATCCATGCCCGTGACAGTGTTAGCAACATCTTGATTAGTAGTTTTGTACAGAATGATCATTATAATCTGGTAAATCAAAATTCTGCACATCCTGTGACAGTAGTTTTATAGGATTTCTTTATCCCAATAGAATGATGTAACAATGGTAAATCAAAATTCTGCACATCTGTGCCCATGCATGAAACTTAATATTTGCAGTTGATAAGAAGCAATTTTGGGAGCATTTCAAGTGGTCTGCAGCCATTTATTGTATCTGGAATGATCACAATGCTTGAGTTCATGATGGAGGGATAAGAATTGAAGAAGATTTGGTTGCAGCCATTATCTCCGATGTCACATGTAGACTTTATTTGTAGTAAGAATGCTTGAAATTCTATTCTTGACATCTCTTTTTCTTCTGTGGAAGGTTCCATTTTTTGCTTTTGAGTTTTTACTGGTGTAGATAGTCCCTGGTTTTCTTTGTGAACTTGTTCTTGTTGGTTGGTTGGCACAATGGTGATACTTGAAATTTCTTATATTGTGACTTACTGTGAGGAATCTCTATTACTTTAAACTATTTTGGTGGATGCTCTCATTTTCTGCCATTTGCTACAGGACAGAGAAGTGAAAAAAAATTTCAGACAGGAGTCTCATATATCTTTATCATCACATGGAGTTTATTTGTGTGTATTACATGTGAAACAATTGAAAGAAATGGGATTTGACGTTGAGGGTGCCGTACTAAGGAAGCCTTGAAGACGTAGGTGTTTGTGATTGGAAAAAGTATCTTGTCTTGTGAGACACACGTGTTGTGAGGGAGGGGTCTCATAACACATTTTTTCTTGGTCTAGAGTCTAGACTGCTTTAATATTTGTTAGCTGTGTATGACTGACTGACTATTAGGTTGCCAATTGTCACTCCATTATTTATTTATTGGTTTGTTGTGTATTTATTCCAGGAAGTTTCTGATCCAGCCTGCACTACTCTTGGATGCTTGTGTGGTGTATTAGAGCATTCTTATCAGAACGCGTATTTGGGCGAAAACAGCAAAAACTGGCGAAAAGGCAGTAAAACTCTCAAACATCAGCCTCCCCAAACTATTAAAAATGGGCAATTGATGAACAGTGGCTCCCTCATATGAGGGAGTCACTGTTCATCAATTGAGGGAATAAAAAAGATATTTTTTTAGTGTAGTAGTGTTTTTTTTGTAGTGTAGTATTTCGGGAGTTGTGAAAAAAATAAAATAAAATAATAAAGATATATTAAAAAATGGAATAGTAAAGTTAAAATAGGGAGTCTGGTATAGTAGTGCTTTAGCTATTTGAGCAAAAGTGGGTTTTTTAGAACCAAATTGACAAAAAAAATAGGGAGTCTGATAAGAATGCTCTTAGGCTGCTATTTTTGCGTAGGGAATCAATTTTTAACTTAGCATCTTTATCTTTTTTTCTTTTTTTGTGGCATGTATTGTAGCACGCTTTTGGACTTTAGACTACATAGCCTGTTTCTTAGGTAATTTGTTTCCACTTTCCAATGTAGGGTGGGTTAGTGGGTGAGAATTATCAAAGTGGAATGGGGAAAGAGATGGATTGATTAAGTGACTACATACATTCGTCGTAGAAAAAGAGGCCTGGCTTCTAGAGTATTGAAATTTCAATTGTGACTTTAAATTAATGTTGTATTTTTCTTTTTCTTTATTCGAGATCTCATGGCACACATTTTGTTTGTTTTAATATTAATCCAACGTAGACCAATTTGTGAATAAAAAGAAAAGAAGTTGTCACTACCATTACTCATCTCTATTATGTCTGTATGTGTATGTCATTATTGTTTACGAAAGAGACATTCCCTTTAGAATGATTTATTTAATAAATAAAAGAAGCACTGGACAAAGATGAGGAGACCCACGAGAGACATAAGCAACTGTTCTTGCCTCCTTATCCAGATTCCGGATGCACAAGCACCAGCAAAGTTGATTTTTGTAGCAGACCAAAATACAAGACAGTAGCAGTAGCAGTAGCAGTAGCAGTGGCTGTGGTTTTGCTTGCTTGAGCAGTGCATTTTACTTTATTTGTGTTGTATGTACATGTACTAGTTATGTTTATGTGTCCAATCAATCCCACCAATCCAATTTAAAACCTTTCCGCTCATTCAAATCAAAAGAAAAGAAAAGAACAGAATATATCATCATTAAAACGTAGTATAATTCCATTCTTTGGATTTGCAAATTGGAATATAAAAAAATAAAAAATAAAAAACAGTTGGCGTAAGAGTATATAAAAAGCGAAGCTAAAGTGATGAACATAATTAAGCATCATCCAAATCCAATAGTCCTTTACGTGCTTCTCTCCTCCTTCTCCACCCTTTCGCTTCAAACTAACGCCGTCCGATCAGCGACCACCATGACGACTAAGCCTCCGATGGCCAAGAAAGTCGCTCACACCATGGAATTGTTCGGCGACGTGAGGGTCGATAACTACTACTGGCTCCGCGACGATACCCGGTCCAGTCCCGAGGTCCTCTCTTATCTCCAACAAGAGAATGCCTATACCCAATCCCTCATGTCCACTACCAAAAAGTTTGAAGATGAGGTGTATGCTGAAATAAGAGGTCGAATCAAGGAGGACGATGTGTCTGCACCTGTGCGCAGAGGTCCTTACTATTACTATTCAAGGACTCTCAAGGGTAAGGAGTATGTTCAACACTGTAGGCGTCTTCTCCCCAATGCTGATGCCCCACCTTCTGTACACGACACCATGCCCACAGGACCTGATGCTCCTCAGGAGCATATTATCTTGGACGAGAATCTTAAGGCACAATCACACGATTATTATAGAATTGGTGCTTTCAAGGTCAATTTCCTCTCTTCTTTTTTTTTTAACTTAATCTTGTTTAATTTGCCTTTCAAATTCATTTCTTTCATCATTCTAATTTCCAGGTTAGTCCCAATAACAAGTTGGTGGCTTATGCCGAGGACACTAAAGGAGATGAGATATATACTGTCTATGTAATTGATGCTGAGACTGGGGCTTCTGTGGATAAACCTCTTGTGGCTGTCACTGCCTATCTTCAGTGGGCTGGTGATGGGAATTTAGTTTACATTACCATGGATGAGATTCTACGTCCTCACAAGGTAATTCGACTTTTCCAATTCCTTCTATTATTATAAATTAATTACATCACTTTTAACTCACAATGTCAAATTCATATCCTTTGTGCAGGCATGGTTACATAAATTGGGAACAGAGCAATCCAGTGATACTTGTCTTTATCATGAAAAAGATGATACCTTTTCTCTTGATCTTCAAGGTTCTGAGAGCAAGAAGTTTTTGTTTGTGGCTTCTGAAAGTAAAAATACAAGGTTCAACTTTTATCTGGATGTTTCGAACCCCGAAGATGGACTTAAAGTTGTCACGCCTCGTGTGGATGGCATTGACACCTTTGTCAGCCATCGTGGGGATCATTTTTTTATCCAGAGGAGGAGTGATGAGTTCTTCAATTCAGAACTTGTAGCTTGTCCTCTCCATGATACATCTGCAACTACACTTCTTCTTCCACACAGGGAAAGGTAATAATCCAAGTTCATTTCTACAACTTTAACATTCATAACACAATAATTCTGACTAATTTCTTGTCTTCAATGTAATATAGGACATAAGTAACTCTATTATTTACATAAAAGAGTGTAGATTTGAATGTAATCTAAACATCCTATAAAATCAGGCATCCTTCTGTTTGGATTTTGATTTTTACTTCTTCAATTTTGAGCTTCCGCTACAGAATATATATATATTGGTCCCTCACTATTTAAACTGTACAAAAGTGACCGAGAGAATGATTAAAAGTTCAAACTCAGCTACAGTGATGACCACTATAACTTTGAACCTATCTCCATTATGCTGATTAGATGTACTATAATGGAAACCTAGGATGCCTACTAAAACCTTGAACTTATTGTTCTTTTGCTCCGTTAGTGGGGATATTGAGGTTAGATAAGAGGAGTGTGGTGGTGGTTGTTTCAACCTTGGTTTCTTTTTTTCCTTCTGAGGGACTGTACCTTGGTTCAATAGCTCTGGCTTATGCTGGGGTCACAGTCTTCTTTGTATATAATTCGTGACATAGTGGATGGGATGGCATTCTACAGGAACAAAACATAACCTTGTCCGAGTAATTGAATAAATGGTCTTAAAACAAACATATCTGTCCAAATTTTAGCCTTTTGTACTTTTTCTAACCAATTATCTTGTATGTGCTACTTTAAAAGGTTCAATTTATTTGTATAGAAAAGGAATATCATGATGCAATAAATGACACAGATGTGTGCAATTTTGTCATTTTTGAATTTATTTCTTTCTTATCCATTCTAGAAAATTTGCTTTACATGTGCTTTATTTTTTGTAGCTACCATTCTCTCAATATTCTTGGAGGAAATGAGATTCTGTGGTATAAAACCTTATTAAGTTTGAATTTTGTCCAGTGTAAAAATTCAGGATATACAACTCTTTAACGATCATCTCGTTGTATATGAGCGTGAAAAGGGTCTACCAAATGTAACTATTTATGGCCTTCCAGATGTTGGAGAACCGCTTAAGAGCCTTCAAGGTGGTCATACTGTTGATTTTATTGATCCTATATACTCAGTGCAATCATCAGAGTCACAGTTTAATTCCAGCATTTTACGATTTTACTATAGCTCAATGAAGACTCCTCCCTCAGTATATGATTATGATATGAAGACAGGCATTTCTGTCTTGAAGAAGATTGAAACAGTAAGCTATATAAACAGATCCTTTTCAAATTATTGTGCTCCGAATTGAATTCTGATTTACATGCTTACTACAATAGATATAGTTGTTAATTCATTGGTGGCGCTCTTGTATACTCTCTATGTACTAGGACTTCGCTCTTGTTTCTCATCAATAGATAAAAGGTATTGTTGTCTTCTCTGATCTTTTCTATGGGCATGATTTTTGTCAATGGATATGTGTGTGTGTGTGTGTGTGTGTGTGCATGGGGGCATTCATTTTCCTGTGATTTTAAATTAATGTGCTTCCTGCTTCTATTAAGCCGGAAATTATCAAGGTATTGACTTATAAATTTGAATTAGTCCTTTTGGTGTGTGCATGTGTGATTTGACCTCATAATTTGCATTCTTGCTCCATTTTATCAACTCATAAATTTTTCCTTAATACTTGCTTGAACATTAACTAGAGCCAAGAATCCTCAAAGTCATAGAGACCTCCTTTTGCTTGGGATTTGCAATTTTGTATCTCTCTCTCTCTCTCCCCCCCCCCCCCCCCCCCAAGTTCTTGATTGCTTTTATTCATATATTTGAAGTTGAGATTGAAAAATCATACATTTGTTAAAAAAGAGCTTGTATCGCAAGTATTTATGGTTCATGTTATAGAAAAAAAATATTTGGATCAAATAATTTGGGCTTGTGTCTGTCAATTTTGTAATACTTTTGATATTAAACAACTGAATGTCAATGAAGACTGGTACCATCAATATCTCAGTAGTAGATATATGTAAATGCTAGGTTGACATTTATGTACTGATTGAATTCTTTTTTTCTCCTGCAACAATGTAAAACTAGGGTAATTTCTTGTTTGATATCTTAGTTCAGCTACTGCTCTAATGTTTAATTGATTCCTTTTTCAATCTGCTATTTTATCATATTTTGTGTCTAATCACACTAAAATTTGTACATCATAATTCGGTAATTTCTCCTCTTTCTTGCCCAGGTGTTGGGGGGTTTTAATGCCTCAAATTATGTTACGGAAAGAAAATGGGCGAATGCTCCAGATGGCACTCAGATTCCACTATCAATTGTGTATCACAAGGATCTTGTGAAACTTGATGGGTCAGATCCATTACTACTTTATGGCTATGGTTCTTATGAGGTAATGAAATATTTCATTGATTAAATTGTGGATAGTGGCACAAACAGGGATTCATATGCCTTTGGTAACATAGTGATAATTGAATATGCAATATTTTATCAGAATATGATTTTCAAAGATCAAAGTTGTTGTAGAACGCTGTTTTGATGCATTATGTTTATGTATTATCTGCTTGCAACATCCAATCTGTAGGCAAAACTTTGTGATCTGGCGCACCATCCCTAGTTGACTAGTTCCCTTGCCTTTATAATTATAATGTTCTGCAACTTGTTGAAGTTTAAGTCACTTGTTTTATCCATTCCTTTCTTGTGGGCTCTCAGAAGCTTCAACACCCTAATTAGAGGCTATGTTTCTGGGTTCTGTTCAACATTTCTGGTCTAATAGGTCTTTGTTTCCGAATCATGGGAAATAGTAGCAGCCAATTCATACATTGCTAAGAAGTCTATATTATGTAATTGACCAATATTTTCCTTTTGTTGTATAATCATCTTATTCATCAATTGGCTGATCTTTTGGGTTATGTGCATGCAAACTGCTCTGGATGCTATGTTCTTCTGTTCTTCTGTTCGTCTATTTTGTTTCTTCTTGTTTTTCACATGTACTCAATTATATCAATCAAAGTTGCTCAATAATTCACAATCTCTTGTTCTGAACAGGCATGCATAGATCCCAGTTTCAAGGCATCACTGCTGTCTTTGTTAGATCGGGGTTTTATTTATGTAATAGCTCACATCCGTGGAGGTGGTGAAATGGGAAGGCAGTGGTATGAGAATGGGAAGTTGTTGAAGAAAAAAAATACTTTCAGTGATTTTATTGCTTGCGCTGAGTACTTAATAGAAAACAAGTACTGTTCGAAGGAAAAATTGTGCATTGATGGAAGAAGTGCGGGGGGATTGCTTATTGGTGCTGTTCTTAATATGAGGCCTGATTTGTTCAAGGCTGCTGTGGCTGGAGTACCTTTTGTAGATGTTTTAACTACAATGCTGGATCCAACTATCCCCCTTACCACTTCAGAGTGGGAGGTGTGTCTCTTTTGCTCATGAGATTCTGATGTTATTGCTAGTGAATATGTCTTCTACTAAACTTTATGTAATGCATGCAAAGATGAACATGGAGATGATGTGCATACAAGTATAAGTACATCCATGCATTTACCATTTGATGATATTCTATTCTAGCAGCTATGCTTTACATGTGATGAATCTAAGATAGGATTCACCCAACTTTGAGGTCCTGCGTTTTCATATATGCTCTAGACCCATCAGGGTGTAGCCTAGCTGGTTGAGCACTTGGGATGTCATTTTGAGGTCCCAGGTTCAATTCTTGTGAAACTTCTCCTGGATTCCCGATACACGGTTCGGGTGGGTGGGGTCGTGAATCTGTGGTTTACCAATCAGGATTGGGTCCGAAGGTCCCCCCTTGAGGGGGTTCCACGTCATAAAAAAATTGCTCTAGAGATACTGGAATGCTTTGATTAGACTTTTTTGTATTTTTGATCACTGGTTCTTTACATTGTTCATGGTTCTACGGATCTACTTTTCTCGCCTTGTCCTGTCTTTAATTGACTATTAGTTGGTGCTGCATGTAGATCTGCTTCTATTTTATTCATAGTGCTGGTGTAGACAATCTTCTTGTAGCTGATTGCTTTTTCTTAATGCAGGAATGGGGTGATCCCCGGAAGGAGGAGTTCTACTTCTACATGAAGTCATATTCCCCTGTTGATAATGTGAGAAGTATACAACTCTATGTGGTTCCCTTTCATATATTGATCAGTATTCTCTGAACTGTGAAGCTAGGCTAGTCATCATTTTCACCATTTAAACACTATATCAGAGTTGTGTATTATTGTAGATTCTTAATATTCTTCTTTCTGATCTGACTTAACAATATTTACACAGGTTAAAGAACAAAATTATCCTGACATTCTTGTAACAGCCGGTTTAAATGGTAAGCATAAATGCTTAACACTTTTTATGTGTGTTAGAAGCCCTACTATTATAAGTAAAAAAATTCCGAAAATTTAACCTTTTATTCTAACAATGTGGATTTCAAATTTCTTCATTGTCAGTAGTTTTTATTTTTATTTATTGTTAAGTTACACACGCACTTAGTGAGTCTTGAACCCATTGGCTCACCCATGATCTCACCAAGTGGGTTAGTAGACATAGTTTTCCACGACAACTATAACTAGTGTGGAAACAGGAAACCTAACCCGGATCTATGGGATGCAAACAACAGAAAAGAAAGAGCAGTAAAGATCAAAGGACACACACAAACACAGAGGATTTACGTGGTTCACCCAAAACTAGGGCTACATTCACAAGGTTGTTGCAATTTTATTATGACGGCTACAATAGGAGTTACAAAGATGTATGGGTGCCAATTTTGTTTCCCCGTAAGGGCATGCTGGCCCCCAAACTCTCAGCATAACCAATAAAGTAGATCATGCTCCGCATGCATCCCATCAACTAGGTTCTTATTTTTGGCACACAGGATTAGATTAACTTCCCCCTCTTTTCCCACAGGATTAGATTGACTTAGTCCTCCAATAGGCTAGGGTCTTCACCATGACAGCATGCACAAGATTTCAAATAGATTATGTTCTAATCCGTACTGCAAAGTATCAAAAAATAGTCAGATCTTCATGATGTTGGGTCATGGTTAAATACCCAAACAAGGGAGCCCACTAAGCTTTCTGACACGTTTTCTTACTAGATACAATTTTGTCAAATTAATGTTTGTTTGGATGATCATTATAGGTGGGGCATTGGATGGTTGTTTCTGACCCACCAATTTGACCCACATGCATGCATAAGTGATGGTAGAGAAAGATGCTATGATTTCATTTATGATGCACATATTCCTTCTCCTAGCATTCAATCTGAATTCCTGGTGCATTGTGACAGATCCACGCGTTTTGTATTCAGAACCTGCTAAGTTTGTGGCGAAACTGAGGGATCTGAAGACTGATGATAACCTACTGTTGTTTAAATGTGAACTTGGTGCTGGGCATTTTTCAAAGTCGGGAAGGTAACAATTTCTGTGATGCCCCAAAAATCTTATAAGTGTATGTGCGCTGAGTCCCACATTAGGCATATACTGGGTCGAATTGGGCTTTATTAACAATTGCAAGGAGCCCCAATTGTAACTTGACTAGTCCTTTTGGGGTATAAACGCAGATGTGGCTAGCGCTTTCCTTGGGTTGTTACAAATGGTATCAGAGCCAACCCATTAATCTCGTGTGGGCTTGGACATATGGGCCCTAACGAGGATATTAGGGATTTAAGTGGGGGAGATTGTGATGTCCCAAATTCTGATAAGTGTGTCTGTTTGCTGAGTCTCACATCGGACATTTATTGGGTCGAACTGAGTTTTATTAACAATTGCAAGAGCCCTAATTGTAACTTGACTAGTCCTTTTGGGGTATAAGCGCAGATGTGGCTAGCGTTTTCCTTGGGTTGTTACAATTTCTCTGGTTATTGTATCTACAATTGTTCACTTTTAAGTTTAGTTATGGAGGGTTTTCTTTCATTTCCTTTTTCTTTTTCTCTTCTTTTTTGTTTGGAGGTGGGGTTCAGGTTTCAGTTAATATAGGTGATGTTTAAATAATTCACCTTTAAGTTGTGGGCAAACAAAGGAAAGGATTCAGCTGTATGAAGAGGAAATATAAAATGTTTAAATAGTACAACAACGACAACAACAAAACCTTACTCCCAAAACTTGGGGTTAGTTATAGTCTATAAATCTCAGCAGACTATTCGAGGTCGACCACATATATTATTCTCTGTCATTTCATCCAATCGAACATCATACTATTTGTCACCTCCTTAATGAACATTTCAGTTTTTACTATTTCCCTCAACTTGAATCAAATCACTCTTTAAATAAAATGTTTAAATAATGTTTTTTTGGAAAGTTTGCTATCATATGTGGAGGCAGACACTTGTCAGGGTTGTTGGCACTATACTTCTTACATACGTCTTCATTTGATTCCTTTTTCTTGGGTTTATAGTCCATTAAGATATACTATTGTTTCATACAACTGATAACTGAACTGTCAACCCAGCTTGCATTTTTTTTATAGCTTTATTTGAAGTTATTTTCTTAAATGCTTTGGATTAGACATCCCCAATTTCTTCCTTGGGTTCTTGCAACAATATAACAATGTCAATACTGCTGATGGTTTTTGAGGGTGTTATGCTAATGTGCCAATTATATTTTGATAAATTACCATTTATTTCAAAAGTTTAAGCTAATTGGAAAGGTGAATTTAATCACTTAACCATTATTCTAATATGTCTCTCTCAACAAGTGGGGCTCAATATGGATTTAAACTCAAGATCACTTGTTCTGATACCATGATAAACTATCACTTATCCTAAAAGTTTAAGCTGATGGGAAAAAGAAAATTTAATCACCTAACTAGTATTCTAACAATATTCATCTTGCAAACCTTTATATGAGGTTCCTGCCCTGGCCTGCTCATTGACCTCTATTGATCCATGATTTGTTTTTAGAAGCTTTCTAATGTGAGCTTGCATGAATTGTTACTTCGGATTAAACAGAAAATCCCTATTGGGGTCTTTCATTTGTCCTAAGTCCAAAGCGGTTGCATGCCTTCTCACTCTAATTACTTAATTTATTGTATTACAATTTTGTTGGGTGCAGGTTTGAGAAGCTTCAAGAAGATGCATTCATTTATGCTTTTATAATGAAGGCTCTAAATATGATTCCTGACCTTGGATCTGAGCAGAAGTGATCAATTGTTGCCTTAGGGGACGGTGCTGTGAAAAGAATCTTCACTTGCGAAACAGTGTCAGTAATTTCTTGAGAAGTAGTCTCTATAGAATGATTACTACAGTACCCCAAAAAATTGAAATAACATTTGAACTATTTATTATTGGAGTTAAATTCATCACGTGATTTGGACTGCCGATTTATGTAAAGTGTTGATTGCTGAAGTTTACATATATAATATGGAAATGACAGGATTTTCCGCCAAGTTCCTTAAACCCATTACGTGACAATTTAATAAACTATTCATGTGTTATTTTAATCACATGACTTTGTGACTTTTCTAAATGATTTAATAAACATGTGATTTAATATACGTTGATGGTTTTATAAATTACCACGTAATGGGTTGAAGGAGATTCTTAGGAGGAAATTTTTGTCCATTTGGAAAAACAAGTGTACCATTATTTGGTATGTGGTGTCATATGTCATTGAATCTTAGTTACAAATTCTAATATTTTAATGCTCAATTAATGATGTTTTTATACATTTTTCAAAAACTAAAGTCAGTTTGTGTCATAAAACCACAATGAATTTGTGTGTACAAACCAATGAATTATTGTATTTATATATATATACACACGTTACAATTCATAATTGAATATTTATTATTCTTTGACTTGTGCCCTTAAGATACTTGTTGACAATAACCATGTCATTTAGAAGCCCAAATTATATGAGATTTTCCTATCAACTAGAATTTGATAACACTGGCACATCTGCATGAAACTCAACAGTTACAGTGGAAGCAAGGCTCCTATCAAGTTTTTTATTTTTGGCTAAATGAAGTTTCATTCAAACCAGAAACAAATTAAGCATCACTCAACCAAGCCTAAAAAACAGAGGGAGGGAGTGAGCTCTTATTACAACCAAAAACAAAGCTTTGGTGGGAAGCAAACTTGGCCAAAAGTGTGTCATTGGCATATTGTTTGTTTACCTCCTCACCCAACAAAAGTTACAGGAATTAAAAGATAAATTTAGCATCTTCGAGTCGAAACATAACGTATCCATCTTCCAAGGTCTGTTGTCATTGTCTCCATTCAGTGTATCAAAGCAAATTTTGGAGTCCCCTCCACTAAGATCTTCTGGAAATTTTCTGTTTTGGCTAATTTTAGAGTCCAAAGGACAGAAGAAGGCTCCTATCAAGATGTGAGCCCTATATATCAAGACTTAGATTTATCAGAACCTCAGTGCATTGAAAATGAAAAGCACAATACAAATAATATAATAGTTGAATACATAATATTTTGTTAATCCTTGTTACGTTTCAAACTCCATGCAAGATTAAGCAAGTTCAATTAGTATGAATTGAAGTAGAGTCACAGTAAAAAAAAAAAAAAGATGATTGATAAATGTTAAGAAGCAAATCTTGCTCTATATCTTACGGGAATATGGATTATAGACAAGGAGAAAAAGAAAAAGAGAAGACTGGTAAGATTGAAACATATTGATCAAACTTGGACTAATCTACCGGTCCCAGATGGTTTCTTCTGTCTTCAAACGTTTAACATGCGCCTTGCCTTTGCCTGGTTGTAAACAAAGCTTCACCTTGTAAATCGTCATTCCACGAAGGGTCCACTGAAGGAAGGCTGTACTCGTCAGGTTTTAGGGACAAAGCAAAATCTGGCAATGCTGGAGCTGTCTGCACAATCCTGCGAGATCAAGGATAACAAATTCATAATATATGAGAACAAAGTAACCCAAGTATTTTGCCTAAACAGAGATACAAGGTGCTAAAACACAAAATTTGGATATATGCATGCTGCTATGCTTAACATTAGTCCAATTACATGTGGCACAACTGTAGAGTGTAGAGGGCAAAAGTTAGTATATAATGGATGGTTCAGACTTCAGATCCTCAATGTGGGAAGATTGCAGGTGATATTTGTCCTGAGTGTTTGCTTACCATGTTAGATTGAGATCCAAGCCTAAGTGTTGACAAAGATGTTTCACTATGTGGAGTGTCCACAGTCTAGCAGTGAAGACAGGTTTGTCAATGTGATTTTGATGTTTAGTTTCCAACATGCTGATACTTTGACAAAATGAAGTAGCACAACCGCCAACTTACATTTCATGATTGAGTGGGTCCCGTTTCAGTTGCACCTTGGTAGAAATGTCTTTTGTAATCTTCTCGGAGAGGTACTTGGTAGTTCCCCAAAGACGTGGATTTCTGGACCAAAAAAGGTAGATACATTATTATTCTAAGTGAAACAAACATAAACAAGATAAGTTAGCGGACTAAACAAACAAAACCAAACCATCCCATCTTATTCCTTGTTAGATTTAGATTTAGATTTAGATAAAGGTAATGGAGAGGCACATTCAAATCTTCCTTCACAGACTCTCCTTTGCCTCAATCACCATAGCCACCCTGACCCTTCTCCTCCTCTTCCTCCAAACCCCACCTACCTGTGTCTCCCCAAACTCACCTCCCAAACCCCACCTCAGATTCCCCAAGTCCTCCTGTGACTCTTCCCCACGCGAGCACCAACCCATTCACAAGAAAAACCGTCGCCTCTGGTCCTCCAAGTCATGGCAATCCCAAGTCTCCTCCTTTTCCCACTTCTTCACCTCAATTCACCATCTGGGTTTTCTTCACAATCACTCCAAAGTCCTTTGTGTCTCCGCTGGGGCCGGCCACGAGGTCATGGCGCTTTCAGAACTCGGCGTTTTGGACGTTACTGGGGTTGAATTGGTCGACTCACCGCCTCTGGTCAGCCGGGCTGATCCGCATAACTTGCCCTTCTTTGACGATGTGTTTGATTTGGTGTATACTGGGCATTTAGAGGAGGCTTTGTTTCCGGCCAGGTTTGTTTCCGAGATGGAGAGGACGGGGAGGGGTAATGGGGTTTCTGTTGTGGTTGTGGAGGAGTGTGGGGATCAGGATGTCAGAGAGATTGTAGCTTTATTTCAGAATTCCAGGCTTGTTAGCGTCACCAATGTTAGTTTGGTTGGATTGAGAATGACAAGGATTATAATGAGAACTAGGATGTCTTAATTGATTTATTTCTTTATTTTAATTCAGATCTTCATTTGATTTGTTAATGTTGTTGTGATTGGGCTTAGTGAATTACTCATTATGTTAGCATTAATGTCAAATTGAATTTTAGTTGATTGAAGCTTAATGAATATAGCTGTGTATAGAAATGTTGTACAGAGTATGAGATTCAATGAATGAAATACTTTTTTTATGTTTTACTTATACTCTTATCCTTGTGCTTCATAATTCATAATTGAGTGAGTCCTTCATCTCTTATCTATTGGATATATTTTTTGGCTACTAAGCTTGAGCTTTTGGAGTCTGTTTTCCTTCCAAACTCTGTATTGGTGATCAGGTTTTTGTTCCTTCCAATCAATCTCCAATGGCAACATTATGATTTTATTTAAGCACTTTGCTATATTGATTTTGAACACTGATGACTTGATTTAACAACATGGAAATGGTGTTTTTATTAAGCATCTTATGTTTCATCTGCAATTTTTTTCTTCTTCTGCAGTTTGGAAATTTTTACCAATAGGGAGGGTGTTCCAAAGGCTTTGTTAGTGATAGATGCCCAAGAAAAGCTGTTGTGAACTTGTGATTCTAAGTAATCTCCTGGGAAATAAAACTTGCCCTTCAAGGATGAAAAACAAGCTTGGAAATGATAGATGCTTATCGTGCTTCAGCTTTTGAGATCCAAACATGTTCATCATTAATGATCAGGTCATAATTTGCCCTTAGAAACGCTAAAGTGGCTGACTGGCTGTTGAAATTGCTAGCTTTTCCTGGACTTATGACTTTGACAATTTCTTTTGGGGCACCTCCACTGGTATAGTATGAGAACCATAGAGCATAGAGCTTGTCATAGACCAACATCTAGATGATGACACAATGATTTACAGATGAAGGCAAAAAATAAAACTCAACAGCATTACTTGAAGTGAATGCTGGATCATGAGTTGCAGGTTTTTGGTGATCTACCTATCTTTCCCATGATCTCTGTGCAAGATCTTCAAAGTTGATTCTAGAACTAGTATTGCTTTGAGAGTTAATTTCTTCTGAAAGTTCATGAGCATGATATTCCATACTTGATTATGAGGATGGTTTCTAGATTTTGTTTTCTAGACATGGAATCAAAATAGTTATTTCAAACACATAATAGATTCGTGGGAATGGCTTATATATCCATTTTTAAGGTGTTGTAGAAATCATAATTTCAGTTAGTATGGGTTGTATCTGTAAATTCAACTGATTTTTTTGAGTTGATCATTAGTATTTGCCTTCATCAGAAAGGAAAAGCTAATGAATGCAAGAAGCAAATATTAGAGGTCACCTTGCTAGGTGATGTGCTTCATTTTGTTAGACGAAATAACTGCTTTATATCCTGAAACAATACATCTTTTGAATATGAAAGATGCTTGCATCTTCACTTAAATGTTGTGTGTGTGAAAAGAGAGAGAGAGAGAGAGAGAGAGAGAGAGAGAGGTCCTCAGTCAATTACCGTGATAAAGGAAGTGTGATATTGAAAGATTTAGAAGCCTTGTTACTTTCCTTAAGAAACTGATCTGCTGCTTGCAGAGCCTCTACTGCCATCACATGAAATCTTTCTGTGTTCCCCTCCTCAAGGATCAAACCATGATAATAGTATGCAGCAGCCTGAAGGATAAATAAATGGAGACTTGGATGCATCATGTTTTTTCACTGAAAAACCAAGCATGCACATCGGAATTCCTTATTTAAGTAATGAAGTCATAAAGGCTTCCTGATATAGCAGTTAGAATCAGAAAGCTGTCCAAGGCCTCATTTGTTTTCTTCTCCTTAATTCATGCAGCTTAATTGGAGATTTTATGAGCAGTAAGCAAAACACAACTTCTTACCATTAATGTGAGAAGAAGAAGAAAAAAAAAAGTCCAAACATGCAATGAAATGAAGTAATAGTTGCAAATGCAGAATTGTGATAAATCATGTAAGATATAATCATGACAAGTAAAAAATATACGAATCAAAATATACCTCGGCCTCATTATGTTTCCACTTAATGAAAAGCTTATGCTTTTGCCCCCATCGATTTGCTAGTGGAAGGTTTACTATGTTTTCTTGTGCCTGCCGAGAGTAGCATAGTAAAACAGAAACATATACAAGTAAATATACAACTCGGTTTCCCAATTACAAATTCATTTTTACAGATAAACTTGCAAACATTAAACATGAACTACTGATGAGAGTTGATACGCTAACTTAAAGCACATAAGTAGAAGTCAGATATGTTAGTTACCATGGGACTGTAACATTAAAGCACACCTAGGAAGAATTGTACTAAGAGATTAAGAGAAGACACAATAAGGCAACATTGATTGTTTTATGGTTAAAATCTGAATGCTATCTTTTATCAATCATGTAATTATAAACTAATCTTGGATTGCCAATGAAGTCAGTTTTTTAAGTCCTCCCATTTTCCAGATCTAATGTAAATGTGACCCACATTTTCTAGTACTCATACACAATCCAAATTTTTATGATCAAGGGTAACCCTTACCCTATGTTTGGATGGAGGAAAACGTATGGAGAATAGAGGATAGGGAAGGAGGAGATGGTTGGAATATACTAAAACTTAGTACATTCCATTAACCTTACCCTCCCTTCTCCTCTCCTATCCTCTACCTCCATCTCCCTCCATCCCAAAGATACCCTAGTGTTGCCTCAAAATAAGTCAATTGGTAGCCTCAAGATAAGCCTGGATGTGTACACTGCAAGCCTTTTTTGCAGCTGACGAATTGCTTTTGCTCACGTGACTAGAGTACTAGACATTATATTGGCATGAACAGATAATTATAACAGGTGGGATGCATCTTAGGGACATGAAGCTTTCAATTAGAAATTATCCGGTACACTGATAAGTGATAACCAAAAGAAAAACAGGATAGACAAAGACTACTCCAAAGGCAAGTAGTTGTATTAAGCTCAGTTTTGTTTTCCTAGGTCCCAAATACAACACCTGAATTGTCTTTTTCTGCAAACCACTCTACCAATTTCCAACTTATTGAATGGATCATTCTTGAAGGACAGTGAAGAACAGAATGAACCAATAAGATGTTATTTTGACTGATTATAATAATGGTTCATTTATTTTAAAGGATTCAGATTTGTACCTGATGCCAGTATTTTAACAGCTCACATGCAAGTCTCCGTTTCACTGCCAGTGTGGCTTGTATACTTTCAATAGCCATTCCAAGTTGAATGTCAACCACCTGTATCATTAGGGAAAAAATTAGTCAAAAGGGCAAGAAAGGGAAAATAGAAGGTCATATTTTATGCCTGTATACTAACATACAGCAGTTTATCTTTCATATACAGCCAAGCTAGGTAGTGAAGCTCTTCTTGGAAACCAATTTGAGACGAAAATTTTGTTGCATCATTATCTTTTAAGTCCATATGTCACTTCTAATCCTCCTGGTTGTCTGCTTTTCTTCAAGCCTACTAGATACTTCAATTGGTCCTACTGACTTCATTTTAATCAATTTACTGCCAATGATCAGCCTCTTCTATTACCTTTTATACCATTAACTGGTTAGTAGTTTTATCCATCGCACTTTTAGTATTATATTGCTTAGTTCAGCTTCATGCCTACTTTGGCAACACCTGGGCTAGTGCTATTCTGTATTGCATTCTATCACTTGTGTCCTTAAAACTAGAAAGGAAAATATTGCATTATATTCCACTACTCTAGAGGAAAACGATGTCACCAGGCTACTGCTATTTCTAAAAAATTGTTGGATAAACTACCATCTAGATAACTGAAAGTTAAAAAAATTTCCTCCACTTGGGTTATCTCAACTTGAAAAAGTGCTGTTTCCACTACACCCCACTGGACTTTATAAATATGAAAGAATGAATGGTGCTCTCGGCCTAATGACAATTGTTCTTCCAGGCAGAGAAAAGAAAGGCCAGGGTGCAGTTGCTAGCCACCTAGTGGCCCCCCAGCTGCAAATTACTATGGTACATAGGGTATTGGTGTAGGAATCGATCATATATTCTTGATGAACAATAATCAGATGGGATCAAGGACTCTATCCCAGCATTGCTTTTTACAACTATGAAGTGTTTCTTGCATGTGTAATCTAATTTTGTTTATATACTACAGTCATTACAAATCTGCCACCTACACAAGTAAAAATGCTTTGATATTACATTTCACTGGTCATAAGCTCAACTTGAAATACCAAAAGCAGGACTCTAGAGCCTGATAAAATCCTCACTTTAACAGCATACGTAAATGTGTATTCAATCGTAAAGTACAGAATATTCAACTACATTTATTGGAGAAACAAGCAAGGAATACAAGGATTCACTAATATGGATTCAACAAATGATGGCATAACTTCAGAACTTTACAGAGTACATTAAATGCCAAATATTATGATATTCCATGGCCTAGATCCAAAGAGATTCACAACAAAATGATAAAGATGGAATGCATATAATAGAATGCATAGTTTCTCCATTTTATAGAGGCAAAGGTGGAGAGCAAACCATATAGCTTTACCTGGCCTAGTGCTTGCAAGCTAAGGGCTTCTAGCACTCCCTCTGCCAGGTCTAATGGTAGATCTTTCCTACAGTAATTAATGGTTCCAGGAGTCAATTTGACCTTTCAAAGCATGAAGTTAATTGTAAGGTTAACCTGAAAACTCAAATTCATCAGAAAGCTATAGGCAGTTATGTTTGAAGAAGAATTTCAGCAAACCTGAGTTCAGGTGTGAACTGAGGGAGAACATGTCTGATAGCAAAATCTAAATATCCGGCTGCCTTCAAAAGCAAATCAATAGATGCTCGTCTGCACTCTGGTAGAGAACTCAAAAACGATATCAATTAGTGACATTAAAGAAGAAGGTTTCATGAGGAAGTGCAAAAGTAAACAAAGATTAAAAAGAAAAATGAAAGAATAGCTTATAAACTCCCATCTACCATCATGGACACAAAGAGCACCTAGTGTGTCATGGCCAGAAGATTACTATGTGCAAATGCAAGTTTTCTCATACTAACTTGTAAAAGGCCTTTAACTTTTCATGATACAACTATGAAAGAATACTGGGATCATACATATCAATGTCCAATCTTTGCCATATACTTAATGATCAACAAACCACAAATATATATTGGTTCATATCAGTAAAATAATTAGCGGAGAAAGGCAGATCAGTTATCTATCATATATAAACGTACTCCTAAAAGATACAGCTTTCAAAAGTTTGTAGCTAAAATGGAACAATTTTGATTTGATAAGATGACAAATTCAGCTGGCAGTAAAAAATCTGTTGTAGAGTATGGAGAAAAGGTAGCAACTACAGTATAGAAAGCATGTTCAAATTAGTCCTCCAGTTTAAAATGTATACCATATACTTTCTGAGTTCACTCTATCAAGAAAAAGGAATAATTCAAGACGAAAAAAAAAAGAACACCTGCAGCAGTCAGCAGTTAGCAGTTAATCTCACCTTCTGATACTTGATACCCATCAGTAGATGATTTAGTAAGAAGCAAGCAGTTGGCCTGTGATAATGTTAGCATGGCCATCAAGTGCAAAACTGAAAGTACCTCATACCAAGAATTAGACATAATTGTTTCCTGCAAAGGCAATGATCTGGATCAGAGATGTTATGGTTAATGGAAGGAAACTAGAATAACCTTTAAGGGCTTAAGAAAGGATTAAATACTATCTGAGGTTTTCACCTTTTCATCATCCTCCTGGTTTACCCAACTGAATTGACACTTATGCTGTAGCTTGTCATCTGCATTATGCTCTAAAAGACCATAAGAAATTCTATTAAACCGGAATAAACCTTAAAGAAAGGATGGTGTATCCAAATTATGCACTAAGGCTTTATTTGGTCACTAAAAGAGGTGGGAAATCAGTATTGATGCTTGGAAAGATGACCAAATCATTTTTTTTCTTTTCTTTCCTGCTCAATTTTCAAAACAGAGCCTAAAAGGGGAAAAAATAATTTATGTACACAAGATGGTTTGGCTGAAAGATTTGTGCACATTGTAAGATAGTTACAAAATCCATTATCAAGCTTCCTCTTCTTCAGTCAATTCTAGATATCTACCCTTTTATTTTTCTTGTTGAGCTGAGGCACTAAAATTCTGATTCAGTGCACACAACACAAAGCATCATTGGCATTTTTGGGAGCAGTGTATCATCCAATATATATACTATTTCCTGACCTTAATGCAAATAATTTGTTATTAATACCATTGTAAACTAGTCCCAACAGCACTGGTAGGTAATCTTCAAGAGCCTGTTGAAGATCAGCTAATGTCGAACCTCCTGCATAGCAAGCCAATCCATGAGAATAAATAGTCAGTCTTAACCACAACTAGGAAAACCTGAGAAATGTCCATATACTCAGCAGACCATGTTGTGTGGCTGTTCTTCTTGGTTTTGCAGCTCTAGGTGCTTCTTGGCCTGCCATGACAACAATACGTGTTCTCAGAGCAGATAGACGTTCAATCAAATTCTTGGTTAACCCATCACCCAGTGGCTGCACAAAGTCAACAGGTTTAGGAATCCTTAGTCCAGGAACAAACACCATAATCTCCCCAACATTTTTTGGGAACCTATTTCCACCAGAATCATTTGGTGTTGATACTAGGCACCCCATATCCACAACTGTAGCTTCTCTCAAGCCCTGAACAAAGATCAAATGAGTTGCTGTCTGTGTTAAGGTTAGCTTGATCAAAAAAGCATCCTAAAAAACTTATCAATCAACACAGAAATTTCTTTTCTTTTCCACTAAGAGATGCATAAGTGTGAGAGAGAATTCTGAACATATAAGCACTATTACTCACATTCTCATGAACCCAATGGCAAAGATGGTAGCATATGGTTGATACTCAACCATAAAATTCCAAGCATGACAGACCATCACAAGTGAAATTGAAAATTATTTTACAAGTAAATAGGCCATAAACGAGGACAAAATAAAAGACCAACCCCCATGGACACTTCACGAGAATCTGATTCCGGAACTTCCAAGAACATTCAAAATATGGAATTCAAAATTTCAAATGCATATCAACCAAAATAATTAATGGGTTTTCTTACTCTTTGACCTTAAATTCACAATTTACACTTTCTACCATCATTGAAAACTTAAAACCATAACTTCTTTTTTTTTTTTTTCCTGGACTTCCCTATATACACAATCTGCACTTTATAGTAAGTAAATTGAACTCAAACAGCAAGTCATTGAGATTCTCACAAACTCACCCTATTCAAAAGTTGGTAAAACCAGATCCGAAACTCTGTCTAATCTATCAAAAATACAAAATTACAAAAAAAACTAATCCTAAATGAGTTATTTGTCAAAACCAAAGCATGTTTCATTGCTTTGTGGCAAACTGTTGGGCCAAATGGGTATAAAAGACTCAAACTTTTGTTCCAACAATCGAACCAACTCTAAAGACACAAATATCTCATGCGTCACTACACAGAAAACGGCTATTTTTAATGCTATAACGTAACTAAAAAGGTAGCCTATAAACCGCAACTTCAACACAAGTACATAGTACATACGCACACAGCTAACATGTATGATATCATGCGTTATAAACTAACACATTGCCAGATTCAAATGATTCTTCATGGCCCTGTTTGGTTATCAGGAAAGTGACGGCAAAAAGAACCAACATTCTTTTCCTTATTTAAAATTAAACATTTGCATTCCACCTTCTCCTTTCTTTCCATTTATTTTATTGAGAAATTTTTTCCAATTTGAGTAATGGTGTAGTGTAAATTATATATGATTTCATATCACGTAAGCAATTCATGTTGTGACAGTGTAGCATATAGACATCAACACTAGTAGTCATGGATTGTCAAAATATGAAGATACAAATATATATAAAAGAGCACATAAACTTTTTTTTTTTTTTGTTGAACTTCAATCTTATTTGATTTTAACAAGATGTGTTCAGAAACACAATTTTGTCACATGATGAATAAAAACATTTCGCTGTCACTACAATGACATCTCAACCTACAATCATATGCTAAATTGCTCTCATACATCACGGTCATCCATATAGTGTGACAAGAGATTAGCTCATCCATTTTCATTTAACTTTTCCTGCAGCATATTGCTTTGGGTGAGCCCATGGTAAGTCATTCTTGGTGATCAGCATTTAAATAGTGAGTTTTGCTCTACAAAATATTAAAAATTATGTAAACCATGTTAACAAAATACTAAAAAACTAATGATTGTCGGTTTTAACACCTTAAGAATGACCACTAAACCTAAGACTGTTAATATACTGTATTTTGTGCTTAACTAATCACTGTAAGTCAGCTTTCTATTTAGAACATATCCCATTTATATCTTGAACTTATCTTAGTTTTTCAAGATATATATGAGCTAAGACCTATCCTAGCTAATTTTGTCTACTTCTTTACCATATGCTTCAAGCAAGATAAGAAAATCATTATGACTTTTGGAAGAAGCTTCTTTTTCATCATTTTCTAATTAATACATAACTACATAATGAAGCATCAATTTGCCAACTAAAGTAATATTCTTTGATCAATATATATCTCAATATCTAGTAGACGTTGTTGATAATTTATTAGTAATCGCTTGACTTTTTGCTATTCATAGGCATTGAACAATCAATGGAAGGCTTAATCAAATATAAAAACATAGCTAACCTCAGTTGGATGTTATAACTTTGTGTTTATAATAATATCTTCCTAAGAAGAATTGACTTAATTTTGCATCATTTTGATCAATGAGAAGGGTACGGAGAGCAGTTTGTGAGTCTTTATCACCAATCAATCTTAAACAATTTGGAGCCTCTTTTTATATAAACAAGTTGGCTTCCCTGGTAATAGATATTCATATTCCTAATATGATCAAATAAAAATTCTTTGAGGAATGCGTTCCCTCATTCTAGCAAACCAAATTTGTTACATGCCCAGCTTGCCGCGGTCATATCACATGTAATTGTTTATTGAAATAAAAATCTTCAGTAATCATGTGGTTGACGAATATAAAATACATTATGATTAAAATATATTTTACAAATTCTCATTTCTAAAATAGAAGTCAAAATAAAAAACAATACACTTTGATTTTAATTTTTAATTCTCATTTTTGCTAAATAAATGGAACACTGACACAACATTAATTGCTCAAACAACCATTATTTTCGCACCTTTCCGTTGTTCTCTTTTTTTTTTTTTTTTTTTGGCTAGATCTTTGTGTTCCACCATTCTTTTCGAGAAAAAAAAAATTACAACAAAAAAAATGCTTAATAAAACTAAAAATCTTCCATGTAACATACAACATAAAAAATCACAGATAAAAAATCTGCGAAAAATGGCTTGCTTTTGTAATTTGTTTGGAACCAATTGAGGCCCATTTTTGTGAACCCCCATGGCACCCTTATCAGTTATCAGATAACCCAAATTAGTAAACAAAAACCCAATGGAGGAGATGTGGAGGGAAGAGGTGGCCTGTGGGAGGAGCATGTTGGTGGCGTTGAACTAGTATCAAAGCTTCTTGGTTGGAGTGGTACTAGAAGTGGAAAGAGAGATCGTTGGGGAAGGAGATGAACTGATGAAGAAAAAAAAAGAAAGAAGAGAATGATAAAGGAGCAAACGTGTGGAAGAATCAGTTGAAGGGAAAAAGTAAAAGAAAAGGTAAAGTAGAGAGAAGAAACATGTGGAGGTGAAAAATGAAAGGGAAAAATGAAAAAAGAAAATAAGAATTGGTAGAAAATGTGAGTGGATGAGAAAAAAGAGAAGGAAAAAATAAATGGAAAATAAAAAGTTGAGAAAATTGATAAAATCCAATATTAGATTTTCTACGTTACAAATAGGGTAAAACTTAAGTACAATTTCTTGGATCAAGTATATTAGGTTTCAAGTTGAATTTAAATATTCTTGGTAGAGATTACATGGTTTGTGTTTCATTAATTAATGCAATCATGTGTTTGAATTCAATTAAGGAATCTAATATACCTAACCTAAGGAACTATACCTAAATTTTACCCTTACAAATATAACTAAGTGGATTAATAATTTTATCAATTAAAAAAGATTATAATGAATAAAATTGATTAAAAAAGTGTTGGGAATGAGATTTTTTTTATTGTTGTTGAGGATTTTTTTTTTTTTTTGTTTAATTTTGTATTGGTAGTAAATATATTTTTAGCCTTGTATTGAGATTTCTTAAAAAAAAAAAAAAAAAAATTGTTAATTACATAATATTATCTTAACAATATATTATTTAATAGAAAAAATACATTCTCTAAAATACCAACCAAACACAATTTCATTCAGCATAATCACTTCTTAACAAAAGTTTCGGTATTTTATCAAACGTACTATTTACAACAAAATATATTCTCAAAATAGAGGATTTAAATACAACCTTAGAAAGTGGGTTTAGAATTCTTAGTATTTTGTTATAAAGTAGATAATCTAAATGCAATCTTAAAAGATGGGTTCAGAGTTCTTAATATTTTGTTAATACTACATGCATATTAATTTGAATTTTTCCTTACACATTTAAAAATTGTGTTTGACGCACAGCCCCAAATCATGTAAAATCCCGGTCATTGATGCGTATTCTTCACATCTTTATCCTCGCAAAATCCCAACATATCCTCCAAACAAAACAACAGAACAGAAAGCAAACTTTGTTACGCCTGTCTTTTCAACCTCTTCTTAATACTTTTTGCATCTTTTCAGTTCAGAACCCTTTTGTTTTGTTTGGTAAAAAAAAACCATGGCATCTTCTTCACTATCTCCACCATCCCAAACCCACTACTTCCAAAACCTCCTTGACTCAGCCCGCCCTTTCCTCCGCGGCGAACTCGAATCCATCGACAGCAATTTACCTTCACTGGTCTCCGTCTTGCGATCCGTTGGGGCCGGTGAGTGCTGGCACAAACATGGCAGCTTCCTTGACCACCTTGTTGACATATATCGGATTCTCAAGATTTGGAAAGCACCAAACTCCGTCTGCCTCTGTGGCCTCTTCCACTCCGCTTACTCCAATTCCTATGTCAACCTCGCCATATTCGATCCTTCCACGGGTCGTGACGTCGTTCGTGCCCATGTTGGTCATGAGGCCGAGAGGTTAATCCACTTGTTCTGTATTGTCCCAAGACAGCCTCTCATTCATGATGATCTTTTATTCCATTACTCTGATTCTGAACTCGTCCAACACCTTAAGCTTTCGGAGATATCCTTGGGAAATGCCACTCAAAAGGGTTTGTTCAATGAAGACGAACCTTGGAGGAAGAAGCTTCAGGCTCTTCTTCCCGCTGATGGGATTACCGTGAAGCACATCAAGACTGGCCAAGATGTCCAAGTTTCTAGAAGGGTGGTCGCGGTTTTCCTTTTGATGACGATGGCCGATTTCAGCGACCAACTTTTTGGCTTCCAAGACTCTCTCTTTGATAACTCTAATGGTCGCCTCGAGTTTTCAGGCAACAACTATGCAGCTTTGTGGCCAGGAGATGGCAAGCCAGGTCTATGGTTGAGCTCTATATCGAGGATGGGAGCGTTATATAATCTGATAGTCAGAGAGGAAGAGATTTTTAAGGAAGAGAGGAAAAGGGTTGGCGGTGGAGGTGTAGAAAGTGATAGAGATGATGATCTTGAGCTTGTGGTGCCACCTGTTTTTGATAACTGTAATATGGTTTTAGATGCAGGGGAGCAAATAGCTGCAAGGGACTTGTATTGGGAAGCTGTTTATGATATGTCTAAGAGGGGTTTGGAGAGGGCTGAGGACTTGCTATTGAGGAGTATTGAGAAGAACCCTTTTGTGGGGGAGCCACATGTGGTGTTGGCTCAGGTTTATTTGACCAAAGGGAGGTTTGAGGAAGCTGAGAGAGTGGCTGAGAGAGGGGTGACCCTTTTGTTGGAGTGGGGAAGTCCATGGGATAAGAGGACGTCTTGGGAAGGATGGGTTGCTTGGGCTAGAGTTTTGTTGATGAAGGCAAAGGACAAGTCATGGCCACACACTTCTTGGGGCATTCTCAATTTGGGTCTTGTGAGGTAAAATTGTTCTAATTACTTCGTAATTGTATGATCTAATCAGACATGGATTTGCCAGTCATTAAATAAAGTACTGGAGCACAGCCTTGGATAGGCAATTGCTATAGTATGTACTAGCTTGTGCCCCTGTTGAAAAAATAAAATTGTGTTATGTAAAGATTTTTGTTTTCCTAGGTCCCAAACACACCACCTCAATTGTCATTTTTCTGCAAACCACTCTACCAATTTCTATCTTATTGAATGGATTATTCTTGAAGGACAATGAAGAACAGAATGAACCAAAAGATGTTATTTTGAGTGATTATTATAATGCTTCATTTATTGTGAAGGACTCAGATTTGTACATGATGCCAGTATTTTACCATCTCATCACATGCAAGTCTCTGTTTCACTGCCAGTGTGGCTTGTAAACTTTCAATAGCCATCCCAGGTTGAATGTCAACTACCTGTATCATTAGGAAGAAATTAGGGAAAATGGCAAGAAATGGAACATAGAATGATACAAGGTCATATTTTGTGCCAAGCTTATGTCAGTTTATCTTTCATATACAACCAAGTTAGGCAGTGAAGCTCTCCTAAACCAATTTGAGATGAAAATTTTGTTTCATCATTATCTGTTGGGTCCACATGTCTCTTCTAATCCTCATAGCTGTCTGCTTTTCAATAGTCCTACTAGTACTAGATACTTCAATTGGTCCTACTCACTTCATTTAAACCATTGTCCTGCCAATGATCAGCCTCTTCTATCACCTTGTTTATCGCCCCGCCCCCCAACCACACACAAAAGATCTCATGGCACACTGCAAACGTTAAGCACTATTTTAAGACTGATTGTGTTTATTTTTTCTGAAAGTCGAAGTTCTTCAAACAATCTTGTTGTCACCACATGTGGCTGAAATGCTTCATCTGCCAAGGTGACTCAGAGTTAGTATCACCTAAATTTGCAACTTGCAAGAGACAGAAAAGCTGTAAAGAGTGTAAAGGTCTGTCGAATGTTTATCGCATGTTTACTAACGGGAAACTCTCTAATGCTTAAGTCGGTGAAGATTTTGTTATGTGTTTACAAAAATTGTTGTAATGTGTTCATACCTTACTTGAAAATTCCATTTTCTTTTAAAAGTAAGAAGGGAAGTAATTGCTCCACCATTGTAGCCTCAATTCTAGGTTTAGGCTGTAATGGACTCCATTTATTTGGTGAGTATCCTATGGTTGTAGGGTAACGCCTGAAAACCTTGATAGTAGTAGGTCAAATTAAGTAGCCGATTGTTTATATATGGACGTTGTTTGACCCTAGTCATGACTTCCTTCCTAGGTGAGCTTTTTATTTTTTTTATTTTTTTATGACTCTGAGTGTCCGGACCAGCTTATATGCATCTCGACTAATCTCAAAGGGACACGTAACACCTACTAGTTAGGTGTATCGCGATAGTTGCAAAGTTTTGCCTTGAGTAGGTAGCCTTGAGGGGATTTAAACTATTGACCATTGGACCAACTCAAATTCTCGCTTTTCAGATTGAGCTGCCAAATCATCAAGTCTTTGTCTAGGAGGCACATGAAGCCATTTTGGTTTAATCATGAAAACGAAATATTTCAATATTAAACTTTACAGCAGTGACCCCCATAATAAGTAGCTCATTGTCTAGATGATGGACTTGGCCCTAGTCAGTAATATGCTTAACTGCTTTAATAAACCTTGCATTTTTTTATAAAAAGAAGAATGGCCCAAATAAAGGGCGTCTGGCCCATTAGTTAATTTGCCATGTGCCCCACACAAGCACAAGAACTAAAGAAAACGATATCGTTCACATGATTTGCCGACGCACCTACTTCAAGGCCTTTATCATCGTCGGCAATAGAACTAAATATTTCGGCTTCTTTCTAATTTGTAGATTTGATGTTCAAGCAAATATATATATATATATACTGGTTTAGAATTTTCTCTGTTTTTACTTTTCCTAAGCTTCGTTTCCTTTAAAAATTGACGGTCTTTAAAAAACTTGATCCTCCATATGAATAATATCAATTGGGCCAAAGGCTCAGCATTAGTTGGGCTAAAGCCCAAAAGAGCGAGTTGTGTCGTTTCTACTCTCCAGCAGGGCTGAGGGCCTCAAGCAGTCAAACTAAATTAAACATCCAGCGTGAAGTGTGAACTCCCTTCTTTTACTCAAAACTTTAGTTCACCTTTACTCCACCTTGTTTGTGGAATTAGAATTATTAATGCGAGAGAGGCCAAAGAAAAAGAACCCCAAATAGGATAAGTATTCATGTTAGATTGTTACTTCAAGTTTTCAAGCATGGAGGTGACACCAAGTGCATGCTTGTCGATATTCCTCCCAAAAAGCAAAGAAAAAAAGAGAAAAGAACACAATACCATGACTTTGCGAGAAAAATTAATGGATTTAGTGAATGTTGCCCTCAGCCTGGCTAGTAACTAGTGAGCATCGAAACCCTTTTTTTCTTTTTTTTTAATGCTTTGTGTAAAATGCAAAAATATCTCTTAAACTTGAGTTCTTTTTAAATATATTTCATATTGTTTCAATTTAGGAGAGGTTTGAGAAATTGGAAATTGCCCCCTCTGTCTCACTTCTAGGGTTATAAAAGAGTCTAGCCAAGTATAAAAAGTTTAATATTGCTTAATTTAATTTAATTTTGACTATAAATGATTTCAAGCTCATCACAAAGCTAAATTATTATTTCTCCATATAAATGTAAACATCATGACTAAAAAAATTTACCAGTTCATAATATCCATCTTTTTGTCACCACTAAACCATTCACATATTAGAATCCGTTAAAGAATAAAAAGCTTAAATTACTAAAAAGACAACAGAACTAAATAAATAAATGGGATTTAAAATAAATCTTTTATCAAAGTTTATTATGAAATAATTATTTTATTAATAAGAGATCACGAGCACTACACGTGATCACTATCCATCCACTTTAGATAACGTGAGATAGAGGGTGAATTTCACCATTTCCCAATACTCAAGGGTGAAAAACACTACATTAAAATGGCAAGAATTTGTTTAAAGACAATGCAAAGTTTTTGTCTTTTTGCATTTTGAACCCAATAAAAACTTAATATCATGCTATCTCACTTGGCTGAAAAACTACAAATCCCCAAAAAAAAAAAAAAAAAAAAAAAAAAAAAAAAAACTCAGAACATTCCACTCCAAATAATTGAGTATTTGTCATGTCATCTCTCTCATAGTTAATAGTAAGGTATATACGTTCATTCAACCATTGGTACCTATAAACCTCTATCCCCCGTCTAGGTCCCACAGGTATTAGTTTCTTGGAGGGTAGAGAAGTTACTGTAATAGGACAAGGATCCTCTCCATTTCAAATGAAATGGAGAGTCTCCATTTCATGGTCTAGATTTTATTTCACAAATCTAACGGTGTACAGAGTATCTTATCATTTAAAATTTTAAATGACGTGGCACTCTGTATATTGTTAGATCTAAGAAATAAAATCTAGACCATGAAATGGAGACTCTCCATTTCATTTGAAATGGAGAGGATCCTATTCCACTGTACTATGCCTAGATAGCCGCAATTAATCACCCCCTCACTTTTTTTTTTTTCATTAAATATAAAAAGTTATACGTTCAACTGATAAAGATTGAAAGTTGTAGAATCATAGGTGTAAGGCCATCTCCAGCAGTAGTCTAAATTTATCTCTATTTTTATCTCTAAATTACACTTTTTAACAACTCTCTATTTTTTTTTAAATAACTACTCCAGCAGTACTCTTTATCTTTATCTCTATTCTATTAAAAACTACTTTTTAATTATTACTTCCCACCAAAAATAACCAACTCCCACCCAAATTAATTTCTCACAGCACCAAACTAACAGAAATTTCAGCAACCCAAACAGGTGGGACACGGCAACCCCAGGCGGCAGCCTTGGCCGTGGGTCACCTCCAGACCGGCAGATCGGGCACGGCAAGCCACGGGTTCAGGCTGGGGTGGTTCTAGCAGTTCGCGGGGTGGGCATCTGCTTCAAGCCGTGGCCGTGGGGTGGGTTATGGGCGGTGGTGATTGCCGGTGAACCCAAGCCCAAGCCGAGACCCACGGCTCCACCACCAAAAACCCAAACCCTTCCAACCACCACGCCGTCAACCCAAGCCCAACCACCACGCCGTGCACCGAAACCCAAGCTGCAAACCCAACCACCACGCGATGAACCCAAGCCCAAGCCGAGACCCACGGCTCCAACACCAAAAACCCAAACCCTTCCAACCACCACGCCGTCAACCCAAGCCCAACCACCACGCCGTGCACCGAAACCCAAGCTGCAAAACCCAGAAAACCCAACCACCACGCGGTAACCCAAGCCCAAGCCGAGACCCACGGCTCCACCACCAAAAACCCAAACCCTTCCAACCACGCGGTGAACCGAAGCCCAAGCCCGAGTACACCACGCCGAGATCGGCAAGCCCAAGCACCACCGAAAACCCAACCAGTTTTTCTTCAACAGAAAGCCGAAAGAGCAAAGAGCAAAGAGAGAAGAGAGAGCAGAAAGCAAATGAGAAGAAAGAGAGAGAAATTTTCGGAAGAAATGAGAAGAGAGAGAAAAAAATCGGTACAAAACTTGGGATGGTGGGGTCGGGGGCTGAGAAAGTTTTTTATTTTTACAAAGTTCTCCTTTCATTTCTAAGGGCTACTGTTCACTTTGTAAAAAAATTTGAAGCTAGAGGGGTTTTAAAGGACTGGATCAAATTTTCGGTTTACTCTCTAAAATAGAAACATAGTTTTGTATCAGTGTAATAAACCACGAATTTCAAGTTTTTACATCTTATAATTTTTCCAAGTTTTTTTTAAAATAATTTTACACAAACAATTTTTCACGTTATTATAGAAAATCTTCTCATATAAAGTAGTGTGGATTCAAAAGAAAGTGAATTGAGACATCTCTAACACATCTTATGAAAAATATTCTAGCTATATAGGAAGAACTTTTTTTTATTATTATAAATAGAGGATATGTCGGTATTTTTCCTTTGCTGGTTGGGACATCACCTATTAATGTAGTATGTATTAGCTGTGGATGGTCTCATGATTGGAGATGGGTTTGTTGGAAAGTAAGAAGCTTAGCTTTGCTGATAGACTGATAGGTGCTAATTTGTGACTAATAAGCACTGTTGACTTATATATTTGATGTATGTCCAACCAGATCAATTAGAGACGATAATATGTGGACAACAGCTTTCAGTGCCCTCACCGCCCACCAATTAGTGCACATTCTTACGGGGACCCATATGGATGATTGAATCCTCTCAACCAATAATAAGTTTCTGATTAAAAAAAAAAAAAAAGAGTAAATTTATTAAGAATAATTCTTTGCACAAACTTGGACGGTTGGAGCTTTAAAAAGAAAGAAAAAGTAATAAGTAGTAACAATGAAAATTAAAGAAAAATAATTTTGATTTAATATAGAGTGAACAGTGTGAATAAACAAAATATGTGACATTACAAGTAACTACTTCCCAATAAATTAGGCTTTTTGCTTACATACTCTTTTCTGCCTTTTTTGTCTTTAAAATTTAAAACTTTAAATGAAAATATGTATTAAATATTAAATGACCTACAATTTTTGTGATCTGTCTCATTCACAACTTTAATATGTATCATAAAATATTAAGGAAAATTATAGGTCAGATCACAAAAATTGTGAATGAGATCTCTTATTCTTATCTTCAAAGCTGGTCTAACATTTATTTCATGTTAATTGATCCTAAACTTGCCACTTTTACATTACTCTTAAAAAGTAAATTCCTAGTTTTGGCCTTGGAGTAGTATATTATTGTATATGATTTGTATTTTGCAAGAAAGTAATTATCATGAAAATGATTCCAACAATAAGGTGATGGTGGGCAGGTGGTGGTAATAACGACAATAAATAAATAAATAAATAAAAACTTTTAGTTTCATGCCCATTTTCTGGAATAAAATCTCATCTTCATTAAAAGCTAAAATATGATTATACAACCACATGCTTAATTAGTTCCAAATGGACAGAAAAGAAAAAATGAGGACAAATATTGTTTAGAATTGATTGGAGTTTACTATTACTATATGGACAACGCATTTATTATAATCGATTCATTTGAAACTTGAGGAACCACGCAAGTTGCTTTTTTGACACTCCCGACCGTGAATGGATTCTAAACAGACTTGTAACTCTCATCATGAACAAATTTATACAAACATTTCACATGATATGGTCAAGAATTTTGAACATGAATGACAATCATTGTTCATAGGTTTAGGTTATTAATAAGTGTAGGACCCTCTAGAGGGGGTCCTCAACTACCATTTTGGACAACTATCGGAACTTTAGGAATTTGGGACCATGCCTTAAATCTTCAACTTAAAGACTCCAAAATCCAAATTTCCAGCTTGGCAAAAATGATCCTTTAGTCAACATTGTCGATCTACCTGGGCCAATAACCTTTCTTGCGCAATCAACGCAACCTAATCCAGATCACTCAATCTCAATCTTGAATATCGAAGTAAAACCTAACATATACAAAACATGCCATCATAGTCATATTTTACAAAGGGGACGAGTTCGTTTCATATCCCACTAAATCTCAATGCCTGCATGCAACTCAAAACCGCGTTCTAGATGATTTTCAATCAAAAGTGTAGAAACATATATATATATTTTTTAGGGTCATTCTTACAGTACTCACACTCTTTTTGTGGATATGGTATCTACTCAATTGGTACCATCAAATGTAATATAAGTACCATCATATGTGATGTTGGTACTATCTAATGTGATATTGGTACTATCTGATTTTTTATATATATTAATTTAAATAATAAATAAAAATGGTAGGTACCATCATATGTGAGGTAGGTACCATAATATGTGATATTGATACCATTAATGTGAGATTTTATCTATTAGAGGTACGGTACCCACATGGATACTATAGAATTACCCTATTTTTTTAATGTTCAAAGTGTTCATATATATATATATATATATATTAATGTTCAAGTTTGGCATGAGAATGACTACTATTTTTCCTTTTAGCAAAAAAGACTACTATTTTTCCTTCACAGTGGCTTTCACTCTTTTCAATTCTTCCTTATCCTTCCTATTTATTGTTGGGTTTTTGGTTTTTCTCAAATATGAACAGAACAACACTACTTCATATCAAAATGAATTCAGATAGCATTTTTTAGAATTTCTCATTTTCAGTTCATTTTCAATGTTAAATGGGATTGCATTTGTCTTTTTAAGTTTTGAAGGGCATGTCTCATTGAAACTTAGAAAACTACATATCGAAAATAATACGTGAAAAATGGCCCTTAAAATGCATTTTTCGTGTCATTTTTACATCTTTATTTTCAATTATTAAAACCTAGCTTCATGCACGAGCTATGCGCTTGTTTAAAGACTATCTATACTATAATGTAAAACCGAAACTTTTTTACTTTTGGTTGACCTCATCATGTTGCGCCACATAAGTTTTTGAAATCTCACAATTTTACACCTCATTATTTTAATATATATTTTCTAATTGAATTTAAATTTTATTCTATTATTAAACCTTCCATTAGAATTTTGACACATCATATTTTCTTTAATATAAGAATATATTATTCCATATATAAAACACAATCATAATTAATGTCTAATACTAAAATATATTCCATATATAAACACAATATAAATATCTTTTAATAATAATCATAATTATCAATTTTCATCAAGATTTTTAGAGTTTTTTTTTTCTTATGTATTTCATTTAATTTTGTTGCTGGCAATGGAGAAAGATGGATGGATTTGTTATAATGAAACCATGTGAGCTTGAAATGAGTTATGAAAATTATTTAGGTTTGATCATATAATCATGTGTCCATGTATTTATTTGTCCTTCTTCTTATTTTAAGTATCATTTATTTTATTTTTGGATGGAAACATGATCCATATGGTAAATATAAACATGAATCGTGTTTTATAAAAATTGGACTATATTCAACTTATGCCAAAAGAAAAATTACATTATATTAAATTTTAATTATCCTATGGTAAATACTTTCTTAGTTATTTTTTTAAACCAAAAAGTAGGATCTATCCTAAATCTGATTCGTAAAGTCTCTTTATCGATCTTGCCTACAACATTTTGAACTACAAAAAAATAATATATATATATATATATATATATATTCAACAAAAGAAGTAAAAGGAATCAAAATTAATTTAGATTTTATTTTCAATAATTTTTCCTGTGCATCGCACAGGTTTGCGACTAGTTTTTAAATATAACTATACATAAAACTTGGGATAAGGAATTAGATATAATTATAAAAAATTTCAATTTATTATTCTATCCCTTATCCTTTTTTATTTTATTCCAATTTGTCTTTTAATCATTTGTTAAAATATTTTTTTATCCTGAATTTTTTGTTTTGAAAAAATAAAATAAAATAAAATAAATTAACTAAGCAATGGTAGTTTTGGAAATACCATAAAATAGTTGAGTTACAAGATTTTTGAAATAAGACCTAAATTTAAACCATGACGTTGCTAGACTAGAAATGATGAAGAAATCATGTAAAATAGTGCAGTGTGAGAGGAGTTGGTCTCCACGGGCTTTGCATGAGAGTGGAGATGGAGCTGCTCATTGCTGAGCCAATTGAATTTTGAAAGACAAACACCAAGCTCACATTTGGGTATTTCACTCCAGCTCTAAAGGTCAAAAGCACAAACACCAATTGTTTCATAACGGCCAAATATCATATGGTCCCATAGTTCCACCACCTCTCAGGCCCACAGTAGTCAGCTGGACCCGCACAAGTAATTCATTGTTTCCTCAATGTATTGATGGAAAAGTTTAGAATGTGATTAAACAGAGAATAAGACAATCTTTTCTTGTTATTAAGTAGTGATTAGTGGGCTTCTACTGTTACTAAGCTGTAATGCTCGGGTTCTTTGTCTTTACTTGGATACTAGCCGTTTATCATTCTTAAGTGTTATATCAAAAAAATCATTCTTAAGTGTTTTGTCTTCTTATGACTTGTTGCTACCAATCAATGTGAATGAGGATCTCATACCTGGTCTGATGCCTCTGCGATTTACTTTCTCTATTCTCACATTATTTACTTATATTCCCTTTTCAAGATTTTAATAAAATTCTCTATCTTCGATCTCAAAAAAAGTAGTGATTAGTGAAGATTGAAGATGGGAACTTATAGGCTACTAGCTACATATGGTATAAAATATAAATGCCCAAATACTCCTACATCAGAGCCATTAAACTGATTAACTACTTGGAGGATATTTTCTATTTCCCTCTGTGACAAAGCTTCCTTAACCCACCATACATCATGTCTCTTCCTAGCAAACTCCAAAAAACATTAAAAGAAAAAAGAAAGGACATTTTATCACTGTTAAGTTCACGGGTTAAAATTCAAAAAAGATTTTGGGACCATATTTTTCATTAGAATAAATTATCAATGTTTCTTGTAGCCTTGTAGGGTTTCATATAAAAATAAATAATATAATATAATTACGTTTTATTTGTTAAATGTTGAACCCATTACTATTTCTTATGTTATGTTTTACAATTTAAAATCAATGACAATGTTAATTATTTAACTAAGTGCTATATTCATATCAAAATAAAATTCTCAAATTATAACTGTATATATTTTAAATTATTATATATAAATTTATAATTTAACCATGAGAAAGTTTAACCAAAATCACGAATAGACAGTCATTCAATCAAACTGTAAATTAGTTCAATTTAATCAAACTCAAAGTATAAAGGGTTTTAGTTAGCTCAAAAAATAAAGTCTTTTATCATCAAATAAAGATGGCACCATAAATTTAAACAGTTTGAACGATATTATATCGATTTAAAAAATAAAAAAAAAAATCTATTGGCCTAAAATGCTCATACTTATTTTATTACAATTTTTTTTTCTTCTTAATTTAAATGTTTGTCCAGCACCAGAGGTAGGGTTAGCATTGCAATGAACCACACAACAGCACTTTCTGAATTATGTTTGTTTCGTTTACCATAGCAACCTTAGAAGAAAAAGTGGAAGATGAAAAAACTAAAGTCAAGTAACGTTCTCCAGACTAAGACAAATTAATCCACTTTAACCAGAGAAAAAGCAAGCTAGCTTCCAAATTGGGAAAAAGTCCTTAATCATATGCACACTATATCCTCTAGGAGGGAAAATATAAGGTGGTGGTTTCACTGAGCTCACTTGTACTGCAAATCAATCTAAACCATTCCTTTGGTCATCTACACTTTTCACACTTTTAACTAGATAATTTAAAAGCAGAATAAACGGTTACAAATGTTGAGATGGTGAAATTAGTTTATCTTCCAACAGGTTAGCAATTGGGCAATTGGGCAATTGCCACAGCAGCTTCACTTGTTTGCAAGGCCCTTCCAAAGAAGACTAAAAGCGTGTGTAGTTCAGGTTTAGCTGTTTAGCCTAACCAGCATAATTTATGGCGCAGGCGTGCAGCCATCCCACATGAACATTGAACATGAGAGCCAAACTACAAGGAATGTGGATATAGTTCAAAGCATGAGACTTGTGGAGGAGCAAAATGAGGTTGATTTCTAAAAGGAAGTAGAATTTGAATCTAGTGCGCTCCAACGTTCAAATGTTATTAGGACCCTCGTGAGCCATCAAACGGTCACAAATCTCCATGTGAATGTCTTTAAATTGATTTTACCACCCACCCCATCCAAAAATGTTTTTTCCTTTTTCTACTGGTTCCTATAAATACGAGGGACATTGTTCAATGTCTTTGCAGAGCTACAACCAAATTATAATTGTCAGTCACACTATCAGGTTTTCTACTATCTTTTTCATCATTATACCTTCCTTTCTACGTGAAGGAATAGAATAACCTCATGTCTCCTTTAGAACTTTTATCACTTTTTCCACGATAGAACATTTTTTTTCCCATTCAGTGTCTCCCTGTCAGATCCCAACTTAAGTGGAAAATTGCCATACATTTTTCAGAAATTTCCTGATCTAATCAAGACCCACCTTCCAAAATGCAAAGCCTGAGATGGGTTTTCAGTATCTTGCTGGTATTTCCATTCTTTAATATGTTCTCAGAATCCCTACCGGCTCAGACAACCTCACAAACCCCAGTTTGCTCTGAAGCAGATAGAGCTGCTCTTCTCAGCTTCAAAGCCAGAATCTTGAAGGACACCACTGATAGTCTCTCTTCATGGACTGGAAGCGGCTGCTGTGACAATGGCTGGGAGGGCGTACAATGCAATCCAGCTACAGGGAGGGTTACTGGATTGGTGTTGCAGAGACCGGATAGGGACAGTAGCGCTTACATGAAGGGCACTCTCTCCTCTTCTCTGGGCAATTTACCCTTCTTGGAGGTAATGATTATAAGTGGGATGAAACATATTAGAGGTCCAATTCCTGAGAGTTTGTCAAATCTAAACCACCTCACCCATCTGGTCCTAGATGACAATTCACTTGAAGGGAACATTCCTTCAAGTTTAGGTCATTTGTCTTTACTCCAGACCTTCTCACTTAGTGGGAACCGTTTGAGGGGGGAGATTCCTCCAAGCCTAGGGAATCTCAGGAATCTTCAACAAATAAATTTAGCTAGAAATTTTCTAACCGGTCCAATCCCAATCACTTTCAAAAACTTACATACTCTGCAGAATTTGGACCTTAGCTTCAATTTGCTTTCTGGGCTAATCCCAGATTTTGTAGGCCAATTCCCAAACTTTAGCCTTATCGACCTCTCCAATAACAATTTATCAGGGCAGATACCCATTTCCTTGTTCAGCTTGGCCAGTCTGGCGGACTTGTCCTTGAGCAGTAACAAACTCACAGGAAAAATCCCAGACCAGATAGGGGAGCTAAAATCCCTTACAACTCTTACATTGAGTGCTAATCAGTTTACAGGTCATATTCCAATATCCATTTCAAGACTACAGAACCTTTGGAAGCTAAATTTATCTCAAAATGGATTCTCAGATCCTTTGCCATATGGCTTTGCCAGGGGAATTCCTTCTTTGTTGTCAATAGATCTGTCTTACAACAATCTCAGTTTAGGGACAGTTCCAGATTGGATCAGAAGCAGACAACTTTCAGATGTACATCTAGCTGGTTGTAAACTAAGAGGAACCCTTCCTAGCTTTACAAAACCTGATGCCCTTAGCTCCATAGACCTATCTGACAACTATTTCACAGACGGGCTTCAAAGTTTCTTTGCAAATATGTCTGCTTTGCAGAAAGTCAAGCTCTCAAACAACCAATTGAAGTTTGATCTTTCAGAGATCAAATTGCCAGACGAACTTTCTTCAATCGACCTTCACTCAAATCAGCTTACTGGGTCTCTCTCAAGGATTCTAAATAACGAAACAAGCAGCTTTTTGGAGGTCTTAGATGTATCAGGCAATCAGATTACAGGCAGCATTCCTGAATTTAGTGAAGGCTTGAGCTTAAAAGTGCTCAATGTAGCAAGCAACAAGATTGCGAGCCAAATCCCCAGTTCAATTTCAAACCTGATTGAACTTGAAAAGTTAGATGTTTCAAGGAACCATATTACAGGCACCATCCCTACAGGTTTAGGCTTACTGGTAAAGCTTCAATGGCTCGATCTATCCATCAATGGGCTCACAGGAAAAATCCCAGATAGCATGTTGGGGATTGAAGATCTAAGACATGTAAACTTCAGAGCAAACAGACTGTGTGGAGAGATACCACAAAGGAGGCCTTTTAATGTCTTCCGTGCAGCTGCTTATGCCCACAATCTGTGCTTATGTGGCAAACCCCTGCCACCTTGCAAGCAAGAGAAAGATGTGAAAATGGGCCGGTAAGATGCTGACTCTACTGCTCAGTGAGATATGCTCATGCCATATGAGCATCATCATTCAACAGAAAAGAGAGAATAGGTTCTGCTTTGTGCAGCAGTCAGTCTAATAGTTGTACTACTTATCTTCTTAGATTTGTTTGTCACTATCACTTGATAGAAATAATGATTTACTATTACTTACTAGTATTAAACTATTAATGAAGCAAACATTTTTTTTTTATACTTAATGAAGCAAACATTGTTACCATGTGTCAGGAAACATTTCATTTTTTTTTTACATACCACAAACACCGGGCTTTTCTTTCCCATTTCAAAGTATGCCTTGGTTAAAATGTAGCTCATTCAATAAGGAACAATGAAAATGCCCCAGATGGGGTACACCAAAGAATTGAGAACATCTACAATGTAATTTCAGTAATCATCGCCGAGAACCCATTCTAAAGAATCTACTTCAAATGCATCAATGCAAAGCAGATTTTTGTGATTCATCCATGTGTCAGGAAACATTTTTCATTTTTTTTACATACCACAAACACCGGGCTTTTCTTTCCCATTTCAAAGTATGCCTTGGTTAAAATGTAGCTCATTCAATAAGTAACAATGAAAATGCCCCAGATGGGGTACACCAAAGAATTGAGAACATCTACAATGTAATTTCAGTAATCATCGCCGAGAACCCATTCTAAAGAATCTACTTCAAATGCATCAATGCAAAGCAGATTTATGTGATTCATATTCAACAAAACTCCAAGCACACTCAGACCATTAACACTTTGCTCAATGTAATTAATCAATAGACAAACTAAGGATTAAAAAAAAAAAGGCATCAAAAGTACAATCATTAGTCGTAAGAATTAAGCCAAATCTTTAGCTAATTAACCAGAGCATTTCACATTCTAAAAAGAACTACACATGATGCCAAAAAGTAAGAAATTTTAGACAAGGAACCGCTAATATCAAAATCTGAAACCACTAAGCCTAAACCGCATCCAAAATTTACAAGAAACAAGTGACATTCATTCATAAAAACACATTTTTTCCCTAACACATAAGACATGAAGATTTAAAAAGCAGTCTGTGCTACTCTCCATCAGATATTTCTTCCACTTCCTTCTCAGAACCTCCATTACCCTAAAAAAGTAGAGAGAAGCCACACTATCAGAATAAAACCAATGTACATAGCTTAAGAAACCAAAATTAAATTTATAAACATAACAATAAAGTAAATATATGGCTTACATCTTCATCTTCGGCATTGTTACTCTCCAAGGCCTTCTCATACTCTGCCTTCAACTCAGCAGCTTTATCCTGATAAGGCTTCTTCTCCTAAAACCCAATAATGCCAAAAGGGTCAGTACGAACAAATTCATATACAATCCAACACTTGAACACAAGAGCAATTCACAAAACTCACTTCATCAGTCATAGATTTCCACTTCTCACCACCTTCCTTTGCAACCTGAATTCGATAGTGAAACACAACACAATATAAGAATAATCTGTCCAAAGTTGAATCAAGTAACAAAAATATAAATATTTGTACCTCTTTTCCGCCCTTAGAATCAGGATTTTCTTCCTTATAGGTCTTCCTAAAGTCATCCCTAATACATACATAGAAAACATTATCAACATAAAAGAAGAACAATGAAACATTAATAATCCAAACGTGCAAAAGAGAGAGAGAGAGAGAGAGAGAGAGATAAAGTAAATATACATGAAGAGAAAAAAGGCGGTGAGAGGGCGCTTCATGGCGTTTGGATTCTTGCCCTTCTTCTCAGTCCTTGCTTTCTTTGACTTAGGCTCTGTTGCACTTGATGATTTCTTCCTGCAAATTCAAAAACAAAAGCAGAAAGTGTGATACATACAGTTTAAGATGAAACAAAAAACAAGAGTGAATTAAGAAGAATACCTTTCTGCAGGCTTCTTCTTGGGCTCAGTGGGCTTCTCCACAACCTGAGACTCTGAACCCAAGAGTAAGAATAAAAACTGTCAGAAATTAAAATGGAAATTTAAGAAAATAAAAAAATAAAAATAAAAAAACGAAGAAAAAGAAAAAACAAACCAAGATTCATTTTGATCCTAGCATCAAGGCTGCAACTGTGCATGCTAATGAGAGCCACTGGAACATCCTTGTTACACTCCTCACTGCAATTTCACAAAAATACCAAAATTTCACACAAATACTCTGAGTCGTGTATTTACCAAAATAACCATAAGAATAGGGATTCGTTTAGAAGGAAGGGAAATACATACCATCGGGCAAAAGCGCTGCCGTCTCTGCCTCGAAGGAGAGAAGTAGTGGAATCCGCCGATGACGCCTCCACTCTCTTCCTCCCTTTCACTACTCCACCCGACATTTCCTTCTTCTTTGAGATTCACACAGAGAGGGATAGAGAGAAAGAGAGAGAGAGAGAGAGAGAGAAATGTGTGAATTTGTGAGTGGTGGAGTTGTTTGTGTCAGAATTTAGATATAAATGAACAAGAGCCCTCGAAAGAGGGAAATCTTTTGTGTTTTCGAGACAATTGCCGCCATTTTTTTTAATTTTTAATTTCTTTTCAGTTTTCACATACCGCGCGCGGCTCTCAATTTTGGAATGTATCCACGCTTTAGATTTCGTGTCTCATCCTTCTCTTTTCTCCCTCTTAATTCAAAATCGGGTTGGGCCACGCAAACAAACATTCATTTAAACTTTCGACTGGCCTGCCACCAAAGGCCCAAACTTCTTTAGACTTCAACCTTTTTTCTTTCTTTTTTTGCTACTCGCGGATCCACCTAATATAATTATTTTATAATGTGATAAATGTATAAAACAGAATTTAGTTATAAACTAGTTTATAGTCTAAAGGTAGCTAAACATTGTCCTAATGTATAATTTGTTCTCTAAAATATGTTGAAGATAATATGTTAGGATTAAAAAGATTTAAAAGAAGTAGACTCACCTAAGTAAAAATGAATTTTAAAACTTAGTAATTTTCACTTAGCCAAACACATTCACTAAAATAAATCTATCAAAATTACAAGAACTCACCAACCCAAAGTAAAATTGCAATAAATAATAAATTTAAAACAAATGGACAGAGTAGTCGGTTACTTTTTAAAACATGGAAAGAATGGAAGAGTGAGGCATAAGGTGATATAGATTTTTGTATTAGAAAATTACTAATATACCCTTATTTTTTCTTGCAATTCACAGATTTTTTGTATATAATATTTTCAATCATATATAAGAGCATAAAAGTACAAACATACATTTTTCCCTTCTCCTCCCTTTACAAACCAAACAAAGAAACTATAAATTATTCTTCTTCTTTTTTTTTTTCCGTTCATTTTCTTAACATATCCAAAGACACTAAAAAAAATATTTTATTTTCTTTTTTCTTTCCCTTTATCTTCTCTCTTCCTAACTACAACCAAACATAGTATAAAAAGTAAAACAGAGTTTACCTCCAACCCGGTTTGGAAGAATCCTCTTTAACCCACTACGTGATAAGCAAATAGACCATTCATATATGTATTTTAAAAAATCACATGACTCATTAAAAATGTCATGTGGATGGTCTATTTAATTGCCACGTAGTAGGTTGGGGGAGGATTTCTCCAAGTCGGATTGGAAGTAAACTATTTCCTAAAAAGTATGTCTATGAAACCTCTTAAGGGTCTATTGCGGCGATATGCAAAAATCGGCACTAAAGGTTGGTCTATTGCGGCGCTTTTAAAACCGCCACTAAAATCCATCTGAGAACAGTGTAAAACCCTATTTGCCCAATCACTCAGCTCTTAAAAAAAAAAAAACACAAATCACTCTCTCTCTTCCCACCGCCATCGCCGCTGCCTCTCTCTCTCATCTCAAGCAGTCCTTCGCCACCGCCGTCTGCCCAATTACAGGTGTTGTCTCTATCTCTCTCTGCTGCGCTGATTTGCTGTTGGTTTTATTATGCATACAAATTATCAAAAATTATGATTGAACTTTGATTGTTGATCCATATATACAAATTAGCTTCAAATTTAGATATGGGCAAGAAAGCTAAGACGTCGCGAAAGGGAAAGAAAGCATGGAGAGCGAACATAAGCACCAAAGACATCGAAGACTTCTATGAGAAATCCACCAAAGACGCTCTCTCCGGTGGCTCTCTCTCCTCTGCCCCTAGTCACTCCCTTTTCTTCGTCGACAAGTCCACTGGTATCTATTTTTACTCTTTTCTCTTATTTCACTCCTCCACCTTAAGGTATGTGTTTCGAATATTCTGTGTACAATAAGCCGATGCTCTGGATTATTTTTTAATGGATGAAGGAAGCATGGTAATGTGCACAGAGATTGAATTTATGGGTCCTCTTGTCTGCTCCCTCTGATGCCTTTTTGGCTTTGATTTGGGGGCCTCATTCCGACCTACAAACAATTTGCTACGAATGGGGAGTCTTCTCCTTTGAAAGGAAGTGATTACAATTTATCTACTTTTGTATGATCAGATCTTTCGGTGAAGCGGAAGATTGAAAAACATAGGGAAAAAGTACTCCGCTGTGACAGCGTGCTACAAAAAAACCCTTTTGTTAAAGCAGTGCCGTCTTCAACACAGAAGAAATCCAAGAGAAAGCATAAGGAGGTTCCAAAAGCAAATGATGCAACTCAAGTTGCTACCAAGGTCGCCAACATTATATAATCACTAATGAGGATAGAAATGGAGACATCAAATTTTTTTTTTTTTTTAAGTGTGTATTTATCTTTCTATTTTTGATATCTCTCAGAATGAATCTACCACAGCTTCTGCTATGGTCGGCTTATGGGCTGAGAAAGGTTTGTTCTATGTTAAACGATTGTGTTAATGTTTTTCACTGGCTTGGTATTATGAGATGACATTCTTGACATAGGCTCTCTTTGACACTCTTGCAGGTGAAGACAATAGCAAGCCCAAAAAGGTAAATATTATAGCTTAGAATTTAAATTCAAAATGTCAATGGAACCCTTGTATGTCTCTTGTGTAATTCATTGCATTACTGATTTCGGGATGATATGAACTCCTTGATACATTAGTTCTGATTCCTGAATTGTAAGAAATTGATGCAAGGTGTATCCCTGGTTATTCTGGAGCCATTTAATCACACTGGATATTCTGTATGGGATGTTTGATTTTATAAGTGCATATTGAATACGTTATCTTAATTGGTCTTCAATGAACCTTAGTGTATGATATGAATGTCGACCTCTTATTCTTCTTTGACAGAAATTGAAACCTTCAGTTATTCCAGCAGTTGAAGTTGAGCCTCCAGGTTGCTCATTCAATCCCTCAGTGGAAAGTCATCAGGTAATCTTGTGATATTTTATACGTACTTTGCCTATCCCTGGGAGCTGTAAGTCACATGGCATTTTAATTTGTTCTTCCTTTGTCAAATTCAGGATGTGTTGGCTCATGCTGTTGCAGAAGAAATGCAGAAAGTCTATCAGAATGAGTTGGGACCTAAGCCAGTTCCATTAACTGTTCCTGGGGAAGTTATTGATGAAGAAGATGTGAGTCCCTTCTTCTCCCTTTATTTATTATCTACTACGATTCCTCTTTGCTTTAAGGAGTAGGGGCCATAGGGCTTTTTGGTGTATATATCCCATGTACTTGGGTGCTGTGACTGTTGATTTATGTATAAACACTTATTTATTTACGAAAAACATTGATCTGCTAGGTTCCTCTCACGATTGTAAATATTGCTGTTGAATTATTTACTTCAAGCAGGGCTTTATGATTAACTCGCAATTTTTTTAGATGTATTTTATTGAGGCAGATGGTGGAAGTGATGATGATAATGAGACAAATCTGGAAAACGAAAATGAGGGTATTGTACAAGAGAAAAGGTTAGCTTGTTATGGCCATCATTTTTATTTATCTTTAATGTATAATTTGGGCTCAAAATTTTAATGTTCAGAAGATTTATAATCTGTCAAGTTGAATGAAAAGTGGTCATTAAGTAGCTTGATCGTGTCCTTTTTACTATAAACTTTGGCTTGTGTTCGTATGTTCCATGTAGTTCTTGTTGCATTTCTGTTTGTATTAGAATGAATTTCTGACTTATATATCTTGTCATGCCCCATTTTATGGTGTAAGTATTATTGAAAAGATATGGTTTAAACAATATGTTGCAGTTCTAGCAAAACAAAGAGGGTGACCCGAGTTGAGTTGAATAAGAGAGCTAGACGTAAAGAACAGCTGAAAAAGGAAGCAGAAGCTAGAAAGATGGAGGAAGTTTCTAAAGAAATTGACTCGTATGATTTCTTTTGCTTCTACAAACAATCATTTCTCTGCAGAGTACATTCTAACCATTGATTGGTCCTCCTGGTCACAGCATACCTGATATCATTCAAGAAATAGCTAAAGAAGATGAGGAGAAGCAGAAAAGACACCTCCGGCGAGTTGTAGCCAAACAAGAAAGACTAAAATCATGTCCACCACGTTTGGGGAAGTACAAGTATGATCTCTTATGTGTCTATCTTACTTGAATATATTTAATTCATTATGATTTTATGATAATGAATTATGTACATAGCTGCAAAGATAGATTTGGATCCCCCCTAACAATAACTTTTGGTCCTCTAGTACGGAAAGTTTAACTTAAGTAACCGAAAAAAAAGTTCCATTATTGTACATTTTATTGTAAATGAGTGTGTATGTTGGTTGGTTGAATCTCACAGAAAGTTGTGTACGATATTTATTGTAGAATGAAGGCACTTAATTGATCTTTATGAACTCAGACTCAAATACTGTGAATAAAACAGAAATAACTGGTAATCTTCTTTTCAGATTTGAGCCTGCCCCAGTTCAGGTCCTATTATCTGAAGAAATAACCGGATCACTCCGCAAGTTGAAGGTACAATGATAGTTTTCCTGTGGTCTCCAAAACATCTCTTGTCATTATAATTAGATCTGCATTTATGTTTACGGTTTTGATGTACACTAAAGAGCATTCCTGATTTCTTATTTGTCTTAAGGCTTGTTGCACCCTTGTGAAGGACCGGTATAAGAGCCTTGAAAAAAGAGGATTGATTATCCCGACAGCCAAGACCCGCAGGTCAGTTGATTATCCTCTTTATTCTGTATCTCATCATTCATCTTAGGGGGTTCGTTGGTTTGTTTTTGGATTCTTAATTATACTGTTGTTTTGACATGTCTAAGGTTGCTTTCCAATACCTTCAAATGAGACCCCCCCTCCCCTCTCCCCAACCTCCTTTATGTAGACCACATTATCATGCAAGCTTTTGGTGAATTTGCACACATTTTGGAGTGGTTCATATACACTTGCAATTGCTCATGGCTCCTGGATGTGTACTTGGACAGGAATTAGAGTTGTTTCACTTTGAACAGACAGCAGTGCCTACTTGTTGGCGAAGGAGATCACTGGAGTTTTCTCAAGACAGTGGTGATCTCTAAAATAAAGTGATTAATGGAGGGACTATGGAGGAAACATCTATACATGCATATATATATATCGTCCTCAGTTTTGTGTTGGTTCCTTTCCCCGCTAAGGTTTAACCAAAGGAATTGTAAAATACTGATTATGTTTAGTATGTATTAGCCCAATGATATCTCACAGATTCACAGCCAACGATAGATAAAGGTGTTTGTTCTAAGTTGCCTTTTTTTCTTTTAACACGCCTTAATTTTTTTTTTTTTTTTTTTAATGGTGTCTATTAGATTTTGTTTAATTTAATAAACACCATTGAATTGTGTTTAATCTCTTACCTTGCCATGCCCGTTTTGACTCCACCTAGGGTGTATTGAATTCTCGCTTGAAATTTGGTCTCTTGAAGGAGTTAATTGCCATATATCACTTTTTCATAATCTCTTTCAAAATTTATTAATGAGATAATTTGTGATTGAAACATCATTTTCACAAGATTTGCCACACTTTTTTTATAATCTATTTTACAACTTATTAATGTGATAAGTTATAATTGAAACATCATTTTCACATAATCAATCATAGACCACTATAATGGATTGCCTATTGTCTCTGGGCAAGTAGCATGTCCATCCTTAGTAAAATGTTGGTCAATTGGTGAGTTTTGGATTCAATTTTTTTAATTAAGTTGATAAATTAACTTACAATCATACTTTGATGGTGACAATTTTATCATTATATCAAAAAATATATATATAAATTCAATAATTTTATGAATTGTCGCAACTAGTATGGTAATGTTTTTAGAAACATTTCAATTTTTTATCTATTTGTTTAAGTATTCATTTTAATGCTTATAAAAAAAAAAAATTGTATTCATTTTAAATTTCCCATATAATTCCACATAACTTTTTTGTTAGTAAACAACATTGCCTTCGTTGTAGTTAGATTGCTGTCACAAACAACCTATTGACCATTGTTCTTCAAAATGATCAACAGTTCACACCGACTAAAATTTATAAAAACAATTTATCATCTAAGCAAACAAGTGTTCATTAAAATAACTTGTTTTTTATTTGAAGCATCTATTTTAGGTTTTTTTCAATAATGTTTTTTTTTTTTTAGTCGGCACTCGGCAGATTCAAGATTAGGACAATCTTGAAAATGTGGGTATAGTGCAATTAAGGTTCTTGTGCGATTAGCCTGAAAATGTGTGATTTATATTCTTTTTAACTTTTCTATATTCGGACAAACTCGAAAATGAATTTTTTGGTTTCAATTTTCAACTGAATAGTCTGATCAAGGTCACATATTTTATTGAATTAATACCAACAAAAAGAAAAAGGAAAAGGGTCTGAGAGCAGGGCTCAATGAAAAGAGTGGCGGGATAGGCGGGCCAAATAGGGGTCTCTCTAGTTTGGTTGTAGGATCTGTCAGAAAATCTAAGAGCATCAGTGCCGCAGAGTCTTGAACAAGATGTTAGACAGAGGTTCGGGTGTTGATTTAGACCTTGGACATAAAGCAATGGGAAGGGAAGCTAAACACTGTTCAACCATTCCATTCATTTGGATCAAACAAATAAAAACTATTTGCAGTATGTTTGGGGCGTAGGTCCCAACGGCCCTAACCTATGAGAATATGAAAGTACTAATCTCTTGTAAAGGTTGCAAAGAATATATATATTTTTTTTTTTCTAGATATATTTAGAACCCGGTTAAAACGTTTTTAATTAATTTAATCCAACTTGTTAATTAATATGTTATGCCTTGTGTATTCAATTAAGCTAAACAAGCATACAACCAATATCACAATATAGTTACAAAGAGAAATCCTCAAAAAGGAGAAAAACCCTACAAGTGTTTATCCTTACCACCAAACATGAAGATTTTCACTATGGAATTCGAGGGTTTAGATTATAGAAATATATCACAAATCCTAAAGTAGCAACTTATAAATTGTGAGAGCATTATTATCAGACTCCTCATTTCTTTTGTCAATTAGGTTCTAAAAAACCCACTTTTGTTAATTTAGCTAAAGCACCACTGTATCAGACTCCCTATTCTAACTTTACTATTCTATTTTTTAATATATTTTTATTATTTTATTTATTTTTTCACAACTCCCAAAATACCATATTTTCTCATTTTTCTCTTCCCTCCTTTTATGCACCCGTAGGATATTCCCTCTCTCTTTTCTTTTTTTTTTTTTTTTTTTTTTTTTTTTTTTTTTTTTCTCCTCCACCCATTTCCACTTTTTTTTTTTTTTCCCATCACCCACGTACCCCTCCCTTTTCTCTCATTTCCTCCCCACTTCCTCTCCCCTTCATTTGCTTCTTTTTTTCTTTCTTTTTTTTCTTTCTCTTTCTTTCTCCAGTTCGTCCCCCCCGCCTCATTTTCTTCTTTCTTTTTTTTCTTTCTTTCTTTCTTTTCTTTTCTTTCAGTTCTTTTTATTTATTTTTATTTTTTTGGTTTTGAGCTTATCTCCATCTTTACTGCCACTCACCATGTTTTTTTTCTTTCTTTCTTTCTTTCTTTCATTTTCTTTTCTCTCAGCGTTGCTTATTTATTTTTTTTTTTTTTGAGCCTCCATTTTACTTGCTCACCATTTTGAGCCTCCATCTTTACTGCCACTCACCATCATCAAACAGTTTTGAGCCTCCATTTTTTTTTTCTTTTTTCTTATCAGTTTTGGAAGAGCTTTCTAATTTCTCTTTTTAAGCCTTTGATTTTTTTTTTTTTGGTTTGTGGGTTTTTGTTTGGGGTATTGAAGATTTAGATCTGTACAGTGTTTGTGTTGTTGTTGTTGTGTTGTTTTTTCCGTTATTATTGGCGCGAGACAGCTTGCAAGAGAGAGAAAAAAGCCTTTTTTATTACCCGAATGATGAACAGTAGCTCCTTGAGTTGGGCGAGCTACTGTTCATCAGCTTCGGATTTTCACTCATATGAGGAGGCTGATACTGCGTGTTTTGGCTACCTTCTCCTTATATTTTGTTGTTTTCAGCCGAATATTGAGTCTGATAAGAATGCTCTGATCCCATAATGCTTCAACCCACCTATTGAACTCCTCTTTCATGCGAAACTCTTCAAATGCACAAATATCTTATCTATTACTAAAGCTACATAAATGGCTTAAAACTTTATGACATCAACTTGAATATGAATGAGGTTGATGCAAATGACATTGGCTTGATGAAAGGATCCAAAGAAGTATAGAAGATGCAATAAGGTAGGTTATGTTGTTCTTCAATGGTTACTCAATCTTTCTATTCTTCTTTTATCAAGAGATATAGGAGAGAGTGCATAACCAAGATTCAAATTATAAGTGCATTCCCAACCTGTTATGTATCTATTATCTACTTTAGCTCTTTAAAAAGTCACTTTTTCTATTTTATCTATCAACTTTATAAAATACCTTTCATCTCACTCTTTATTTTACACAACATTATATTAAAATATCATAAATTATCCTCTTTTTTTTTTCCTTACACTCTCCCCATCTTCCCCAATGGCCAACATTAACAGATTCCCCCCATCTTCCCCAACGTACACCAACAGATTCACTCCCCTAACTTCACCAACACCAGCCGATGACGCACACCTACAATCGTAGCCAAGCCACCATTTTCAGCATCTTCCACCTCTTTTCTTCAAACCCTCAAGTGATCAAATCCAACCAAGATCTTGATTCCGTCCTTAAACAACAAAAACAAAAACAATTCGACCTTTATTTTGTCTGTTAGAACAGATGCTCAGATACAAATCTAAAATAGATTCTCTGATACAATGTCAAATATGAAAGTGCTAGAGAGAAAAGAGTTTAGGGAAAGAGAGAGAACAAACAGAGAACAAATACACAGAGATACCGTGGTTCGGTCATGAAGACCTACGTCCACACACGAAAGCCCTTGACGGCTACATCTTTACTATATTTCTTGATTGTTACAATGAGACCCAAGTAGGGTATATATACTAAAGAAACCTAGTCTAACTAGAGCAGTTTACTTCTATTACAATTAATGGGCCTACACTTGGTTTGGGCCTCATGGCCCAATATATATCTCTAACATCCCCCCTCAAACTCAAGGTGCAGTATGACGAAACCTTGAGTTTGGAATTGCATGAAGTAGAATCCTCGAAGAGAAGTAAGGTCCACGAAACGAAAATGCCTGTCGAAAGAAAGAAACCCATGCAGCAAATGAAACATAATAAAAGAACAGAAGAGCACACAGAAGAGCTCAGAGTAAGACAACGGACTGCCACAGAGGACAACAAGAGACTGTCTTCAGAAGAGCTTACAACGAATAAAAGAACACAGAAGAACTCAGAGTAAGACAACAGACTGCCACACAGGACAACAAAAGACTGTCTTCAGAAGAGCTCATAAAAGATTGTCATGGAAGATAATAGATAGAACAAACGGATTGTCACAGAAAACACTAGACAGAACAGACGGATTGTCACGGAAGACACCAGACAGAACAAACGGATTGTGTCACGGAAGACACCAAATAGAACAAACGAATTGTCACAGAAGACACCAGATGGAATAGACAGATTGTCACAGAAGACACCAGACGGAACAGACGGATTGTCACAGAAGACACCAGACAGATTGTCACAGAAGACACCAGACAGAACAAACGGATTGTGTCACGGAAGACACCAGACAGAACAGACGGATTGTCACAGGAAGACACCAGACAGAACAGACGGATTGTCACAGAAGACACTAGACGGAACAGATAGATTGTCACGAAAGACACCAGACGATTGTCACGGAAAACACCAGACAGGAACAAATGGATTGTCACGGAAGACACCAGACGAATTGTCATGGAAGACAACAGAAACAGATTGTCATGGAAGACAATAAGAGACAGATTATCACAGAAGACCACAATAACAGACAAATTCATCTTCACAACATGAAGCAAATCGTGCACCGACAAGAAAGCTCATGGGCGACACTGCGGTGCATTAAATTTCTTGAGGATGTTCAGAGTGACTCTAGGATGTCTGGGAGTGACCATAAGATTGTAACTAATGAAAGAGTGAAGAGTTGATTGGCTAGTACGAAAGGAACCGTTGATTGGCTTTGTAGTTGTCCAATGTGAAAATTACCAAGAGATCCTTTACTTTATGGAACCAAGTGTCAAAGAACCATGATTAACCATAAGGCCATGAAGGCTGAATGTGAACAAGAACCTTTACTAATATCACCCCATCTCACAAGTTGAAAGGATAGCTGATCTCCTAACCATTGAAAGCATGCCCACACAAATCACAACCCACGCGTCAGAGGCCAACGAGGCCGAGAGAGAAACCAACGCCGCAGGCAATGTACCTGCCATGGAATCAATACCATCTTTCCCCAAACTTCCCATCAATAGCTCGCTTATATCTCTAGATATCGGAGGAACTCTTATTAAAGTAGTATACCTTGTAAAGGAGAACAAGAACCTTTACTAATATCACCCCATCGCACAAGTTGAAAGGATATCTCTTTGCTTGATAATGTGACATTAGACCATGTAGCACTAAAGTTGGTCAATTGTTGCGTAACAGTAACAATTGTACCATTAGATTCAAACTTGTTGTGGAAACTTGAGAACAATTTCCCATACGTTTAAGAAGGACAAACCATGGGTTAAAGTTGTAGAGAGTTATTGAGGATCCCCAACAAAAACAAACCGTGATGAAGAGAACAGAGATACGAAAATCAAGGACTCATTGTGGTACTTTGCAGACAAATTCAACAAACCTCTTAATCATAGTCAGCAGATAGGCATGATACTGAGCCTTCTGGTAAGTCAGTTACGAATCTTATGATAGCAGCAAGTCAGACCCAGTGGGTTGCGTTGCCACAGCCAACAATTCCCATATCTGCTCTTCTTCAGTCTTCAAGCCGCAACACCATGGTTTGGAAGCGGCAATCTTGATGATGACAGCGGCAGGAATGTGCCAATATTGAAATTGGCTCTGATACCATGTTAGAACAGATGCTCAGATACAAATCTAGAATAGATTCTCTGATACAATGTCAAATATGAAAGTGCTAGAGAGAAAAGAGTTTAGGGAAAGAGAGAGAACAAACAGAGAACAAATACACAGAGATACCGTGGTTCGGTCATGAAGACCTACGTCCACACACGAAAGCCCTTGACGGCTACATCTTTACTATATTTCTTGATTGTTACAATGAGACCCAAGTAGGGTATATATACTAAAGAAACCTAGTCTAACTAGAGCAGTTTACTTCTATTACAATTAATGGGCCTACACTTGGTTTGGGCCTCATGGCCCAATATATATCTCTAACATTGTCAAAAAACAAGATGCCATGAAAATAGCTCTAGCCAAGACCTTGATTCTACCACCATTTTTCCTTTATATTATTCAAATTTTTTCTATTTCATTTTTTTTTTTTGTTTGGGTCTTGTTTTTGGAGATGGAAACTTGATCAATGCTCCCATAGTTTGATGCCAAAACATTTCTGCAAATTATGGATTTATTGGTGAGAGATGAGAGGAGAGTTTCAGAGAAATGAGTGAGAGTTCTTGAGAGAGGCGAGGCAGTTCTTAAGATAGGAAAGAGAGAGTTTTATGCGATTAAAAAAGAAAAAAAATAGCTTTAGCTCATGAACAGTATTCGATATCGATATCGAGTATTATAACATGATGTATTTTTTTAGCAAAAATAAAATACCAGATAAGAGCGGTCACATCCGGTTATTTAAAAGCCTCTATTAGCTACAATAGATCATACTATTCACAAAAATCATAAAATTTACACTCCCATCCGGTCTTCTTAAATTGCTAAAATTTTTACACAATTGAACAGTACTCGGTATCAATACCGCGTACTGTTGAAGAGCAAAATGAATAAACCCACATATTTTATTCAACACTCTTTCTCCTCTAAAAGCACTTTTACCAAAATCGGCGACGTTGCTGAGATTGATGATTCGGTGTGGGTGGGTGCCCGATCGGCGACGCCTTGTTGAGATGGATGATTCGGAGTATGGCGTGGGGTACCATTGGCCAAAGCAAGTAGGCGTGGGTGCCCGATTGGCGACACCACGATGCGACCAAGACAGCAGCATGCGGTGGAGGTACTAGGACAGAGCGACGCCTTGCTGAGATGGATGATTCGGAGTATGGGTTGCGGTTTAATAGTGGCTGTGGGTTTGTGCTGGATTGTGAGTATGGGTTGCCGGAGTGGGTTTGAGTTGATTTTGTGTGGTGGACCGGTGGTGTTGTGGGTTTGTGGTGGCTGTGAATTTTGTGTGATGGTGGTGGCTCCGTGGGTGAGTGATTTGTTGTTGGTAGTGGTAGGTTGTTGGCGTGGCGTGGAGTGGCCGTGTGGGTTGCCGGCATATGTGGTTGGGGAAGGTGGAAAAAAAAATTTATGGATTTCTTAATATTTTAATAGGGAAGTAATGTAAAATAAAGAGTGGGATGAGAGATGTTATATAAAGTTGATAGGTAAAGTAAAAAAATTATGTTTTGAAGAGTTGAAGTAGCTTTTTTTTTTGCTAATAGGATGAGAATGCTCTAAGAGTGTTATTTGTATATTTTTAGCTACAGTAATAACTATTTTTCCTAAAATAAAGTTTAGCAACCCGGATGGGGAATGCTTTGTATTAATATTTTTATATTTGATTGATTTATGGGATTGCTTCAGATTATTTTTGGATTTTTTTTCTTCGTTTGTTTGTTTCCCACAAGCATTAAAGGTCAGTCAGTAGTTTGTACTAGGCAGTCTAGGCCACCATCACGCTGCCATTCTTGAACAGAAAGAAGCAGAATAAAGACAAAACATAAAGATAATTAAACAGAAAATGGAGAAACACAAATAAAATCCCAACAATTACGAAATATTAAAAGCAGATTATGGAGCAAATTCTGAACCTTGTCTTCCTTGACTATCAGTAGCAGAGAAAATTATGGAGCATCATACAAGCGCAAACGATCACAAATTTTGCATCTTTGAAAGTACGAACTTAACCAATAAGCTCTTCCTTGGAAAGGTTAAGGCTTGAAGAGTCTTAACCTTTAAGTTTAAGGATTTTTAGAAGTTCACCATAGATTTAAATGTAAGTTTGAACGAGAAAGAAAAAAAAGCTATCAAATTCTTCCCACTTGAAAGTTGAGCTCTACTTGCATACATCAAATGACTAAGATCACAGCAGACGGGGAAGAACAAAAAAACAAAAAAAGAAGAGAGCAAAAATCCCTTCTTCTTAATCATCTACCATTACTGCTGCTAGTACTAGTTTCTTGTTGACATTGATGACTAACTAACAGAAGAAGCCGAAATTTCCATTATCAAAGTTGAGAGCATAACTGAGGGAGTCATAGTGGAAGCTGAACCTCTTCTGCTGCTTGGAGCGGTCCTTCACTTGTCTCCTAACTTCTGCTCTAACCCTCCAAAACAAGCTTCTCAATTTCCTCTTCCCACGCAGAACTACCACATGTGGATCAAAGCAAAACTCAACCATACTCATTTTCTTCACTACTACTCCCATAACCCACTCAAATGCACAATGAAAGAAAAAGTAGTAGTGGGTTGTGAGATTTTGACGCAGTATGAGTATGGGTATGTGTATAGTTAGCTTGGACAGCAAGGCTTTGAAATGAAAGTGTGTTTTTTTATGGGGCCTGGTGAAGGTGAAAGCTGAGTGCGTGTGTTTGTGTGTGCGTGTAGCAGGGAGTGAGACAGACTTTTTTTATATCTCTCTAGCTCCATGTATTGTGCTGTCGCTATTGAGAAGTCTACGGCGTGTCTGTCTGAAAGGGTATACGAGGGAAGGGAAGGGAAGAAAGGGCCCCCTCATAATGTCACATGGGTAAGAGAGTGAGACAGAGAGAGTACCACCTGGACAAAGATATTGTGTTAAGGTCTTTTTCTCTCTCTTTTTTTTGTCTTTCTGTTCAAGTCTTGAAGAAACTTGTTATTAAAGTCAAAAACAAAAAGATTAGGAAAACTTTGAAATAGCACTAGTAGATATCATCAAACATTCATTGATTGGATAGATGGATTCCTTTTTTTTGTGTTTGATGGACATATGATTAGATGTCTTGCCCCTGCACCTCTCTTCTTTTTTGGCTTCTTTCTTTTCTATCTCTATTCTTTAGACTTTCCTTAAAACCTTATAAAACTTATTTATACAAGTATTTCTTTTCTTCAAAACCGAAAACAAACTAGCATCTTTATCAAAAAAAAAAGAAAACAAACTAGCATCATTTAGCAAAAAAAAAACAAACTATCATCAATAATTGATCAGACTTAACAGACCAACTAAGTTTGTTTGCTTTTAACGTCAGCTTTGTTGAGAAATAGTACATTTTAACTGTAGAAGAGGACATGCATGATGAATCGGCACCTAATTAAGTATCACAGCCTGTCATACACACGTTTCAAACATTTGGAATTGGCAGTGGTTTACAACAATGGCGCCAAAGCTCTACATATTGTCATGGAACTCATCAATGTATTTAGCTTTGTAATTTACCATTTATTTTTATCTGCTTTCTCCTTTTCTTTTCCATATTTACTAAAATAAAACAACTGCAACTATTAAGTGCTTTTTTAATCTAAAAAGTAAAAACACTAACATATATATATAAAGTGTTATTAGAAAAGCAAATTCCACATGTACTGCAAAAGAATATTAGGTCAATGTGAAAGCAAGAAGATGAGAAAAATGTCCTTTCGGCCTTTAAAGACCTCTGGATCCTGCTTGGCTTCATTTGGTGCCTTTAGTAGATGCTCTTAGTTTGATGAGACCAGTTTTAGCTTGGTCCCTCCCTCTTGTAACTATATTTTATCTAGGGAGGCTATTTCAATATTTTCTTTGTAAAATTTGGTTGGAGGAATGTCCTGACTTCCTCCTCTCTGCTGTATACAGTGATTTACCCATTCTCTAAATAAAATCATACCCTTTTTGACCAAAAGATAATATGAGAAAATGAGGTGCATCAGTGCATGTGAATTATTCTGCTTCATATTCATAATAACAAATCAACGAGGAGGGGTAAATTACCACTCCCTGATAGTATTTACTATTTTATAATCTTTTGTCAAAGTAAAGATGAACTTTTTTTTTTGATAAATAAAGTAAAGATGAAGTTAATTAAAGAGAATTTTGTGTACATATAGTCTTATGCCAAAGTAAAGAGAATTCTGTGCGGAATTCCACATTAGAGTGTTTATTAAGTCATATTAGAGTCTGTAAAATAGTGAAAGCAGGATGTTGTGAATTTGCCTAGGAGAGCTCAAAATTCCGGAAAATTAAATGAGGGAATGGGATTAGGATTTAAGAAGCATAAATCGACGAGCCTACTAGACAGATTGTGTTGGACCTCGATCGTCGAGTCCGCTGGGCCTTCTGGCCCACTACCAGCGGCAATTGGTAACCCATTCGACCCGTCACTTTCTGCTTTCTCACCTATTAACTAACTATTAACCTATTCCTCTGCCTATTATTTTACCCATATACCCTCCTCTATCCTTTGACTACTTTTATTCCCAAAAACCAGCATCACATTTCTTTTTTATTTTCTAATTATCAAATCACGATAATAAATTTCATACCTTGAGGTTGAGGGGGTTTTGTATTAATTTATTTCTTTTTTTCTTGTAAAATTCAATATCTTATCCCATACTCTATAAATACCCATTCACTCAAATAGAACAAGGCATGCAAAATGCAATGCAGTCATTAATCATTATATATCATCTTATATAAATTCTGTCATTTTAATTTATAATTTTCTCAATTGGTTTTTTGACTTAATCATTAGAGCCTCCTTGGTCACTCCCTCTGAATGATCATGGTTAATCTGAGGTTGTCTTATTTAATAGGTGACCGGTTCGATTAAGAGGATCTATTACACTTTAGTCAAACTTAAAGTCTTTGTTATAGATTTTATCATGCACCCCAAATTTCACCCACACACCGAATGCATGAACAAATTTGTTGAACTTTCCTAAGGTGGTACATTCTTATTATCTAGTCACTGTTTGGTTGGTGGACTCATAATTTCTCATTTAATTCAAAGGAGGACAAATAGATTAATTTTCTATTAGTTTTCTGCAAAGTTACGGGATACTCCTTCCAACCTCAAAACTCTTCATTTTCTTTATTGAATTTTGAACTTTTCCTTTCTTCTTTTTTGTGTTTTGGACATACAATTATAAGAGTTATATGATAGGACTGTACACTCCTTGAATGGCAAAGCTTTACCCATGAATATGATGATGAGTCCATCACAGAATAATGATTCTTCAATAATGATGCCTAATTTATGAGCAAGCATTCATTAATCATTATGCACTTACTCTGACATAATTTCCCCTATTAATTGATTATTGATAAAGCAATTGCTATTTGCTGCAAGTATACAGCATGTTTCCGTTATATAACTCCTTAAATTCTATCCCTTTTTTCTTCCATCATTCACACGTGGTGAAGTTAAAACCTTCCTACTTAACTGTCTAAAATTAATGAAAATTGTCTGGCCCCACCAATGAAGACAAAAGATGATTGCATTTAATGGGGTGGGGTTGCATAAGGAGAAAAAGACCGGGTCTCCATTCTGCATACTGCATACTGCATAGGCATAGCATCTTGTACCAAACTTATTTGGACCTCACGAAAGCGATGCGGGCTCTGCTCTTGGACAAATCTACTCAAATACAAATATCGGGGAAGAGACTTTAATCTAAAGGCTTCTTGTACTTTAAATACAAAAATTGAACAGTAATGAATTTTACAAAACTTAAGCATGAGGTTTTATGTTTGTATTTTAGTATTATTTTATCGTGATGGCTGTGTTTTTTAGTTGGAAACTAATCCTGACCTCAGTGTTATGAATCTTACGATAGCTTGGTTACTAAGTGTTAAAATACTAAGACAATGTATTGGGTGAAAATCTTCCTATTAATAACAATCAAGCACTGTCTTTTACAACATGCACAGGCTGCTGTTAGAAACACGTACCCAAAGTTAAAGCTGTATTTGCAAATTGGTCATTTGAGTGCAATTCAGGTTTATTATTTTTGGTTTAACTATTTTGTCTTGTTCCGTGGACAAAAGGCTACATCAACTTTCAAGAACATGGTCAAGTAGTTCTCCCAGGTTTAAATGCAAAGGGCAGTGTAGGAATCTTGAAACCAGCCCCCATCAGAATGCTGCAACAGTAAGAAGGACCATCGCTTTAGGGCTGTGAGTTGTGACCCAAGTTGAATGGAAGGATCTACCTTTTGTTAATAAGAACTTTAAGGTACACTTTCTTGTCCATTTCGAGTATTTCACCAAAATGTTAAAAGTAACCTCTTCTATTATTTAAGCCAAACCTTTATCTGACAAGGTCACAAGGAGCATGAGGACAAGGCTATTTTGGTAAAGAGTGGCAATGTAACAGAATGTTTGACAATGTAGCCTTTACCCTTCCTTCAATGCCCCCAAAGCAGGTTTAGCTCCTGTTAGATTAGGTTAAGTTTTGTGACTGAGTTGTCACCATCATTGGAGATATGACTGTGGCAGGTACCCAATGAATGAATTGTAAGTTGTAACAGTAACATCCATAAAATGATAAAATCCATTCTACATCACCATATCTTATGCTTTAGTTATTATTTTTTTAGCATTCTTATGTAAGTGTTGAAGAAAAGCTTTCATATTTTAACTTACTAAAAGTAAAAACCTCTGTGAAATAACCAAAAAAGTATTTAACTTAATAAAAAAAATACATGCATCATAAATCATAATATAATTATTTGCATTGGTTGTTTATTTATATTAGTTGTATAATATGAGTAGGGTTTTAAATTCTTTGATCTCGGATAGAAGACTTTTTGAAAAAAGTAATATAAGCCGAGTGAGTAGTTTTCATTATCTTATTAAAAACACAAAACAAAACTTTTACTTGATATATGTTGCAACAATTATATATAAAATTATTCAATTTTCACTTAACCCATGTAATCTACCCAACTCACATTATTAATAGTTTTAATTTTGTTAATTTTATTTGTTTTGGATTTTGAGATTTTGTTTAAATTTGTTAGTTTGATTTATTTGGGCATTTTAAGATTTAATTTTGATAAATATAAATATTGTGCTCAACTGTAGAAATTATAATTATTTATTGAATAATGAATTTAAGTAGTTGAATGAAATCCCAATTTTTTTTATTAGACATGACCAAATGGCCTCAATTACCCCAAACCAAGTAAGTTGGGTTGGGTTTGAGATTTCTCAACCTGATGAGGTTGGGTCAGGTTGAAAAATACTTTAAAGTTCAAACCCAATCCAATAGGATATAATTTGAATTTATGATATCCGCTCCATTTGCTCTTTATCATCAAAACACTAACTGGTTTTTGGTGATTAAGATACTATTGATTTTTTATGTAGGTGAGATTCGAACTCATATCCGTTATTTGATGATAACATTTTTTTAGTAACTCTCATCAGCTTGGGAGCTCATGATGGCAGACTAATTAACACTCATACCTGGGACTGGGATGATAAAAGGCTAAGCGAGGTCTTTGACAAATGAGACAATGGATGCAATTAAAATGACTGAAGTCTACAAGATGCATGGTTTGGATCATAGTGGAGTCTTCAAGTTGATGCCTTACAAGTTTGACTATGTCTATCCGTATGCCATTGTCAATATAGTCCAGTGGTAAACCCACTCTCTCGACTGCTACGTGATGCCTCCATAATTGATTCTTTTTCTCTGTCTGCAACCGTTAGTTTTGGTCCTATTGGATAATAGAGAACAAGGGTGATATTCAATTTAGGTCATGTTAATGCTTCAAAAATCATTTTCAAGTTTAGAAAAAGCTTCTTCTAAAAAAATAAAAAAATAGCTTTGAGGGTGTGGGTTACACTGAACAATGGCAATAGTCTTTATCGAATAATATTTATTGTCTTCGATTTTAGTACAATTAATAGATTCTCCTCGATCAACTTACATGTTGATATCTTTGATTACTAAAATCAATGAATATTAATTGTCATTGATGTTAATTCAATCAAACGGTTACACTTAGTCAATTTTAATTCTTATATATACCCTATTTAGGTTTCATTGTAAAAAGATATAATTCATAATAATAAAAATGATATTACTAGAGGCTTTTTATTGTGGATGTAGGTCATTAGACCAAATTAGGTAAAATGGTAAACCCTTTCTTCTGCTCATTCTTTCTTTCTCTATTATTTTTTTTCTTCCTTTCATTTTACATAAGATGATAATAAAAAGTGTATGAATGATCTTACAGTCTTATAGAACAATAAGACTAAGCTAGTTAGGAGTTCAATACAAGTCTTATTAACAAGTGCCCTAATGTACATGTTAGGGGAATAATAGATTTTTTTTTTTTTTTTGATAATGGGAATAATAAAATTTCAATTATGAGATATAATGTAACTTTTCTAAAGGAAAAAAATGCACCTGTTCACGATTTAGAGCATTCACATCCCATAGTATACAAATTAGTCAAATTTTGAACTAAAAACTCACTTTTTCTATCAATTAAGTCTTGATAAATATTTTAATAAAATTTTCTACAACTACTAAAGAGTTAATTTGTGAATAGTAGATAATATAGTAATATACCGATGGATCTAGATGAGAACTAATAAAAATCTATCAACTCAACTTTATGTAAAAATGTTATAAAAATTGTTATACATATAGCATTGCTTTTTTTTAAAAAAAAAAACTCATTATTAAAATACACTTTACGTCTCACTTTCTATCATTTTATCTCTTTATTCAAATACTATATCTTTATACATTATTTATTATTTTTTTACTCACTTACAAGTCAAACACCCACACCTCTTGCGGTCGTCATCATCATTCATCTCGTTTTGAAAGCCCTTGGTTGATGCAATCTTCATTGAGCAAGACTCCCACGTGTAAATCAGAACGGCTCTATCTCTGGCCTTAATGATCGACGCCACCCTAGGCCTAGCAAGGCTGGTGAAGCTATTGCCAAGGTTCAAGAAGTCGCTTAAATGCGTGAACTTATATAGAGGCGAAGAAGATATTATGTTTTTATTAAAAGAAAATAAAAAATTTGATGGGGGTTGAGATGAAGATGGGGAAAATGAATTTGCTTTGATTGAGATGAAATAGCATAACCATGAAGAATTTGTTTATAATAAGCGTCGTTGATTTTTTAATTTGTGGGCAGAAATGAGGTGGAATAAAAGCTCATAAAAAAGTATATGAAAGATCTACCATGATTATTCTTTTATTTATATATCTTTTAAAGACACAGAAAAATTTGGATAACAATCAAAATAAATTGGACCATTATAAAGAGAAGATTCTACCTAGCCCCAGGTGACGTCATCAAGAGTTAGGGTGCTGGATGTTGGGGATGGCGGTAGTGGTGAGCACCCTAACTCTTGATGACGTCACCTGGGGCTAGTTCTACTATTGGTATCAGAGCCACGAGTCCTAACCACGAGTCCATGGACCCCCGGCGAGGGGAGGGGTAACCCTCTCAGTCCTGGTGGGGGGAAGTGGATGTTGGGGATGGCGGTAGTGGTGCTGTATTGGTAGCACCCTAACTCTTGATGACGTCACCTGGGGCTAGTTCTACTATTGGCTCCCCTCCCCTCGTCGGGGGTCCATGGACTCGTGGTTAGGACTCGTGGCTCTGATACCAATAGTAGAACTAGCCCCAGGTGACGTCATCAAGAGTTAGGGTGCTACCAATACAGCACCACTACCGCCATCCCCAACATCTGGAGGTATTCTCAAGCAAAAAGTCTTAGAGTCAAGTCATGAGCAAATTGTCCGTTTTTATTCTGGTGTATGGAATGCTGCACAACAAAATTACAATACAATCAAAAAAGAGATTTTATCAATAGTCTTATGTATTTCAAAATTTCAAGATGATCTTTTAAATCAAAAGTTTTTAGTCAGAGTTGATTGCAAAAGTGCAAAAGATGTTTTATTTAAAGATGTTGAAAATCTTGCTTCTAAACAAATATTTGCAAGATGGCAAGCTATTTTAAGTATTTTTGATTTTAACATTGAATACATCAAAGGTGAGTCAAATTCTATTCCTGATTTTTTAACTCGTGAATTTTTACAGGGAACATGACTTCTCCATATCAAAATTACAAGTTAACAAGCCATTCAGATAGGTCTAAAATCCAAAATGCTTCAGATTATGCTAATAAGTCACCCCCAAAAACAAAAACAAGTACTCCTCCAAAGCCTCCAAGTCCAAAAACACAAACCTCCACAAATATTCCATTGTCCAATAAATTTACCCATTTAGCAGAATTTCCTCCTCTCCCCTCTCAATTACCTACTTATGCTCAAAAGCTTACTGCATCAAGCAGCTTAAAACCACAATCAAAATCACATGAGTCCTCATCAAGCTCTCAAACCCAAGCAAGTTCTTCATCACAAATTTCTCTGTCTCGAGCCTTTCCATCCCCTCACTCCGCAGATTCCCTTCAAATTATCAAGTCCCCTGAAGTTAATCTCTTTCCAATAGACCAACAAATTGAGCATATCCAAAATCCAAGACAAGTAGTATCTCACATGTTTCCCCCAGGATGGAACTTCCAGCCAGAACATCCTCACAAGTCACAAACTTTTTATGAATTCATTTTAGTCGACACAAATTCTATTCTCCTTACACATTGTAAATGCTCATTTGATACTACAGGATCCCGAACTGCTTACTCAAAGTGTCTCATTAAACAAGTTATCAGTCCTTTCCAATGGAATGGTCATCCATGCAATACAAGATCATTTAGTAAAAAATTTAATCCTCAAGAATATAATTATTATGATTATCAAAATGCTTGGTACAATGCCCTTTATTCTCAAAATGATAGGTTCCAGCACTCTTGGTTTTTCTATTTTGATAAATACCTAAATATTCAAAATCTTCCTGCTTGGTTTCTTCAATGGTGGGACCAATTTGGTCCAGAACCACCTATTTTACCTCCAAGAAGAATAGATGCAAGAACTCCAAAACAAATCGAAAGAGGTTATTCAAATGATCAAATTCACTTTCCTTTTTCTCTCCCCCAAATTTATGAAAATTTCCAATCTCCACCAGCCCTTTGCAAGTTTCCCAAACTGTTAGTTTTTTATACAAGATATAACCTTTCCTGGATTATGGGATGGGATTTTGCTTTTTCTTCTTCCTCCCCAAAATTCCTTATCAGACAAATTTATGTTAGATGGTGGGAAAAATATATAGTTAATACAAGTGATTACCCAAAAATGATTTCCGATTGTAATCTCTTAGATCCACAAACCAATACCCCATTTCTCCTCAGTCCATACAAATCAGACACACAAACCAAATCCCCATTCAAGTCTCACAAATCCAAAAAAGAACTTAAAAAGCAACTACAAGATGCCCTCTCTCAAATTTCTGATGATTCTGATGATGAAGAAGTCCGAGTAGCAATGGCAAAGAATCCACATTTATTTCAAGACTCCCAAGATCCGTATGAATACTAATTTGCAAGATAAGTGTTAGTGTCAAGACCAATGTAAAAGAAACTAAGCCAGTTCTAGACAAGTCAAGATTTCAAGATTCCCTCCTACAAGATAAGATTCATTTTATTATTTTTTCAACGCAAGCAATTCTCAAGCCTCAAAAGGTTCCTGATAGACAAGTGCAAATTATTGGTGACAAGAGCAAAGGCAAAAGCAAGTTGATAAGAAAAGCTGCCAAGATGAAAGTTAATAAGGTGACAAGTGCAAAAATTTTATGTAAGACCAGAGACTCCCAAGAATTTTCAAAATGACAAGTTAGCCAAGATTCTCTTCAGTACAAAAGCAAAAGCAAGATCGTTCAAATTTTCAAGATATTCCTGACAAAGGCCCCCTTTTGACAAGTCCAGAGCTTAAAGACAAATTTACTTTCGGCGCATGCAAGTTCAGACAAATTCACTGTTGGATAAGTTCAGATAATTGACAAACTTAAAGTAACAAGATTCCTGACAAAGCAAGCTGCTTTCGACAAGAAAATCCGTCAGATTCCAAATTCAAGATTTCTTCAAGATTTCACTTTTCAAGTTACCAAGACCACTGTTTAAATACCCCAGTTAAATTATTGTTCAAGTTACTGTTTCTTTACTTTTCAAGCTCTATTTAAGCTACCCTTCTGGCTTGTAGAAGGCACGACTCAATTCACGTCTCAATTTACAACTTAACTCAGTTTCTCAAAGCAAATCCCTTGTAAACACTTTCCTTCCCTTCCAGTAAACAAAACCTTCTGTTGTATTTTCCAAGCTATCTCAAAGTCATCTGTAAGTTTGTTTTCAAAGTTTATCAAAAATATTTCAGTTGTTTAAATCATTTCTTCTTTCCAAGATTTTATTATTGTTACTGTAATTTTATTTGCAGCATATTTATTCCATACTGCCTTTACTCTGTCCATTTCTAGCAATTTCATCTTTATCATACTGTTAATCTGTGCCTGGGTGTCATTTTTTTTTGGCTAAGCAATACCATTTCAAATTTAATAGATATATCTAACTTACATGTAATTTTATGATATAGCATATCAATTAATACAAAATAATAAATATTTTTACCATCATTATATAAAAGATAGTTACAACAGACTTGAAATATGATACATAAGATAAGATAGTATCAAACTTCAATTATTGGGTTTTTCTTTGAAATTCAAAGTATTTATTTCTAATTAATTTGTAAATGAACAAAACACATTTTCCATGAGAGAAGGAGAAGTAAAGATATAAATAGAAATTAGCAAAGATAGGAAATGAGTATATGAATAAAAAAAAGTAAAAAAGAATTTTAAAATGCATACCGATTGTAACATGTCGAAACAAGTGAAACAGGTTAGAATAGGTGAAAATTTGAACTGAGGTGGAACATGTGAGAGGGGGGAATAGTTGTAATTGTTTAGTAATTGGAATGAAATATTTTGACTTTTCTAACCGGAGCATAATAGAATTGACAACTATGTTCCAAATTTATTTGATCCATTGTTTCATGTGCATGAGTTACTGTCATATGAGGTATATGACATTGTTTATCTTGTAATTGCTCCATTTTATGTCTAAAGCTTCTTGAGGAATTTGGTTTTGCCTTTAATAGAATTTAGAGTGACTAATTGCAGCAATATATTACTCTTATAGTTTCTGGAATTGCATAAAGGACTTGAGATCAATTTGGGTTTTGATGGAAGGTTATTGAAAGTAATTAAAAGTTATCTTCTATTGCGAATGTTTATATGCTCAATGCAACTTCCATAGTCCCATAGAGAAACACGATATGGGATAATTATATACAGTATTTTCATTAAATCTGAGATAATCATTAGAATTGGATCCCACAATATGAAGGCTTCTTTATACAAGATTAGATCGAATAAACCTGTTAGTGCAAATTTTAATATTTTTGGTCAAATGATCAGCCCAGGTTTGGCCCAATAAAAGATATCAATAGTATAGAAAGAAACCAATAATATAAGGTTAGGCGATGAGTTCTTACCATTTTAGTTTCAAGTTTCAAGAACTTCATACTTGTAAGTTCTTCATTTTTATTTTTGTAAGCTCTACTTGTAAGTTTTAATGCAAGCATCTAAGTGTTTCTACTATGTAATCCATTTTGTTGTTCATTTTGAGCTTTGTTTGATGTTAATGAGAAAATCTTAGACTTTAGAGATCCCTTTTCCATAAATTCATAAACCAGTATCATCTCTGACCGTTCATCACAGTACCCAATCAAAGAAACAAGATGGCCATGCCGGATTTGGGATAACACTATAATCTCCGTTTGGAATTCCTCAATGCCTTGCCCATGTCCAGCTTGACTTCGTTTCACAACCACTTCATACCATTCCGAAAAGTTCCTTTGTAAACTTTTCCAAATCCACCCTCACCGATCAAAAGTTTTGCATTGAATTTCTTAGTTGCATACTGTATTTCAGCAAAAGATATCCTCAAACTGAGGTTTAGACTAGAAGGTGGGGATCCAGTAGCACTTCCTTCAGTCAACCTCCCTCCATAAAGAAGCCCTCCCAAACTTTGATCAGACTCTGCTTTCGTGCATTTCAAACGCAACGCTACCACTGTAATGAAAATGACAAATGCCCCACGACTTACAGAACCAATGATCATTATAACATTAACATGCTTGAAGTGTTTCTTCATTGATTCATCATATTCCTCCAGTATGGAACATGATTTGTTCAAGAACTCCATAATCTCCAGCCCATTCAAAAACGCATTAAGAACGCGAGAGTACTGCTCTGAAGGAGTTATACTAAAAATGGTAAATCCAGAATCACTGAATCAACCACATACTCAATGAAAAAGGGAGAAGCCAAATCAGGAGTTTTAAAATAAGGATAAATCGTCTTATTATAGTTGCTATATATAGAGAGATTGAACTGCAAGTCAGCAGCTGTTTTGCTTACTATATCGCAGAAATGGAACCGAACAAAGTGTTCAGTATTCTTACTCACGGGAAAACGCCAAGTTAAATTTAAGAGACTGGAGTTACCATCACTGTCTGGTTTCAATTGTTTGCATGATTGATAGATGTGATCTGTGGCAGTATAGTTACTAACCGATTCATGGTTGTAATTAGGCGACTGTCCATAAATCGTGCAGTTCATGGCGGAACCACGGTTGAGTATTAAGTAACTATCATCGTTTACCCAACTTCTCCACAATTCATCGAATTCAATAGGGGAACCTCCAAATGTGATCCCACAAATTGTATGTAGGGCCTGAGAGAGAAGACCACTGTAGATACTGATGGGAATATTTTACAACTTTTCCTTAAGTAAGAGATGACAACCTTCCAGCCCTTAAGAGTGACGACCTTTCAATTACTAAGCTGAATGACGACTATCCCTCATACATGCTCAACTATTCCAGTCAACAGTTTCTAAAGGGGATATTTGTCAATTTCTCCCAAGTAAGAGATGACGACCTTCTACTACGAGAAGAAGACCATCCGCTCCCTCAGAAGATCAACTCCCTTCTACTGCTCACAATAGCTTAGTCACCAGACAAAGATCCATCCTTATCTTCTACGGGAACCAAGTGAGACACCTCACCAGATCAACACCTCATCGTGCACAGGTGTCCTCCGCGAATCCTGGGGAAGAAGCCCTCGCAGCGTCGCCCAACACCATGCACGAGCTGGCCACTACCTGCCAGATGAAGGGCCACAAACCCTCCACGTTTCCTAAGATCCAACGACCTCCGGAAGGCCACGTGAATGACCGAAAGGCATAAAATGCCACTCTCCTTCCGTACTTAGGTATGAACAGTACACTAAAACACCAGATTACTCTCTCTGCATATTTTCTGGTGAACTCACAAAAGCATCGGAGCCTCCTAGGCCGGCCCCAAACCGGTGCCCACTCCGATCACTCTCTTGTCTCTTGCAGGTCTTTCGCTCCTCGGCTCGCTTGATGGCAGTCAACTGATTTTCCAGCAACTTCAGTTCTTGGCTAGCTATGCAACTGTTGATATGAAGATACAAACTTCGGTCATTTCCATGGGGATGCAGATTTCAGACATCAACAGATACCATTATATCCAGCAGAAGTGACGTGGAAGACATCATCAGTGATGCGAGTCTCGTTGGCAAGAAAGACTTCTATGGCGTTAATGAAAGCCAAAGATGACTGTTGAGAAGGTATGAAGTGGATTCTAAACTCTCCTTGTGGGATGGTGAGCAAGAATTCCTTAATCACTGGAGAACTAGTACCGTTTCCGATGCTGAAATTCGTTAAAAGTGAAAACCCAGAAGCCGAAACATTGAACATCATATAGATTAGCACGTGACAAGAAAGCAAAGAAATGGAGGCGTACAATGTATATACTCGTCTCTCCTGGTCGATTTCAAACCCATATGAACTCGGCATTCTGTAAACTCTTGCTGTTTGATAAAGAAGTGGAATCGATGTTGAAAAGTTGTTGACTTGTTCGCTTTCTCCAGTTGAGAAAGAAGGGGAATTGATGTCGGCAACAAAGACGCCATTATTGAAGGTAACGTTGGAGTTTGCTCCACAGTTGATTAAGTACTTAACAGGATAAGTATTGTCAGCTAATGAGAGAAGAAGAAGTGAAGAGAAGTGGAGTGGTAAGAGAAGACAGAGTTGGAAACGAATCTTATGGGAGTAAAGCATATCCATGTTCGTGAGAGCAGCTAGTTCTTCAATGGTTATGGCTATCTGAGGATGGAATAACGTAGTCGATAATAATTCATGGATATGCATTTATCAAATTGACAATGTTAAACAAAGACTTTGACAGTAGTGTTTGACTTAAAAAGTATAAGCTTGCTACGTTTGAAGTTTCCTTTTTACCATGATGGTTCACGTTTTGATGTCTTTCCTTTAGTCCCTTTACTAGCTTATTTTAAGTTAGTTACAAGATGAATAGATGATGGTTATATTATCTTAGGATTGGTGCAAAACATTTCTAGGTGAGGACCATGGAGATAGAAATCTATATTTCTCATATAACACAAATAACAGAGGTAATAGTTAAGCTAGTGAAGTTTGGTTTTATATAACCTACATGGGTAATTTACATATGGATGGTGGGTTTTAAAGTGATCTTCTATGGGATAATTTTGAGGATTTGGGAAGATTATCAGAAGTTTTAGGGCTATTCAGCCAGCCTTGAATGGGGAAGATTAGTGGTTTGGGTGCGCTAAAAGATTTGGGGACAAAATAGAATGGTAGGGACCAGCTTAATAGTGTTTAACTAGGACCATGAGAATTACGGTATAAACGTGATCTTCGTTTATAACAGATTAATCAGCTTTGGGATTTAGTTACTAGTATAGTATTATGTGATAGTAGTTAATATTTGATACCTTTGAACTCACCTTTATAGGTTACAGCTAGTGACTTTTGGAGCACACGGCTTTTGGTTTTGCGTGACCCAAAAAGGTAAGTAGAATCTGTTATTATTTTTTTTATAATCTTTTTTTCTTTTCTTTTTTGACTGAAACTATAACTTTTTATTTAATGAAAAAATTCATACTATACAATAGGAAAAATACTAACAAGGAAATCTTCCAACTACACTTAATTTGAAAAAACCGAGGAATGCCACTTGGGTATTCGGTCTAGTGGTAATTCCCATTTCTAAAAGAACCCAACTCCTCTACGAGGGTGTGGGTTCAATCTTCAAGATCTTCAAATATACGTGAGTGAGTTTAGATTAAAAAAAAAAAAACCTGAGGAATTCATACGAGTCTTTCCAAGAAGCAATACCATCCACAAGAGTGCCAGCCAACAGGAACCAGACACGGGCCATTTGATTGCCGCAGTCCCATCCACACATTTGATTCCAATTTCAAAAGCAAACTGAAGTGCATACAATACCGCCCAAGCATGTCATTGTACCTGATCCTTCCCCTCATGAATTTTCATGGTTTGAGCTGCTATGGAGAACCTGTGACTATCCCGTATCAAAATGCCCACTCCAACAACTTGTTGCTCACTAATAACATGTACACCAACATTCAACTTGTACCTACCTGGAAATTGTGGGGGTTTCCATTTATCATTATCACTTATAGGATCGGCTTAATAGTTAAGCCACTTAAGCAATGGCTTGAGACCCCCAAAATTGGAAAGGTCCCCAAATTTTAATAGTCCATATATCTCATAGCCCATTAAAAGCCCAAATTTATTTTTTTTTATTCAAAAGTAGCAAACACGCATCTCACGCTCATCACTTTAATAGTTTAACGTCTCTTTCTCTCTCTTTGTCGTGGTCCCCCAGCCTCACTTTAATGTCTCCTTATTTCTTTCTCTCTACGTTAAACGGAAGACCTAAAAATTAATTCTTTCTTATTTATTTTTTTTCTCCCACGGCCCACTCTCTTGAATTTCTCTCTACGCGCCTTCATGTGCTCTTGTATGTGCTAGCACACGTCGAGTGCACGCCAATGTGCCGCAAGCACATGCCATGCGCCACATGTCACGCCCCCATGATGCCACGTCAACCCTAGGCACCACATCAGCCCTAATTGTGACGTCATCAATGGGACGTCAGTAGTGTGAGCTTGAACCAGAAAAAAAAATAAAAATAAAAAATATGACGATCTTCCAACCCTGCCTTGAAGGAAAAGAAAGATAGATACATGGTCCTTGCAATGACAGTCTTCCAGCTTCCTCAAAAAAGTGACGGCCGAAGACATGGCCCTTCCAATGACTGTCTTCTAATTTCCTCAGTGAAAGTGAAGACCTTCCTAAATTTTCAGGGCTTCTAGCATCGCCTCGAAGCTACGTCTCTTCCACCCTATTCCTCTTTTGTGTATTCCTTTCATAAGAAAAATGATAGACAATAAATTAAATGATTATATGAGGCTGTTTTTAATATGTTTGTTATACGCTAACAAATAATCTAAAAGAGAAATACCGGCCTCAAATAAAATATAGAAATCACATGAATATTTCTATATATATACATATATGTGTTGCTTTAACCTTTGAGGAGCAACTCTAAAATGTTTATATCTATATGTTGCTGTGACCTACTACATTTGGAAGGTCTATAAGACTAGCTTAATGTCCTTGAACAAAAGTTGGCAGTGTTGTTTTACAACGTAATTTAAAGTTGCATTTTCCATGTGAGAATTAAAATTCTTTGCATATATACAAATAATTGACATAAGCTTTCACACAAGACTAATTATTTCAAATGAAATTACATGTGATGCAATTGTTCAATTCGGATAGTTAATTGATGATGCAAAATCACATTGTTCATTAATTGAGATATTATCATCTATATGCTTACTTAGACGATCTATTTATCGTTTTTTCTCCACAATTATTGCAAACCGGATTATTGTATAGACAGACGACCGTCCATCCATTATATACAATTTTGTGTTTGACATGATTAAAGCATGATATCATCTTTAATCATGTCATATTAGGTGTTATGACCCCAAAATATATATTCTATTTGTTTATTAAGATAATTGGTAATCTCGAAACAAAGATGAGCTCTATACTAAATAATAATATGTAATAAATATATTTCTAATCTATGCTATAATGTAAAACCGAAGTTTTTTTTTACTTTTGGTTGACCTCATAATATTGCGCCACATATTATATTTTAATATTTTTAATTGAATTTAAATTTTATTCTATAATTAAACATCTCATTAGAATCTTGACAATTATATTTTCTTTAATAGAAATAATATATTGTTCCATATATATAAACACATCATAATAAATGCTAATATATAATATATTTTATATATAAACATAATAATAATAAATGTCTTTTAATAATTATCAATTTTCATATTTAGACAAAATATAAAAGACAGAAAAAATCATATTTAGACCAATAATTCTTTAGATTTCATTTTAAGTAATTTTTCTATGCATCGCACAGGTTTGCTACTGGTACTTATAATGTGGAATAGGATCCTCTCCATTTCAAATGAAATGGAGAGTCTCCATTTCATAGTCTAGATTTTATTTCACAAATCTAACGGTGTACAGAGTATCTCATCATTTAAAATTTTAAATGACGTGGCACTCTGTATATTGTTAGATCTAAGAAATAAAATCTAGACCATGAAATGAAGAGGATCCTTGTCCTTATAATGTTACTGTCTTCAAGATGTATTATCAGTCAATTTAAAATTTTACAAAGACAGTTAATACTTAATATTGGAATATTTATTTGATATTTCTCTTAGTTTAGTGGATTCTATTTATATTTTTCATTACATTTTGTTCAATTTTATTAATTATTTTACTAGAAAATTGAAATGTAAAAACTAAAAAGTGGCTTAAATATGTAGATTTATTCAAAATGGCATCTAATGTAACACAACCAGAGGCTATTTCGACACCATATATCTTCTCCTCCACGAGTTAGGGGTCGAACTGACCCAACATGGGGACATTGTAGAGAGGTTGAATGCTCTAGACTGCTAGGAAGGTGATGACAAAATTATATTGTTTATATTGTGAAATGTCATTTCAAGCTGGGGGCATAAGTCGATTTAAGTACCATTTAGCAGTGGTAAAAGGTGGTGAAGTTGGAGCATGTAAAAAAGTTTCCACTAATGTTCGTTATCAAATGCAGCAAAGTATTGATGCATATGTACAAAGTTCTTGATAATATTTAATGTTGTTTCTACTTTCTTTTTCCATTTTTCGAGGGGTGTCAATAGATTGACACTGGGCCGATTAGCCAACATCGCACAGCAAAATATAAAATCATAGGATGGGCCAAGGAAATAGGGCCAGGATGAGCGCAATTTCTTAGGCATGATCTAACTTCTAGCCGGGTTCGGCTTAATCAACTTTGGCCCATCCTGGTGGGCTGCCTGAAAACTTGCTGTAATTTTTTTATTTTTTATTTTATTTTTATGAGAATCCTTGCTTTAATTATTAATTTTCACATTTTCGTCCAAAAAATCTACGAAGGTTGTGATTGTAGTCTTGAAGCTAGAGTCATTTAGTTACTTTTAGCTAACAACAACCAGTTTGAATTATAAGCATTTTGTTGATAGTTTGTAAAAAAAAAAAAAATTACAATTTCAAAGAAAAGAAAATGTCCAAGGGTGTGCAAAAGCCTTGGCCCTTGGGTCCAAATATTTTCTCTGAGGGCTGGGCTGATCCGGGCCTGAGATAAAAGAAAACAAAAGGCCTTGGCTCAAAGATTCTTTGAGGTGGCTGAGAAAACGAGTGATGGCATCAAGATGAATTGCTTGAGGATATGGATGGTGTAACGTATTTCACATTAGCAACTATGTGATTGTTAAATATATATGGTGGCCAATATGTCACCGATAGGGTGTTGGATCCACTAGGGGCTAACCATCAAAGTTTTTTATTTAAGATTTTATGAAAGGTGTAGGTTTCATTCCTAATATACTTATATTGTAACTCACTGACATTACTCAGTTCTTCCATTGGAAGAGAGCTTGGGTTTGAATCTTCCTTTCTCACATATTTTAAGCAACTAAAAACAACTTATCTTGAAGAATCTTTCATGTATATTTCATTTGAGAAAGTACGTAGTATTAATATATATTGTATATGCCCAATGGGCTTTAGGTCCATTATATTTTATTTGTCTAGTACACTTATCTTTGTCTATATAAAGGTAGTACAATGTACTGTTTTACTCATTGAATATAATTCAAAATTTCAGTCTCTCTCTTTATTCTCAACATGGTATTAGAGCTAGGTTACTCACTCCAATTCCAATCTACAAGTCATCCACACATTTTCGCAGTACAGGCCGTAATTCGGTATCTCCCATAACCATTCGAGCTTCGAAAATTCCGTAATTCGGTATCTCAAGCCGTAACCATCCAGTATCTCTAAAG
>OU015771.1:695672-792229 GCA_907173295.1 Fagus sylvatica
GCCCAATATATATCTCTAACATCCCCCCTCAAACTCAAGGTGCAGTATGACGAAACCTTGAGTTTGGAATTGCATGAAGTAGAATCCTCGAAGAGAAGTAAGGTCCACGAAACGAAAATGCCTGTCGAAAGAAAGAAACCCATGCAGCAAATGAAACATAATAAAAGAACAGAAGAGCACACAGAAGAGCTCAGAGTAAGACAACGGACTGCCACAGAGGACAACAAAAGACTGTCTTCAGAAGAGCTTCACAACGAATAAAAGAACACAGAAGAACTCAGAGTAAGACAACAGACTGCCACACAGGACAACAAAAGACTGTCTTCAGAAGAGCTCATAAAAGATTGTCATGGAAGATAATAGATAGAACAAACGGATTGTCACAGAAAACACTAGACAGAACAGACGGATTGTCACGGAAGACACCAGACAGAACAAACGGATTGTGTCACGGAAGACACCAAATAGAACAAACGAATTGTCACAGAAGACACCAGATGGAATAGACAGATTGTCACAGAAGACACCAGACGGAACAGACGGATTGTCACAGAAGACACCAGACAGATTGTCACAGAAGACACCAGACAGAACAAACGGATTGTGTCACGGAAGACACCAGACAGAACAAACGGATTGTGTCACGGAAGACACCAGACAGAACAGACGGATTGTCACAGAAGACACTAGACGGAACAGATAGATTGTCACGAAAGACACCAGACGATTGTCACGGAAAACACCAGACGGAACAAATGGATTGTCACGGAAGACACCAGACGGATTGTCATGGAAGACAACAGAAACAGATTGTCATGGAAGACAATAAGAGACAGATTATCACAGAAGACCACAATAACAGACAAATTCATCTTCACAACATGAAGCAAATCGTGCACCGACAAGAAAGCTCATGGGCGACACTGCGGTGCATTAAATTTCTTGAGGATGTTCAGAGTGACTCTAGGATGTCTGGGAGTGACCATAAGATTGTAACTAATGAAAGAGTGAAGAGTTGATTGGCTAGTACGAAAGGAACCGTTGATTGGCTTTGTAGTTGTCCAATGTGAAAATTACCAAGAGATCCTTTACTTTATGGAACCAAGTGTCAAAGAACCATGATTAACCATAAGGCCATGAAGGCTGATGTGAACAAGAACCTTTACTAATATCACCCCATCTCACAAGTTGAAAGGATAGCTGATCTCCTAACCATTGAAAGCATGCCCACACAAATCACAACCCACGCGTCAGAGGCCAACGAGGCCGAGAGAGAAACCAACACCGCAGGCAATGTACCTGCCATGGAATCAATACCATCTTTCCCCAAACTTCCCATCAATAGCTCGCTTATATCTCTAGATATCGGAGGAACTCTTATTAAAGTAGTATACCTTGTAAAGGAGAACAAGAACCTTTACTAATATCACCCCATCTCACAAGTTGAAAGGATATCTCTTTGCTTGATAATGTGACATTAGACCATGTAGCACTAAAGTTGGTCAATTGTTGCGTAACAGTAACAATTGTACCATTAGATTCAAACTTGTTGTGGAAACTTGAGAACAATTTCCCATACGTTTAAGAAGGACAAACCATGGGTTAAAGTTGTAGAGAGTTATTGAGGATCCCCAACAAAAACAAACCGTGATGAAGAGAACAGAGATACGAAAATCAAGGACTCATTGTGGTACTTTGCAGACAAATTCAACAAACCTCTTAATCATAGTCAGCAGATAGGCATGATACTGAGCCTTCTGGTAAGTCAGTTACGAATCTTATGATAGCAGCAAGTCAGACCCAGTGGGTTGCGTTGCCACAGCCAACAATTCCCATATCTGCTCTTCTTCAGTCTTCAAGCCGCAACACCATGGTTTGGAAGCGGCAATCTTGATGATGACAGCGGCAGGAATGTGCCAATATTGAAATTGGCTCTGATACCATGTTAGAACAGATGCTCAGATACAAATCTAGAATAGATTCTCTGATACAATGTCAAATATGAAAGTGCTAGAGAGAAAAGAGTTTAGGGAAAGAGAGAGAACAAACAGAGAACAAATACACAGAGATACCGTGGTTCGGTCATGAAGACCTACGTCCACACACGAAAGCCCTTGACGGCTACATCTTTACTATATTTCTTGATTGTTACAATGAGACCCAAGTAGGGTATATATACTAAAGAAACCTAGTCTAACTAGAGCAGTTTACTTCTATTACAATTAATGGGCCTACACTTGGTTTGGGCCTCATGGCCCAATATATATCTCTAACATTGTCAAAAAACAAGATGCCATGAAAATAGCTCTAGCCAAGACCTTGATTCTGCCACCATTTTTCCTTTATATTATTCAAATTTTTTCTATTTCATTTTTTTTTTTGTTTGGGTCTTGTTTTTGGAGATGGAAACTTGATCAATGCTCCCATAGTTTGATGCCAAAACATTTCTGCAAATTATGGATTTATTGGTGAGAGATGAGAGGAGAGTTTCAGAGAAATGAGTGAGAGTTCTTGAGAGAGGCGAGGCAGTTCTTAAGATAGGAAAGAGAGAGTTTTATGCGATTAAAAAAGAAAAAAAATAGCTTTAGCTCATGAACAGTATTCGATATCGATATCGAGTATTATAACATGATGTATTTTTTTAGCAAAAATAAAATACCAGATAAGAGCGGTCACATCCGGTTATTTAAAAGCCTCTATTAGCTACAATAGATCATACTATTCACAAAAATCATAAAATTTACACTCCCATCCGGTCTTCTTAAATTGCTAAAATTTTTACACAATTGAACAGTACTCGGTATCAATACCGCGTACTGTTGAAGAGCAAAATGAATAAACCCACATATTTTATTCAACACTCTTTCTCCTCTAAAAGCACTTTACCAAAATCGGCGACGTTGCTGAGATTGATGATTCGGTGTGGGTGGGTGCCCGATCGGCGACGCCTTGTTGAGATGGATGATTCGGAGTATGGCGTGGGGTACCATTGGCCAAAGCAAGTAGGCGTGGGTGCCCGATCGGCGACACCACGATGCGACCAAGACAGCAGCATGCGGTGGAGGTACTAGGACAGAGCGACGCCTTGCTGAGATGGATGATTCGGAGTATGGGTTGGGGTTTAATAGTGGCTGTGGGTTTGTGCTGGATTGTGAGTATGGGTTGCCAGAGTGGGTTTGAGTTGATTTTGTGTGGTGGACCGGTGGTGTTGTGGGTTTGTGGTGGCTGTGAATTTTGTGCGATGGTGGTGGCTCCGTGGGTGAGTGATTTGTTGTTGGTAGTGGTAGGTTGTTGGCGTGGCGTGGAGTGGCCGTGTGGGTTGCCGGCATATGTGGTTGGGGAAGGTGGAAAAAAAAATTTATGGATTTCTTAATATTTTAATAGGGAAGTAATGTAAAATAAAGAGTGGGATGAGAGATGTTATATAAAGTTGATAGGTAAAGTAAAAAAATTATGTTTTGAAGAGTTGAAGTAGCTTTTTTTTTTGCTAATAGGATGAGAATGCTCTAAGAGTGTTATTTGTATATTTTTAGCTACAGTAATAACTATTTTTCCTAAAATAAAGTTTAGCAACCCGGATGGGGAATGCTTTGTATTAATATTTTTATATTTGATTGATTTATGGGATTGCTTCAGATTATTTTTGGATTTTTTTTCTTCGTTTGTTTGTTTCCCACAAGCATTAAAGGTCAGTCAGTAGTTTGTACTAGGCAGTCTAGGCCACCATCACGCTGCCATTCTTGAACAGAAAGAAGCAGAATAAAGACAAAACATAAAGATAATTAAACAGAAAATGGAGAAACACAAATAAAATCCCAACAATTACGAAATATTAAAAGCAGATTATGGAGCAAATTCTGAACCTTGTCTTCCTTGACTATCAGTAGCAGAGAAAATTATGGAGCATCATACAAGCGCAAACGATCACAAATTTTGCATCTTTGAAAGTACGAACTTAACCAATAAGCTCTTCCTTGGAAAGGTTAAGGCTTGAAGAGTCTTAACCTTTAAGTTTAAGGATTTTTAGAAGTTCACCATAGATTTAAATGTAAGTTTGAACGAGAAAGAAAAAAAAGCTATCAAATTCTTCCCACTTGAAAGTTGAGCTCTACTTGCATACATCAAATGACTAAGATCACAGCAGACGGGGAAGAACAAAAAAACAAAAAAAGAAGAGAGCAAAAATCCCTTCTTCTTAATCATCTACCATTACTGCTGCTAGTACTAGTTTCTTGTTGACATTGATGACTAACTAACAGAAGAAGCCGAAATTTCCATTATCAAAGTTGAGAGCATAACTGAGGGAGTCATAGTGGAAGCTGAACCTCTTCTGCTGCTTGGAGCGGTCCTTCACTTGTCTCCTAACTTCTGCTCTAACCCTCCAAAACAAGCTTCTCAATTTCCTCTTCCCACGCAGAACTACCACATGTGGATCAAAGCAAAACTCAACCATACTCATTTTCTTCACTACTACTCCCATAACCCACTCAAATGCACAATGAAAGAAAAAGTAGTAGTGGGTTGTGAGATTTTGACGCAGTATGAGTATGGGTATGTGTATAGTTAGCTTGGACAGCAAGGCTTTGAAATGAAAGTGTGTTTTTTTATGGGGCCTGGTGAAGGTGAAAGCTGAGTGCGTGTGTTTGTGTGTGCGTGTAGCAGGGAGTGAGACAGACTTTTTTTATATCTCTCTAGCTCCATGTATTGTGCTGTCGCTATTGAGAAGTCTACGGCGTGTCTGTCTGAAAGGGTATACGAGGGAAGGGAAGGGAAGAAAGGGCCCCCTCATAATGTCACATGGGTAAGAGAGTGAGACAGAGAGAGTACCACCTGGACAAAGATATTGTGTTAAGGTCTTTTTCTCTCTCTTTTTTTTGTCTTTCTGTTCAAGTCTTGAAGAAACTTGTTATTAAAGTCAAAAACAAAAAGATTAGGAAAACTTTGAAATAGCACTAGTAGATATCATCAAACATTCATTGATTGGATAGATGGATTCCTTTTTTTTGTGTTTGATGGACATATGATTAGATGTCTTGCCCCTGCACCTCTCTTCTTTTTTGGCTTCTTTCTTTTCTATCTCTATTCTTTAGACTTTCCTTAAAACCTTATAAAACTTATTTATACAAGTATTTCTTTTCTTCAAAACCGAAAACAAACTAGCATCTTTATCAAAAAAAAAAGAAAACAAACTAGCATCATTTAGCAAAAAAAAAACAAACTATCATCAATAATTGATCAGACTTAACAGACCAACTAAGTTTGTTTGCTTTTAACGTCAGCTTTGTTGAGAAATAGTACATTTTAACTGTAGAAGAGGACATGCATGATGAATCGGCACCTAATTAAGTATCACAGCCTGTCATACACACGTTTCAAACATTTGGAATTGGCAGTGGTTTACAACAATGGCGCCAAAGCTCTACATATTGTCATGGAACTCATCAATGTATTTAGCTTTGTAATTTACCATTTATTTTTATCTGCTTTCTCCTTTTCTTTTCCATATTTACTAAAATAAAACAACTGCAACTATTAAGTGCTTTTTTAATCTAAAAAGTAAAAACACTAACATATATATATAAAGTGTTATTAGAAAAGCAAATTCCACATGTACTGCAAAAGAATATTAGGTCAATGTGAAAGCAAGAAGATGAGAAAAATGTCCTTTCGGCCTTTAAAGACCTCTGGATCCTGCTTGGCTTCATTTGGTGCCTTTAGTAGATGCTCTTAGTTTGATGAGACCAGTTTTAGCTTGGTCCCTCCCTCTTGTAACTATATTTTATCTAGGGAGGCTATTTCAATATTTTCTTTGTAAAATTTGGTTGGAGGAATGTCCTGACTTCCTCCTCTCTGCTGTATACAGTGATTTACCCATTCTCTAAATAAAATCATACCCTTTTTGACCAAAAGATAATATGAGAAAATGAGGTGCATCAGTGCATGTGAATTATTCTGGTTCATATTCATAATAACAAATCAACGAGGAGGGGTAAATTACCACTCCCTGATAGTATTTACTATTTTATAATCTTTTGTCAAAGTAAAGATGAACTTTTTTTTTTGATAAATAAAGTAAAGATGAAGTTAATTAAAGAGAATTTTGTGTACATATAGTCTTATGCCAAAGTAAAGATAAAGTTAATTAAAGAGAATTCTGTGCGGAATTCCACATTAGAGTGTTTATTAAGTCATATTAGAGTCTGTAAAATAGTGAAAGCAGGATGTTGTGAATTTGCCTAGGAGAGCTCAAAATTCCGGAAAATTAAATGAGGGAATGGGATTAGGATTTAAGAAGCATAAATCGACGAGCCTACCTAGACAGATTGTGTTGGACCTCGATCGTCGAGTCCGCTGGGCCTTCTGGCCCACTACCAGCGGCAATTGGTAACCCATTCGACCCGTCACTTTCTGCTTTCTCACCTATTAACTATTAACCTATTCCTCTGCCTATTATTTTACCCATATACCCTCCTCTATCCTTTGACTACTTTTATTCCCAAAAACCAGCATCACATTTCTTTTTTATTTTCTAATTATCAAATCACGATAATAAATTTCATACCTTGAGGTTGAGGGGGTTTTGTATTAATTTATTTCTTTTTTTCTTGTAAAATTCAATATCTTATCCCATACTCTATAAATACCCATTCACTCAAATAGAACAAGGCATGCAAAATGCAATGCAGTCATTAATCATTATATATCATCTTATATAAATTCTGTCATTTTAATTTATAATTTTCTCAATTGGTTTTTTGACTTAATCATTAGAGCCTCCTTGGTCACTCCCTCTGAATGATCATGGTTAATCTGAGGTTGTCTTATTTAATAGGTGACCGTTCGATTAAGAGGATCTATTACACTTTAGTCAAACTTAAAGTCTTTGTTATAAATTCTATCATGCCCCCAAATTTCACCCACACTCTGTATGGGTGAAAAATTTGTTGAACTTTCCTAAGGTGGTACATTGTCACTGTTTGGTTGGTGGACTCATAATTTCTCATTTAATTCAAAGGAGGAGAAATAGATTAATTTTCTATTAGTTTTCTGCAAAGTTAACGGGATACTCCTTCCAACCTCAAAACTCTTCATTTTCTTTATTGAATTTTGAACTTTTCCTTTCTTCTTTTTTGTGTTTTGGACATACAATTATAAGAGTTATATGATAGGACTGTACACTCCTTGAATGGCAAAGCTTTACCCATGAATATGATGATGAGTCCATCACAGAATAATGATTCTTCAATAATGATGCCTAATTTATGAGCAAGCATTCATTAATCATTATGCACTTACTCTGACATAATTTCCCCTATTAATTGATTATTGATAAAGCAATTGCTATTTGCTGCAAGTATACAGCATGTTTCCGTTATATAACTCCTTAAATTCTATCCCTTTTTTCTTCCATCATTCACACGTGGTGAAGTTAAAACCTTCCTACTTAACTGTCTAAAATTAATGAAAATTGTCTGGCCCCACCAATGAAGACAAAAGATGATTGCATTTAATGGGGTGGGGTTGCATAAGGAGAAAAAGACCGGGTCTCCATTCTGCATACTGCATACTGCATAGGCATAGCATCTTGTACCAAACTTATTTGGACCTCACGAAAGCGATGCGGGCTCTGCTCTTGGACAAATCTACTCAAATACAAATATCGGGGAAGAGACTTTAATCTAAAGGCTTCTTGTACTTTAAATACAAAAATTGAACAGTAATGAATTTTACAAAACTTAAGCATGAGGTTTTATGTTTGTATTTTAGTATTATTTTATCGTGATGGCTGTGTTTTTTAGTTGGAAACTAATCCTGACCTCAGTGTTATGAATCTTACGATAGCTTGGTTACTAAGTGTTAAAATACTAAGACAATGTATTGGGTGAAAATCTTCCTATTAATAACAATCAAGCACTGTCTTTTACAACATGCACAGGCTGCTGTTAGAAACACGTACCCAAAGTTAAAGCTGTATTTGCAAATTGGTCATTTGAGTGCAATTCAGGTTTATTATTTTTGGTTTAACTATTTTGTCTTGTTCCGTGGACAAAAGGCTACATCAACTTTCAAGAACATGGTCAAGTAGTTCTCCCAGGTTTAAATGCAAAGGGCAGTGTAGGAATCTTGAAACCAGCCCCCATCAGAATGCTGCAACAGTAAGAAGGACCATCGCTTTAGGGCTGTGAGTTGTGACCCAAGTTGAATGGAAGGATCTACCTTTTGTTAATAAGAACTTTAAGGTACACTTTCTTGTCCATTTCGAGTATTTCACCAAAATGTTAAAAGTAACCTCTTCTATTATTTAAGCCAAACCTTTATCTGACAAGGTCACAAGGAGCATGAGGACAAGGCTATTTTGGTAAAGAGTGGCAATGTAACAGAATGTTTGACAATGTAGCCTTTACCCTTCCTTCAATGCCCCCAAAGCAGGTTTAGCTCCTGTTAGATTAGGTTAAGTTTTGTGACTGAGTTGTCACCATCATTGGAGATATGACTGTGGCAGGTACCCAATGAATGAATTGTAAGTTGTAACAGTAACATCCATAAAATGATAAAATCCATTCTACATCACCATATCTTATGCTTTAGTTATTATTTTTTTAGCATTCTTATGTAAGTGTTGAAGAAAAGCTTTCATATTTTAACTTACTAAAAGTAAAAACCTCTGTGAAATAACCAAAAAAGTATTTAACTTAATAAAAAAAATACATGCATCATAAATCATAATATAATTATTTGCATTGGTTGTTTATTTATATTAGTTGTATAATATGAGTAGGGTTTTAAATTCTTTGATCTCGGATAGAAGACTTTTTGAAAAAAGTAATATAAGCCGAGTGAGTAGTTTTCATTATCTTATTAAAAACACAAAACAAAACTTTTACTTGATATATGTTGCAACAATTATATATAAAATTATTCAATTTTCACTTAACCCATGTAATCTACCCAACTCACATTATTAATAGTTTTGAAAATATGTGTTTTAATTTTGTTAATTTTATTTGTTTTGGATTTTGAGATTTTGTTTAAATTTGTTAGTTTGATTTATTTGGGCATTTTAAGATTTAATTTTGATAAATATAAATATTGTGCTCAACTGTAGAAATTATAATTATTTATTGAATAATGAATTTAAGTAGTTGAATGAAATCCCAATTTTTTTTATTAGACATGACCAAATGGCCTCAATTACCCCAAACCAAGTAAGTTGGGTTGGGTTTGAGATTTCTCAACCTGATGAGGTTGGGTCAGGTTGAAAAATACTTTAAAGTTCAAACCCAATCCAATAGGATATAATTTGAATTTATGATATCCGCTCCATTTGCTCTTTATCATCAAAACACTAACTGGTTTTTGGTGATTAAGATACTATTGATTTTTTATGTAGGTGAGATTCGAACTCATATCCGTTATTTGATGATAACATTTTTTTAGTAACTCTCATCAGCTTGGGAGCTCATGATGGCAGACTAATTAACACTCATACCTGGGACTGGGATGATAAAAGGCTAAGCGAGGTCTTTGACAAATGAGACAATGGATGCAATTAAAATGACTGAAGTCTACAAGATGCATGGTTTGGATCATAGTGGAGTCTTCAAGTTGATGCCTTACAAGTTTGACTATGTCTATCCGTATGCCATTGTCAATATAGTCCAGTGGTAAACCCACTCTCTCGACTGCTACGTGATGCCTCCATAATTGATTCTTTTTCTCTGTCTGCAACCGTTAGTTTTGGTCCTATTGGATAATAGAGAACAAGGGTGATATTCAATTTAGGTCATGTTAATGCTTCAAAAATCATTTTCAAGTTTAGAAAAAGCTTCTTCTAAAAAAATAAAAAAATAGCTTTGAGGGTGTGGGTTACACTGAACAATGGCAATAGTCTTTATCGAATAATATTTATTGTCTTCGATTTTAGTACAATTAATAGATTCTCCTCGATCAACTTACATGTTGATATCTTTGATTACTAAAATCAATGAATATTAATTGTCATTGATGTTAATCCAATCAAACGGTTACACTTAGTCAATTTTAATTCTTATATATACCCTATTTAGGTTTCATTGTAAAAAGATATAATTCATATTAATAAAAATGATATTACTAGAGGCTTTTTATTGTGGATGTAGGTCATTAGAACCAAATTAGGTAAAATGGTAAACCCTTTCTTCTGCTCATTCTTTCTTTCTCTATTATTTTTTTTCTTCCTTTCATTTTACATAAGATGATAATAAAAAGTGTGTGAATGATCTTACAGTCTTACAGAACAATAAGACTAAGCTAGTTAGGAGTTCAATACAAGTCGTATTAACAAGTGCCCTAATGTACATGTTATGGGAATAATAGATTTTTTTTTTTTTTTTGATAATGGGAATAATAAAATTTCAATTATGAGATATAATGTAACTTTTCTAAAGGAAAAATGCACCTGTTCACGATTTAGAGCATTCACATTCCATAGATAATATAGTAATATACCAGTGGATCCAGATGAGAACTAATAAAAATCTGTCAACTCAACTTTTGTAAAAAATGTTATAAAAATTGTTATACATATAGCATTGCTTTTTTTTTTCTATTTTAAAAAACTCATTATTAAAATACACTTTACGTCTCACTTTCTATCATTTTATCTCTTTATTCAAATACTATATCTTTATACATTATTTATTATTTTTTTACTCACTTACAAGTCAAACACCCACACCTCTTGCGGTCGTCATCATCATTCATCTCGTTTTGAAAGCCCTTGGTTGATGCAATCTTCATTGAGCAAGACTCGTGTAAATCAGAACGGCTTATCTCTGGCCTTAATGCGACGCCACCCTGAACTTATATAGAGAAGTCGAAGAACTTATATAGAGGCGAAGAAGATATTATGTTTTTATTAAAAGAAAATAAAAAATTTGATGGGGGTTGAGATGAAGATGGGGAAAATGAATTTGCTTTGATTGAGATGAAATAGCATAACCATGAAGAATTTGTTTATAATAAGCGTCGTTCATTTTTTAATTTGTGGGCAGAAATGAGGTGGAATAAAAGCTCATAAAAAAGTATATGAAAGATCTACCATGATTATTCTTTTATATATATGATTTGTCAATTTGTAGTTTTGGAATGAAGAAGTCATTTTCCCTATAAAAATTCACGAGTTAAAAAATCAGGAATAGAATTTGATTCTCCTTTAATGTATTCAATGTTGAAATAAAAAATACTTAAAATTGCTTGTCATCTTGCAAAAATCTGTTTGGAAGCAATGTTTTCAACGTCTTTAAATAAAACATCTTTTGCACTTTTGCAATCAAATCTAACTAAAAACTTTTGATTTAAAAGATCATCTTTGAATTTTGAAATACATAAAACTATCGATAAAACTTCTTTTTTAATAGTATTATAATTTTGTTGTGCATCATTCCATACGCCTGAATAAAATCAGACAATTTGTTCATGATTTGACTCTAACAGCTTTTTGCTTAAGAATACCTCCATAACCAAGTTCAGAGGTATCGGTTTTTACTATCTTGAAAAAACCAGGGGAAGGAAAACCTAAACATGGAAGAGTTTTGACATGTTTTTTAATTTGCCTAACAATTTGAGTATGAGTATCAGTCCATTGTGGTGGATTATTTTGTAATCTTTGAAAAAGAGGACGACATATTTTCCTAAGATTTTGATAATATTCTGAAACATAATTTAGACTTCCTAAAAACCTTTGAAGTTGATTTTTATCTTTTATTTCATCAGGAAATTTGTCAACAAATTGAATGGCTCTATCTATGGGTGTTATTTTACCTTGATAAATATTATGTCCTAAAAATCTAATTTTATCTTGAAATAACTTTATTTTTGTGGGAGAGACTACTAATCCATTAAATTGCACAATTTCGATGAAAGTTTCAAAGTGTTTCCAGTGCTGATCTATTGAATTTGAAAATATTAAAACATCATCAATATAAACAATTGAAAAACTTGTATAAGGAGTAAAAATATCATTCATAATATTTTGAAATTCGTTTGGTGCATTTTTTAATCCAAATGGCATTACATTCCATTCATAATGTCCGAAAGGGACAGTACAAGCAATTTTATACTTATCTTTTTCATCAATTTGAATTTGCCAAAATCCACTCTTCATATCAAATTTTGAAAAAACCTTAGCATTATGAACTCTTGCTAATAAATCTTTTTTATTGGGTATGAGGTACCTAATCCATTTTAAAGCAGTATTTAAAGGCTTGTAATTTATGACTAATCTAGGAGCATCTCTTTCAATTTCAGCATTCTTTTGAATATAAAAAGTGATAACTCATGAAATATGACTTATTTACATGTACTTTGGAGAGATTTTATTGGGGTTGTGTTGCATTTTATGTCTAATTACACTTAAATGGATGTTTGTTGTTCAATTCATTGAATTACATGACTTATGCATTTAAGTGTATTAATTTAATCCCTTATATGTTAATTTGGACTATGTTTGATTGTAGGCACAAACTATATCAAATTGGAGTTAAATATCACAAGCTGGAATGAGCAAAAGAGAAGAAAAGATGTGCAAATTAATGTTTGAAAAGAAAAAGAAAAACAAAGCCCACAAGCCCAAAAGGCCCACATGGCCACTAAAGCCTACAAGCTCACATTATCCATTGTACTCGCATCACACAAGATCACTACTCAAAGGAGCTTTAATGAAATTCACGTGGGAGCCTTGCTTTGGCTATGGATTGCACATCCTCAACACTTACCCGCATCACACTAGATTATTTTTCCAATGGAGCCCTAAATGAAAGAAGCGTGGATAGCAATTGGAGAGTAGTAGCCGCCAAGGAGCATCATTATTATTATTTTGAGTTTTCCTCTCTAGTTTTCTCTCTAGATATTATTTTCTCTTTTTTCTTTTTTCTTAGCCATAATTGGCTAAGCCTCTCGCTAGGGCTAGGAGTTATGTTTTCTGTATAACGGTATGAATAGTTGTAATCCCTTTTATTCTTAATGTTAAATTACAGTTGATTGTTAATTTATTGATTCCTAATTGATGTATGTTTTATTCCGTACTTTCTATAAGTTCAATCATATTTTTCTTATGATTAAGGGGGAATATTGCATGGTTTTAATTAGGTTTCGTGTTATATAAATTGAAAGGTCTTTCTAATTATTACTCTAGCAACTTTATTTTCTCCGATAATATAGTGTTCCTGAGTTTTATTAGTTCAACCATGTCAAGAGCTTTTTAAAAGGAAAATAATCAACTTGTAAACTGTTATTAGAACAAGGTTTTTAACCGGGATTACAAGGAATCATACTGGTATAGAGAAAACACCCCAAAACCCTAGTGCCTTTTTACATATATTCTTTACAAAATTTCCACAAACCAAATCTATTTTACCCTTCTTGCATATTGAATTACATTGTCTTTTGAAAACACAAACTCCCTGAGGATCGACAACCCCTTACACATACTACAAGGTACCGCTTATTATTGAGCGACATCAATTTTTGGCGCCGTTGCCGGGGAGTTTCGGCTTATTCAAGAGACAATTTTTTTTTGTTTTTTGGTAATTTCGTTCCATTCTCTTTTCATTTTGTTTTTCTTTTAGTTATTTTTTTTTTTATTATTTGTTTATTTTGTTGCTTTGACCTGTTTTGTTTTACTGTGCATGAGCGTTTGGGTTAGAAACAGCAAAGGTAGATTGGAGACTTTTGAGACACTTTTTGGAAGTCTATTTGATACACCTACAAGCTCACCCACATCTTCCATCATGGCTGAAGAAAGAGTAATTCCACCTGAGGCACCTAGGATGACCATGTATCAGCTGTTGCACCCTACTCAAAGCTCCATTCCGTCATGCATTATGTTTCCTCCAAATGCACCTCATGTGGAGATCAAACAAGGGCTAATGGCCATACTTCCAGATTTCAGGGGATTGGAGAATGAGAACCCATATGTGCATGTGAGAGCATTTGAAGAAGTGATTGGTAGCTTCTATGCACAGAATGTGATTGAGACCGTCAAGTTGAGGTTTTTTCCATTCTCACTCAAGGACAAGGCTAAGGGTTGGTTGTACACACTGAAGCCTAGGTCCATAGGAAGTTGGGGGGAGATGACCCAAGAGTTCTACAAGAAATTTTTCCCTCCCCACAAGGTCCAACAAGTAAAGAGGAAGATCTCTAATTTCGCCCAAGGAAACGATGAGACACTATTCATGGCATGGGAAAGATTCAAGGATACCTACAACTTCTGCCCAACACATGGATATGACACTTTTAGGTTAGTAAGTTACTTCTATGAGGGACTCCAACCTAGAGACCGCCAGTTCATTCAAGTTGCATGTGGAGGTGGATTCTTACAAAAGGAGCCTGAAGATGCTATGGACTACTTGGATGAGATAGCTGAGAATTCCAACACATGGAATGGACCAAGTCCCTTAGATTCTACAGACCGGAACAGAAGTAGTACTACCACATCTGGTGGTAGTGTTTTCAGACTAAAGGAAGAGGACAACATGAATGCAAAGATCAGTTTGTTGACTAAAGAGATAGAGGCACTCAAGCTGAAGGGAAGTAGAGCTGTAAATGTTGTCTACAGAGAGGATCCTATGGAGGCATGCCGGATTTGCCAAGAGATAGATCATACAACAAGTGCATGTAAGTCTCTATCCCAGTTTCTAAATGTGCCAGAAGAACAGGTGTGTGCATTCAACCAGTATAGGCCAAATAATTCTTCATATTTGAACAATTATAATCCAAATATGAGAAATCATCCATATTTGAGTTATAAGAGTGAGAATGTGTTGAATCCCACTGGTCCAAGGAACTTTGACACCTCACATACTACTTCATCATCATCTAGACTGCCTTTGGAGGATGTGCTTTACACATTCATACAGAAACAAGGTGAGCAAAATCAAAGGTTTGATACCATGTTTACAAGAATTGATGAAGAGATGAGAGAGACCAAGAGCCAAGTAGCTAGACTCACAGAGGCATTGAGTAGGACTGAAAGAGGGAAGCTTCCATCCCAAACTCAACCTAATCCCAATAATCAGACTGCAAAGGTTGTCAACACAGACAAATTTGAGGAAATCAAGTCTATTACCATTTTGAGAAGTGGTAAGGAAATTGGAAAGGATGCTCCTAAAGCTAATGAGAAATCCAAGGAGACCCCAGCTGAAAAGGATGAAAGTGGGATAGCTAAATCCAATGATATTGAGAAGTGCCCATTCCCTACACCATTCCCACAAGCCCTGAAATTATCCAAGAATTTGGATGTCACAAGGGAGATTTTGGAGCATTTGCATCAAGTTAAGGTTAACTTGCCTCTATTGCATCTCATCAAGCAAATGCCTCTCTATGCCAAGGTAATTAAGGACTTATGCACTGTCAAGAGAAAGCATCATGTGAAGAAGACCGCATTCTTGACAGAACAGGTAAGTGCCATCATCCAACACAAGTTCCCACCAAAGTACAAGGATCCGGGCTGCCCTACTATCTCTTGTACTATTGGAGATTACAATATTGAGCGTGCATTGCTAGACCTTGGGGCCAGTGTAAATTTGCTTCCTTTTTCTGTCTATCTACAACTTGGGTTAGGTGAGTTAAAACCTACCTCTGTTACCTTACAGTTAGCAGACCGCTCTGTAAGGAAGCCGAGGGGGGTGGTTGAGGATGTACTGGTAAAAGTTGAGAATTTCTATTATCCTGTTGATTTTATCATTTTGGATATTGAACCTACTTTACATCCTAGTGCTAATATTCCTATCATCTTAGGTAGACCTTTCCTTGTCATAGCTAATACTTTGATTAATTGCAGGAATGGAAGAATGAAGATCACTTTTGGTTCTATGACTGCTGAGCTCGACATTTTCAATGTGAACCCACAACAATTGGTGGATGAAGAGTGTGAATATGTGAACTTCATTGAAGCAACACCTCAAGAAGAGTTTAATAAAAATTGTTTCTCTAACTCTTTTGAAACTCTTCCTGTTAATTCTATTGTTTCTAATGAATTAAAATCTACTGCTAAAATATTTGATTATTCTTTGTTGGATTCTTTGCAGATTTTGGAAGAAGAACAAGTAGTAATAGTTAAGAAGCCTCCAAGAAGTAAGAAGAAATCCTTACTTGCATTTTCAGATGCACCAAAGCTAAGGTTGAAGAAAACACCAAAAGGTTTACCACTTGCATCCATTGAACCACATGCCACGTATGTTGTGGAAGTTCCTTCCAATGAGAGTGTGGATCAAGAAGTTGAGAAAGCGGGTGAGAAAACCAAGTTCTTTGAGAAGCACAGAACGAAGAGGAAAGTACTTCAAAATACAAGAATGTCAAAGAAATTGCTAAATAGTTCCAAAGGAGTGGCTTTGCATGTTGTCAGGATGAAGAGTGTTAGAGGAAGCAACTATTTCTTTGGAGGATCCCGTTCAGGGGGATGAATTTTCTGTTTCTACCTTGTAATTGTACATTAGTTAGTTTATTTTGTTTTTGATTTTTATTTGTTTTGTTTTTGTTTTGGGTTTCTAACCATTTTGCAGGAAATAGCTTGAGGAGTTCATCATCATATCAGGTGCTTTCTTTCCTTTTCCCTTGTTCTTTCATTTCAAGACTTGTCTTTGATTCTCACATACATCTGTTTGAACATTGAGGACAATGTCAACTTTAAGTTGGGGGGAGTATTGATTGTTTGTTTGATTGTGTGATGAACTTTGTGTTGCTTCTTGTTGATTAGTTTAGAAACCATTTTGTAATTAAAAAAAAAATTGAGAAAAAAAAAAATTTTGTTTGGTTTGCAATAATGTCTTTGATTTATGCTATATTCACATGCATCTTTGTTATCTTTGAGAATCTTGTTGAACTTTGAACTTTGGTTTGAAGTCATTAGTGAGCTTAAGCATATGAACACATGATTATTTGATTGAGATATTTGAACATGGCCATCTATTGCTTGCTTTTAAGTATTAAGTGTTACACTTGTACACCTTAAACTAAGTACTAGCACACTAACATGTAATCTGTGGGAAATGAGATATGCATCCAATTGTTACTAAATTAAAAGTGGTTGACTTGTTAGTTGATTAGCCTTGGCATAAAGAAGAAAGAAAAAAAAAAAAAATTGAAATAGCTAACCATGAGAGCCTATGTCAAAAGAAGTAAACAATTCACATGGTTGATATATGAGTGACGAGTCTAACTTCGTAGCCTTTTTGACTCGAGTAAGTAAACTCTTAGGGGTGTCTCTACACCTAGTGCCCCTTGAGCCAACTGGTTCGGGAGTCATTGGTCTAACACTTGATACATGGGTCAATTAGAAAGCTTAATGAAGTTAGACATTGCACAGTCCTCACATAAAAAGAGGGAAACAATTCACATGGTTGAGATATGAGTGACTAGTCTAGCTTCGTAGCCTTTTTGACTCGAGTAAGTAAACTCTTAGGGGTGTCTCTACACCTAGTGCCCCTTGAGCCAACTGGTTCGGGAGTCATTGGTCTAACACTTGATACATGGGTCAATTAGAAAGCTTAATGAAGTTGGACATTGCACAGTCCTCACATAAAAAATAAAAAATAAAAAAATAAAAAGAAAAGAAAAGAAAAAGCTTCTATGCCTTGGTTGATTATTCTAATGAGAATTCCATTGTCCTTCATGATTATATTGGAAAGATATTGAAGTCCCATGATTCTAAGTTAGTTCACTTCACACATCAAGGAACTTGTGTAGCTTTTAATGCTTAATTTCAAGTGATTGTGGCCTAGTTAGAATTTCTAAAGATTTGAAATTGAGGTTGACTTGTTTAAGCTTGCTAATGATTGAAAACCATTGTTTGTGTGACACTTTATTCTCATTTGATAGCATGATGTTGTATGTGTTTACTGTGAATCAAGACTGAGCATTTGATAGCGTTTGTGGGTATCACTTCTGATAAACCCTCACGAGACTATAACTCGTCCACTAGGGACACCTAGGGGTTTAAAGGCTTATTACATATGCTAAATGCAATCGAGAGTGCCAGCGAAAGTGGCTTTGTTAGTTTGTTTTCATTTGTGTTTTGTTGTTTTCATTGTTTTTAGTTTGCTAGGGACTAGCAAAATTCAGGTTGGGGGGTGTGATAAGTCATGAAATATGACTTATTTACATGTACTTTGAAGAGATTTTATTGGAGTTGTGTTGCATTTCATGTCTAATTACACTTAAATGGATGTTTGTTGTTCAATTCATTGAATTACATGACTTATGCATTTAAGTGTATTAATTTAATCCCTTATATGTTAATTTGGGCTATGTTTGATTGTAGGCACAAGCTAGATCAAATTGGAGTTAAATATCACAAGCTGGAATGAGCAAAAGAGAAGAAAAAATGTGCAAATTAATGTTTAAAAAGAAAAAGAAAAACAAAGCCCACAAGCCCAAAAGGCCCACATGGCCACTAAAGCCCACAAGCTCACATTATCCATTGTACTCGCATTACACAAGATCACTACTCAAATGAGCTTTAATGAAATTCATGTGGGAGCCTTGCTTTGGCTATGGATTGCACATCCTCAACACTTACCCACATCACACTAGATTATTTTTCCAATGGAGCCCTAAATGAAAGAAGCGTGGATAGCAATTGGAGAGTAGTAGCCGCCAAGGAGCATCATTATTATTATTTTGAGTTTTCCTCTTTAGATATTATTTTCTCTTTTTTCTTTTTTCTTAGCCATGATTGGCTAAGCCTCTCGCTAGGGCTAGGGGCTATGTTTTCTGCATAACAGTATGAATACTTGTAATCCCTTTTATTCTTAATGTTAAATTACAGTTGATTGTTAATTTATTGATTCCTAATTGATGTATGTTTTATTCCGTACTTTCTATAAGTTCAATCATGTTTTTCTTATGATTAAGGGGGAATATTGCATGGTTTTAATTAGGTTTCGTGTTATATAAATTGAAAGGTCTTTCTCCGGTAATATAGTGTTCCTGAGTTTTATTAATTCAACCATGTCAAGAGCTTTTTAAAAGGAAAATAATTAACTTGTAAACTGTTATTAGAACAAGGTTTTTAATCGGGATTACAAGGAATCATACAGGTATAGAGAAAACACTCCAAAACCCTAGTGCCTTTTTACATATATTCTTTACAAAATTTCCACAAACCTAATCTATTTTACCCTTCTTGCATATTGAATTACATTGTCTTTTGAAAACACAAACTCCTTGAGAATCGACAACCCCTTACACGTACTACAAGGTACCGCTTATTATTGAGCGACATCAAAAAGCATAACAACTCCAAGGAGATTTACTTTTTCTAATTAAACCTTTATTCAATAATTCTTGAATTTTATTTCTTACAATGTTCTAACAACTCTTGATTCATTTGAATAGGCCTAGTTTTTGTAGGTATATTTCTTTCATTAAAATCTGGCTCATAAGGTAAATTAACAATATGTTGTTTTCTATGCCAAAAGGCATTTGGTATATCTGCACAATTTTCATTTTTTATTTTGTTTTCAAAATTCAAAATTTTTTGCTTTAATAAAGGAGATTCTAATTGTTCTTTAACTCTTTTATATTCTAAATCTTGTTTTAAAAACATAAGATGTTTCTCTTTTCTTGCAATCTTGGACTTGTAAATTAAATTAATTTCATTAGAAAATGACATTTGTTTTAACAAATTTATATCTCTTGTCATAGGTGGTAAGATAAAAGGAAAAGTAATCTTTTGTCCTAAAATTTGTGTTGTAAGACCTTTTTCTGAAATTTCTTTTATAGGGTATAATAAAGCTATGAAAGGATTTCCTAATATTACTTTTGAAGTTATATCTTTGACTAAAATGAAAGTAGTCTTAATACAAACACCTTCTCTACAAACATGAGCATTTGAAAGTTTGAATTCTATATTTAAACTAGTACCACTGGCTTGTGAAAGTTTCTCTGTTGTTTTTTCATAGTATTTTGTAGGGATTAATCCTTCTTGGATACAATTTGAATCAGCACCTGTATCTAATAAAGCAACAGTTTCAAAAATATATTCTTTATCTATTACTATTCTTACTTCAGTGTACCATTTTTGAAAAAGCATCTTGTCAATTGTATTTAGAAAAGTTTCTTTGAAAGTTGGTTGGGTTATTAATTGAGCAATTTGTTTACAATTTTCTTCTGGTTCAACCTCATTTTCTATACTTGAATTTTGTGGGTGATTATTATTTATTTTTAATATTATCATTTCTTGTGCTAATTGTTCTTTTGTAATTTGAAAATTAAATGTTTTAATTTCTTGTATTAATGAATTTATTTCTGAATGAAGATCTGAAGTTTTCAATTTAGACTTGTTTTTAGGAGGTCGACAGTTATTTTGGCAATGACCAGGCTTATTGCATTTGTAACAGATGGGTTTGTGATTAGTTACTTTTTCTTTAGAGTCTAGTTTATCTATTTTTGGTTTTTTCTTATCTTTCTTGTCTTTATTAATGTTGTCTTTTTTATTTTTCTTTATAATATTTATTTGACTATATTGACTTGTTGGGATAGTTTGGTTTTTTGCTAAGTTTTTGTCGGAAAGTTCTCTTGGATGGGTTTTAGTGGATGGGGAGTTAGAGATTTTGCATGCATATTTGTACTTTTGTCTATATGATTTGTACTTTTAATGATGGTATTTGGAGTCTTAGGTGTATGACTTGTGTTTAAAGTGTTAGGTAGGGAGATTGCATGTGTATGTATATCTAAACTAGCTTTATCTAAACTACCCCTTGTACTTGTATTCAAAGGTTTATTTGTGACTTCTTTTTGTAGTAACGAACTTTTGTTTGTGAAACTTGTGTTTGTGTTTCTACCGGCTAAAATTTTTGGCTTAAAGTAGTGATCAAACCATTCAAAGAAATTAACTTCAATTTGTATATCATTCATAAACTCATAATATTCATCTCTTACATAATTTCTTAAATATTTTGAATAAGTTGCAAAAAATTCTTTTCTTTTATTTTCATATTTTGGGGACATGAAATCTTTTCTTAATCTTTCTTTATTTAATTCAAAAGGTTTTCTAATCATATTAATTTGTGGATCATACATATTAGGAGGAAAGAATCCCATATCAGAATTTGTTGGGGAATTTGTTTTTTTTTTAGGAAATTGTGAAGACGTGGAGTGAAAAGAGGGGGGGACTTGTGATGATGTGGAGTAAAAAGGAGTATTTATTACATTACCTTTGATTATTCCATCTAAATTTGGATTTGTATAATTTGAGTTATTACTTGATTTCCTAAGCTTGTCTAGATCTAATTTTTGTGATCTATCTTCTTCTTCAGCAAATCTTAGATTATCTAATCTATCTATACTATGTCTTAAATCATCATCTACTCTTGGAATTTCTTGTAATTTAAGCCTACTAAAATTACATCTTGGTGGTGATAAATAGTGGAGTGTGAATGCTCTTATGATATTTTGAAAAAAAAAAAAAAAAAAAAAACCTTTATTTCATCTATCTAATTAAGTGTGTGTGGATGAGCTTATTTTATCACCTATAAAAAAATCATCTTAAAGAGTTATAAATAGTCCCGAAAAGCTTACAAATAAGTCCATCCAAACAGGGGTGTCAAGGAATTGTACTTAAAACCATGGAACATCGCAAGAGTTTGGTCTCTAATTGTTTATGGACTCTCGGCATTACTTGGGTTGGGTCAAATCTCTCAACAATTAGTAGCTGGGCTTAAATTGCGGCCTTTTCCAGGCCTTCTATTGTGACTTTATACACTAGCCCTTTTTTTTTTAATGGGTATGCACTTGCCTTTTGAGAGTTTTTTTTTGGGTGGGGAGTCAAAAATACTGATTTTGGGTAAAAATAAAACAAACACCCTAATCTTCTAATTTAAAATTAGAAACCCATGAATTTTGAAAAGTACCCAAATTAATCTTTATGTCTAAATTTTTATGAATAAATGAGTTGAAAAAAAATTAAATTAACTCAAAAAATATATTCAAAATGAATTTTTGATAAAATTAAACAAAAATGTCATAAAATTTTATACATAATGAGAAATTTGGGTATTTTTCAAAATTCAAGATGTCTAGTCTCAAATTAGAAGATCAATGGATCTATTTGACAAAGTATAAGTTTTTTTTTTTGGAAGGTAAAAGTGATTATAAATAGTTATTCTAGTGCAAAAAGTGAAGACTATGAGAGTCTGTTTTAAATTTGTGATCTAAATATTAGGTGTTTCAAATATATTATTTTATCATATTATTTGATGTTTATAAAATGATTGTAATTCTTTGGGGGGGGGGGGGGGGGGGGTGGGGAGGGAATTTAAGACCTTCTCAAAAGTGGACACTAAAAAGTTGTATTGTCTTCATAATATTAACCTTATCACATACGCGTACAGCTGTTTTTATAAAAAATCCCTGTTCACATAATTTTTCTTTATTTTATTTTTTATAAGTCTTGATTTTGGGTGGATACACTTATTCAATGAGAAAATTGCATGCCAATATACCCAACAAATGAATAATTAAACCCTAAAAAATGTCAGCCACATACATAAATATTATATATATATATATATATATATATATATATACAAATAATTGGTTCTTGTTGGTGTGAGCCAAAAATTAATAATAAAAAAGGTTCTGAAAATAGATGATTTCCCAATAAAAAAAAAAAAAAAAAAAGTGTTTTCCTCCACATCCCATCTCATTTATTCTTAATATTTATTGGCAACGTGTGCGCTACCCTTTTGCGGTGATAAGTATTGCCTCCTCTACTTACTTTGTAGCTTCTGAATCTTCTCATTATTTTCTTGGCCTTGTAAAGTATAATGCGTTCCTTTGATGCGGTTGGTTTTCTTTTTGCTTTTGATGCGGTTGGTTTTCAACACTTCAAAGCATGAATTATTGCATGGTGAAATACAAAAACCATGAAGTTTGGATTAAATACCCGTTAGTATCAAGAATTTTAAAAAATATTCAATTTGCTTTTTAAACATCAACAAATTTCACAATATTTTTTACATCTATTAAAGTGACAAGTTTATGATTTGTATACAATAAACGTAATGTCAATTGCCGTCCCGATAAAATATTATTTTATACTATTCACAATATGTCACTTTAAGAAATTGTGAAAATAATTATGTCGGTCACATTGTTATTCAAAATACTACTCATAAAAATGACTGTAAGCCTAAAGACCCAACAAAATCTATAACAAATTTCACAACTGTTGAGGTGGTGAATTGTGAGTATTGTATAGTTTAAATCATGTTAGTGGTGATTTCGTGTGAAAGTAATATTGTACTAATTATAATCTGACATCTTATTAGTTATAAATTTTGATACGCATGTAACATTATTTTAAAAGTTGTGAAGTTTGTTGTTTGTGCTTAATGGCAAATTGGATACTTTTTTTTATTATTTTATGTATAGATATATATGAAGAAGAAGAAGAAGAAGAAGAAGAGAGAGAGAGAGGAGATATAAATGATACGACCTTATTAGATAATTGAAGGAAGATGAAACGAGAAGAGACCCGTGAAAAGTTTGAACAACATTAATCTCTACAAACTAAATTTGTACTGTCATCACTTAAAGACAACTGTTTCCCTCTAGAGGATAGAAGTGGTGGAGTAGCAGGTCCAACATTACTCTTAGCAAACTAAATTTGTACTGTCATTTTATATACTTATGACAACTGTTTCCCTTAGTCCTGAAGTGAACCGCCAAGGACAACATTTTAGGTTTGAAATTCAGCCTATTCAGCCAACGTACGTGCAACTTGTCCATTTATCCAAAAACAAAAAAAAAAAAAACTCCCAAAACAAAGCAGGGAAAAAAAAATAAAAATTCCTCGTTTTGTGAAAGACAAAAGTAAAAAGAAAAAGAAAAAAAGTCTTCGAATATTTTTATAATTTATGGTTTTTTAATTAACGTATTTAAACTTTGATTTTATTTTGTGCTTAAATTAAACCTCAGAATTATACGAGATCTCCTTCCTTGTTTCAAACGCTACCGTAGAGTGACTTGGGGTTTCTCTCTTTCTTGCTATCTCTCTCCTACTCTGATTCGGTGACTGCAAATCCTATGAGCAGTTTAGAAGGACAATGAGGATCGGCTTTTACAGGTAGGGTTTTGACTCTCCCCCTTCTACTTAATTCGCTTATCAATTACTTAATCACTCCAAGTTTCAATTTTTATCTCTTAAGTACTTACTTTACCTTAATGTCCGTCTCAAACTCTTTCATTTTTTTTTATTTTTTCTTCTGGGGTTTCGTTTTTTGCTTCTGGGTTTTCACTGTAAGCTTATATAGAGCTAGAATGGTGGTCCTTACTGCTCTTTCTTTAGCCCCTTGGCGCTTATTTGTTGCCTTTTTTCTTTGGGGGTAAAATTTGATAGGTAATTTCCAATTTTTCGTTGACCAAGATGGTGCCCACTTTCTTGAATGTTTGAGGGCTGCTTGCAAGTTTGCTGTGATTATTGTTTATGGATGTGTGTGGTTAATTACTCAAGTTTATTACCTAAATAATTAACTTTTTTGGTGCGAATTATCAAGTCAAAGTATCTTGAGGAAATTCGAGTGTTCATATTGGGTTTGATGAGGATGGGAACTCCAATTTTCTTGAGTTTTTTTTTTTTTTTTTTGAAATGTGTGTTGTATTTTCTTTTGCTGCATTCTTGTTGATTGAATATCGTGTTGTGCATGACCTGTGGCTCATAATGACTTGATTAATAACCTCATGGTGGCTTTATAATTGGTTTCATGTCTTTAATGCATTTGCATGCTTTGGCTTTGCAATGTTTCTTTTCCCGTTTCCTATGAATTTTGAGTTAATGTAATATTCATGACATGTATGTTTTCTTTGATATAATTACAAGCTTTTGCATTTGTAATACTTGAAACTCTCATACTTGATTATGGCTTTTTATAGTTTTGAGCAATTATACTCAATTTGCCTTCCTACAGGGAGAAAAGGGGTGATGTCTTGACATCCTTCATTTGTTTTATGATCAACTAGGAATCCAACTTACAAAATATTGACTTCATACAACGCGACTAACACTAACTACTCAATTCATTACACAATCTTCCTGGAGGACCTATTTTAAACACACATGGTATTTGAACTCTATCACAATTTCAATGAGTTTTATTTCATGTGAAAGGCAAGAGGTTGGGTTTTCCAAAACCCACCACATAACCTCTCTAGGGACAATATCAATAGTATTAAGATCGAACTATTTATTTTAATAACTTATATATCTTTTTGAACAAAAGAAGTGCGAGAAAGCGGGCTTTTGAAAATGCACTTTGCTTTAGCTTTCTAAAGCGCTTCGGCGGTCGAGCTTTGCGCTTTGCATTTTAGCGCGCTTTTACCAACACTAGTATTGATTGTAGGAATACATGGAGTTATAGTCACTTTTTGTTATTCGGCATTGTTTTTCTTGAACAATGTATCCAGGAAGATTCTTGTTAATTTTTTAACAAGCTTCCTTTGCACCCTTTATTTTGTGCCCTGAAATCTTATCATTTAGACAGTGTGACATGGACTTTCAGAATGCAATTTGAACCATGCATTAATGTCTGTAGTTAACCTTTTATTAGATTCTTTTTGTTGTGTCTTTTTTTTTTTCCTAAAACTGGCCTGCTCATAAATCCATTGTGTTTTAAGGAAGTGGGGGTATGATTCATTTAGATGCCCGACCATGTGGATCATCTTCGTGATTTCATTGGTTCAGCATGCAGACATTGCTTTCTTTTAGGTAGTTGGGTTTCCAGCCTAATTTCAAGACATTGTGCAGAACTGGTGAGTTAAAAGATACTGTCTAATAATTTAGTAAAAGATAATGCTCTAGTTATTTTGCAGTACCATGAGATGTCGATTATGGTTCCAAATTGCAGGTTGGCTCATCTTTTAATAATTTTCTTTCGAAATTGGTTGAAGAAAAGGAAAGTCACCATTTAAAGTCTATGCCTGTGATGGATTATATAGATATCAGTTCATCTGATGACGATTTGGAGAGTTGGGAAACAGATGATAGGGGATCTGCCGATCCTAGGATTCTTCCTCAGTGGGCTTCTACGCGTGGTACAAATTCAAGCAGTACAGGTCAGATTAGTTCTGTAAATTCTGAACCTTCTGGGCTTCTTACTCAAAATTTCTATATTTTGATTAATCAGTCATTTTTGTAAATTTGCAGGTTACGGTGTACAGTCTCAAAAGGTTGCTTCTCCTAAAAGAGCATATGCTTCAAATGGAAGCTCTTCAAATGTTAATAATTATTCACAGGAAAAACTCCTTTTGGTTCCTAACTCTAGTGACGATAATAGGGCCCATTTGCTTCCTGGTTCTAGTGACAATAATAGGGCCCCAAATCAGCATATTGCTGAAGTGGATGATTCTGAGTATTCTACAGATAATGGGAATGCGAGTGATTCTTGGCCCATTAATTCCCGAATTGCTAACCTTTCTGGTGCTGATTATGAGAGAATTTCATCTCAACAGGCTCTGAAGAGGACACTTCCACCGTCTCTTCTGCCATCTGCACCAAGTTTACAAAAACAGACATCTACACCAAGTAGTAGATCAAAAAATTTAGTAGAGAACATGGGCAGCAGCCAGTTTCATGATGCCTATGGAAACTCTTACCATTCAGCCGGGCCTAGTGTATCCAACAGCAAGGGCGATCTTCGAGACCAATTTAGCAGGGGCAAGGATGATGACGTTTTTATTTACGACAATAGTTATGATTTACTAAAACAGCCATCTGCACCAAGTAGTAGATCAAATAATTTTGTAGAGAACATGGGCAGCAGCCAAGTTCGTGATGCTTATGGAAACTCTTACCATTCAGCAGGGCCTAGTGTATCCAACAGCAAGGGCGATCATCGAGATCAATTTAGTAGGGGCAAGAATGATGATGTTTTTATTTACGAAAGCAATTTACGAAAACAGCCATTTGCACCAAGTAGTAGAATAAACAATTTAGTAGAGAACATTGGCAGCAGCCAGGTTCGTGATGCTTATGGAAACTCTTACCATTCAGCAGGGCCTAGTGTATCCAACAGTGGGAGTAGGATCCTACCTCCATCTTTCATGCATGCAAAGGCTATTTCTTCCAACCCGCTTGCTATTACAAGTGATCCCTTATACCGTTCCATGGTCGGTGAAGAAAGGAATGCTGGAAGTGATGAGAGACTGATTTATCAAGCAGCATTGGAGGTACCTGCAACTATTTACCACCATGTTATTCAGTTTAAGTTCGATTAATATCTTTTCCTGCTTTTATGTGAGTCTAAATTTAATTTTTGTTTTGCATGAGTCAAACTTGGCTTTGATAAAATGGACATTCAATAGTGTTGAGCTCCCTCCCTTAAGTCCATGTTCTTAAGATTGATCCTTAACTTATATATAAAATTAAGATTATTGTATGGCTGGAAAATTGTTTTAGGCGGTACCCAGTTCTCTTTGTTTTTCGATTTTATTGATCTCCTGAATTTTGGATTGTAACATTTGGTGATCCTCTTGAATATACCTATATGTTTTTCTGTTTTGTTCTCATATAATTTACAAATAATAAAAGAAAGACAAAAAGGACTGGGTTTAAAAATATGGACTGCTGTGCTAGCTCTGCTCAAGTTTAAACCAGTTTCCGACCTGACCTTTAAATGCTAAGAAGATTGCTCTTTAATTTGATAACATTTATAGCAATAAGGGTCCCCTTTTATATTTATATTTTGTCTTGGTAATTACACACACCTGTTATGTCTTGAACTCATGACCTCACCCTCCACCTTGCTCTTACAAGGGGAGGACGTATTTGAGCTAGACCTCATTTTTATGTTTTTAATTAACTAACCCTAAGGGTGACCTGTTTAAATCATTTGGAGACAAGAGTAACAAGCTTAACTTTCATTGAGGATGAAGAAACATTAATGAAATACTATCACACTTGGGCAGTTCAGTGAGTCTACGGAATAGTTTCTTTATGGTGTCAAAATGTATAATTAAACTCTGCTCAATGTAACTAAAAATTACTAATGTTTGATGCCCTTGAAAGCCCAGAGTAGCTTAAGAAAGAAAAGTTCCCTGTAATTGAAAATGATTTATAATCGTAACAGACTGGATGTGCTGGATTATATACTTCAAGTAGCAGACTAGTACTTGAATCAGATCAACAGTGCTTTCTAGTGGTATGTTCAAATTGGTCAAGTGTGCAATAACTGCCAGTAAAGAAACAATAATGAATTTCTATTTGCAAGCTGCTTTTTGAGATTCTTTCTTAAATCATTTTACCTGATAAGTCAGTGCTTTGATTTTAATGACATTTCTACACTTAATTTTGTTTCCCAAGGGCATTTTGCTGCAACTCTATATTTTAGTGTTTTAGGAAGCAGACAGATCAGAGATTACACACCTCATGCTTGAGACACATTTGAGTTTCTATCGTGCAGCTTAAGGGAGGTTTTGTTTATAGTAATTGCTAGTGCAGCATGTATGGGGTTAGATTATAAAAGAACAGAATAAAATTGGCCATGTATGTGTGTTTTTGGAAAATGAAGCAATCGAAAAAGTTTAATATCATTGACCTTGGTTCTTGCAGGATCTTAATCAGCCCAAAGTTGAAGCTACTTTACCTGATGGTCTTCTGTCTGTTCCTCTCCTAAGACATCAGGTTTTTCTTTCTGTATTTTATCATTGGTTTGTTTTAGGTGTGATTTATATTGGTTTGCTCTTAAACTGTTGTATTTAACAGAAAATTGCATTGGCGTGGATGCTTCAAAAGGAAACTAGAAGTTTACATTGTTTGGGTGGGATCTTAGCTGATGATCAGGTTAGATAAAAGTGTAGTTGGCCTCTATATCTAGCTTATCCATTGACACTACACTGGGAGATTCTTTCTGACGTTTCTACTTGGACTCATTGTACTTGTATCTCACAGGGCCTTGGTAAGACCATTTCTATGATTGCCCTTATACAAATGCAGAGGTCTTTGCAGTCAAAATCAAAACCAGAAGATCTATGTCACAAAACTGAGGCATTGAATCTAGACGATGATGATGATAATGGCTGTGCTGCTGAAGTCAAGAAGTCTGAAGAATCTGATGATCTAAAACCTATTCCAGAAGTGAGTAGTTCTACACGGGCATTCAGGAGGCAGAGGCCAGCAGCTGGTACATTAGTTGTGTGCCCAGCGAGTGTTCTTAGGCAGTGGGCCAGAGAGCTGGATGATAAAGTCGCAGACGAAGCTAAGCTCTCTGTCCTAATCTATCATGGAGGCAGCAGGACAAAGGATCCTGTTGAACTGGCAAAATATGATGTGGTTCTCACTACATATGCTATTGTAACTAACGAAGTTCCAAAACAGCCTTTAGTTGAAGAGGATGATGCTGATGAAAAAAATGGGGAATTGTATGGGTTATCCTCTGAATTTTCCGCTAATAAAAAGAGGAAAAAGGCATCTAATGTTAGTAAGAGGGGAAAAAAGGGTAGAAAAGGAATTGACAGTTCTTCTATTGATTATGGTAGTGGTCCAATAGCAAGAGTAGGGTGGTTTAGGGTGATACTTGATGAAGCACAAACAATAAAAAATCACCGAACTCAAGTGGCTAGAGCGTGCTGCAGCCTTCGAGCCAAAAGAAGGTGGTGCTTATCTGGAACACCTATTCAAAACTCAATTGAGGACCTATACAGTTACTTCAGGTTCCTAAAGTATGACCCATATGCTGTATACAAATCATTTTACAATACAATAAAGGTACCAATATCCAGAAATTCAGTACATGGCTACAAGAAGCTTCAAGCAGTTTTGAGGGCTATAATGCTGCGTCGTACAAAAGGTGAATGTTTTCTCTCTTATTCTTTAAGTTTTTTTTTTTTGGGGGGGGGGGTGGGTTTAAATGTTCTGTTTCTGCATGTTTTACTTCACTTCAGTGGAAATGCCACAATGTGATCCATGCTGATATATAGATGGTTCTCTCTCTTGCTTCCTTTAATTCACTACCCATGCATATCTTAATTCATCTTAGATGGGGATATCTTCATTAAAAAGAAGTTTTCTGGCTGAATTAGAGAAGTTAATATGGACTCAAGCCAGGGGTAGAAAACTTGCCCTCATTCAATAGTACATTAAAGAAAATACACCCCTTGCAACCCCCCTCCCCCCCAAAAAAAAGAAGCTGACAAATATGTCAATGCATGAAGCTATACAGTATACAATAGTGGAAAAGCATCTGGAGGCTTTTGCCCTCGAAACTATGTATAACTGTCCACTTGGAAGGATAGCAACAGAGTATTTTTCTCAACGTTTACCATCTAAATAATTAGTTTCTAACATAGTTATCTCTCTGCATGCATGTGCATGCATATGTGCTTGTGTGGTGGTTTGAGTAGATTGCTTCAGTCATTTGCAATTTTTTATAGCTTCTTCTTGTATCTGCCTTAAATCATAAAGAGGATTTTCTCAAGTTATCTTGACCATCTTGTTGACAAAGTAGTCATCTGATTTTTTGGAGCTCTAGGAGGGTCAGTCACGTGGTCTGTATGGGATGAATCTGGTAAAAGGTTCCTTACAAATTGTATTTCTTCTTTCTTTTTTGGGGAAGCCTCGGCCTCTTAACTATATTGTTTCCTTTCCACAATAAGCTTTTTGTTGTTCTACTGAGCCAATTCTTTACTTGATGTTGTCTGCAAGATCTAGTATTTATATGTCCTTATTACTTCTCATATTTAATAATTCGAAAAGTGCCACCATATCAACCACTCCCTCTACGGACCCTATTCTTTAGAGAATGTGAAGGGCACCATGAGAGAAGAGGGAGGGACTTTGTGAGGAAAGAAGTGTGCCACCTCTAATAAGAATAATAATAATGCAGGACTGGATTTTTTTTTAAAGGTTGATGCTGTAAGGTGAGGAGTTTACAATTTTTTGTTTCTTTATCTTTTTCTGCCACCTCCTCTTGTGAGAAGAAAATGATGCCGAAATATGCAAATGATGCATTTAAGCTTTTCTGAAGAATAGGGCAAAGGCTAATTTTCATTTAACTTCTTTCCCTGTTGATTCTTTTTTTTTTTTGAGGGATCTTGGAACTTGGAAGACATGACCTATGTTGGGTTTTTAATTATTTAAGTATCTATGACACACAACAAACAATTTTAATACAACTGTCAAATGACTATATGGTGACTGATTTAGCCTATTTGTTCCATTTTTGGAGTCCACTTAATAGAATGATGGTAAATGTGGTAAATGTTATTTATTTCTCTACTTGAGCTTTATCATGACTCATTGTTGTTTCTAACACAATGCTATTTTTGCATATACTCAAATGAATCGCAATCCAGTTCATTTGTATCTAAAGTGAAGTTACTCCTATAAATATTGTGTATCCTTGTCGGATTGCTGTTTCATTTTAATAAAGTTATTAAATTTGCCCTCTATTGATCTTCATTCAAAGACCTGCTTTTGTAACCAAGTAGTGCCTCTCCTCCTTTAATAAAGGGGAGGGCTTTTTTTTTTTAAATCCATGAGAGAAGAGGGATTAGCAGAGTGGGCTGCTATGCCCCATCTTCATCCAAACACAGGCCAAGCATTGCTGTGTATCTTTAAAAAAAGGATTTTCATCCACGAATATGATTGTTTGGATTTTGTTTTACATGTACTATTACAGATATTCTATGTACTTTGTTGCTGATGTGTTGTATGTATTTTGAACTTTGAACAGCTTTTGCTGTTCGGTGCTGATTGCCATTAGTTTTTATTGTCTAGGAACATTGCTTGATGGGGAGCCCATAATTAAATTACCACCAAAAACAATACACTTGGCTAAGGTGGACTTCTCAGCCGAGGAGCGGGCCTTCTATAAAAACCTAGAAGCTGACTCACGTTCTCGATTCAAGGTTCTACTCATTCAATTTGATTTATTATCACTTTAGAGAATTGATTATGGTTGTGTTGCACTATGTTCTTTTGAATTTACTTTTGGTACTAGCAACTACCAAGTGTGCTATTTCTTATAAGCTAATAAGCTTAGTCTATGGTTCTTTGTTGGCTTGTGGAAGTAAATTAGAATGATCTTGTATTATGCAACTGGTTTTGTTATTTAATCTTGGAACATTAAGTTAGCTACATTGCAATTCTTTAGGCTATCTTGTGTTTGTATTGGTCATGAGGTAGTTTTACTGGAAGTCTGGAATGAAATCTTTTACTTGTATAAAAAAACGTTTGCATTGCAATAGTACCATACCTTTGTTTCATTATGATAAGTCGTGCCTGTGGAAACTTAGGAATTAATAGTGGTCATTATGTCATGATGATTCCATTTTAAGTATAGGGTTCATTCACAACAATTTGGTGTAAACCCTTCCCCCGAAATCAAAGTAGGTCAAAATATGATTTTAGTTCCTGAACTAAATGTTAGATTCAAATTTTGTCTTGAACTGTTGACTGTTTTAATTTAGTAGTTGAATGTGTTACCCTCACTGTGAACAGCAATTGCTAATATAGCAGACATTTTTGTACTTGTCTTTATAATGCTAGCATGGAACATTAAGCCATGTGCTAGTTTTATAAAATGAAAACATATGGAGACACATGACACGCACATCAGGGACTACAAATATTTTTACATATTTTACTTAAGTGTATATATATATATATATATATATATATATATTAAATGCACATGCTCCATATATTCTAATTTTGTGAGACTAATGTATGACATAACTTGCCATCTTAACATTATAATGACATTTAGAAAAAATGTTGGTCACATTTACAAATTTTCTTTATTGGTAAGTTACACATGCACCCTATGGGCCTTGAATAGAACTCACTACCTCACCCTCCACCTTGCTCTTACGAGGGAAGGAGGTGCTATTTGAGCTAGAGATCATTAGCAAAGTCTAAGTGGTAAAAAAAAGGTTTGCCACATCAGCAATTGTCATTCACATGGTGATAGTAACCCGACGTAACATTGAGTCGGTTTTAAAACTTTAAGAACTAAATTGAAACAATCGATAGCTTAAGGATGAAATTGGGATCCAACACAATTTAGGGACCAAAATCATATTTTGACCATAAATTACATTAAGCTTGAATTTTGGATGCGTTATGAGCACATCGACTTAGTGAGTCTTTGAAATTCAAAGTTCTAGGGGCTCTCTAATCAAATATAGGTGGGCCATAGTTTTGGATTATAGGAGGGCTGAAGGGGTGCCCATGGAAGAGTTTATGAAGTTGTTAAATTAGCTCACAAGATCACGATTCACGAGTGAAGGAACAAGGACAAAATTTGTATTGATATTTACTGCTATTTGTGATATATATGGTATTATGATCTTTATCCTAGTGTTTTTTTTTAATAACATTTTATGACATGTAGATACCAACACAATTCTATAAAGAAAGATTCTTCCTTGTTCTGATTCTGTAAATACTAAATTTTGGTTTATGTGATACTGTATGCTGAATTTTCATTTAACTTGGAATTATGCGTTTGTATTTTCCAGGCATATGCTGCTGCTGGCACAGTGAATCAGAATTATGCAAATATTCTTTTGATGCTTTTGCGCCTCCGTCAGGCTTGTGACCACCCATTTCTTGTCAAAGATTATAAGTCTGACTCTGTTGGAAAAGATTCTGTTGAAATGGCAAAGAGACTACCTAGGGATATGCTGATTAACTTAATGAATTGCTTGGAAACTTCCTTTGCCATCTGTCGTGTATGCAATGTGAGTTTTCTTAAAATGGGATACTTAGTCCCCCCCTCCCCCCAACTCTTTTCTGCAATCTTGGAATACAGCTTGTAAGTGCTTGTTGATGTAACTCTTTGCATCTAGCAGAAAACACATGGTCTGAATGTTCTCATTATTGATATGGTTTATACAAGGTTTTGATATATTTGTGTTGCTTACTTCCAAGGGCATATAAATAATTAGATATATGAGGGTGCTCTAAATTTTGTATTCAAAGCCGGATGTATTCATCAACTAAGTGTGATAAGAGCTAACTCTGGCCTCATCCTGTCATGGGAAGTACTTCAAGTAATGTGTTTGATGGAGGAACAAGAAGGAGGATGTAATTAGTTATGCATTATTCTCAGATTTATAATTAATTTTTATTTTTATTTTTAGTCAGTAAAGGGCATTTTAGCAACTTTGATAAGTAAGGGTATTATAACAACTTGGTAAAATCTAGAAAGGCACAGATTTATGGGCTTTTATTACTATGGATTTTATGATTTATTAATAAGGATTGGGTTGTTTTATTTATGGGCTTAATTAGAGTCCTAGATAACATTGTGACCAAGTGTTTCTGATAATTATATATGGGTAAAACTTAGGTACAGTTCCTTAGGTTAAGTACATTAGGTTTCCTAGTTGAATTTAAATATTCTTGGAAAAGATAACATTGTTTGTATTTCATTGGTTAATGTAACCATGTGTTTGAATTCAATTGGGGAACCTAATGTACCTAACCTAAGGAACTGTACCTAAGTTTTACCCATTATATATAATTTGTTAGATATGTGTTAGGGGTTTAATGGTGGTTTTTTGAATTGAACTATTTGAGTATGAAACTCACTAATTTTCTTGATTATGTTTTCTGAGCAAACCTTTGTAGTTTATGGTTTTCTTCTTCTCTCTTGCTCGCATATTTGGAGTAAACTTGACATAGATGCAATGAAGACAGCTTTATGTATCATTACATGTTTATATACCTTTATGCGTGTCTGTATAATATCCCCAATCTATTTTGTGGTTTCAAATTTAAAAAATTGTTTTTTTTTTTCTGTTTTGCCATTCACTAACTACTTTATCTGGTCATCCTTGTTGTTCATATTTTATCTCTCAGCAAATCAACAATATCTAACTACAGAAGAAAGAATAATGTGTTACCACATGACATTTCTATCTAATTCCTCTTTTATATGATCTTTAATAGGATCCACCTGAGGACCCTGTTGTTACCATGTGTGGCCATGTTTTCTGCTATCAGTGTGTATCAGAATATTTGACGGGTGATGATAATACATGCCCTGCACCTGAATGTAAAGAACAACTTGGTTCTGATGTTGTTTTTTCCAAAGCTACTTTGAGTAGTTGTCTCTCTGAGGATGTTGATGGTAGTTCCATGAATTCTCAGTTCACAGAGAATTCAATGATTCTGCAGAATGAGTATAGTTCATCTAAAATCACATCTGTTCTTGAGATTCTGCAGACACATTGTAAAAGTCGTAGTTCCATGGAATGCAATGGAAGTTCTTTGTCTTCTGAAGGACCAATAAAAGCAATTGTTTTCTCCCAATGGACTAGCATGTTGGACTTGGTCGAGAGGTCATTGAGCGAGTCTTGTATGCAATACAGGAGGCTAGATGGCACAATGACTCTGGGTGCGAGGGACAGGGCTGTTAAAGACTTCAATACCGATCCTGAGGTTTGGTGCCTACCCTGTGGAACTGTGAAAACAATTCTGGAATGCTTTCAGTTATATATATATATATAATTTTTTTTTTTTTTCCTAATGAGTATATTCTTTTGGCCACAAGGGTATCAGTAATAAAGCTATCTGAAATTCATGTTTTCAAAGATATGAGATTACTGTAAACCTTTCTGGATGTGCTTTGCTGTAGTATTTATTATCACAAGTTGACGATATCATGCCTGATTATTTCCCTTCTGTATCTTATTGCCTTAACCTGGGTTGTACTTCCAGTATCTGAATGAATAAACTTTGTCGCAGGTAACTGTTATGCTGATGTCTTTAAAAGCAGGAAACCTTGGGTTAAACATGGTTGCTGCAAGTCGTGTTATTCTTTTGGATCTTTGGTGGAACCCAACCACTGAAGACCAGGCTGTTGATCGAGCGCATAGGATTGGGCAGACTCGTCCTGTTACTGTAACACGAATCACAATCAAAGACACAGTGGAAGATAGGATATTAGCTCTTCAGGTATTTTTTTTTAACATTATACTGGCGATTCTTCCCCCAAGAATTGGATTTGTTACATATGTTTTGTTGGTTTGATTCTGGAGAGTGTTCTTTGAAATAAAGGATGTTTCTTCAAATTGATAGGAATGTTGAATTTATTTAGGGAAATTATATTTCCACACCAATTTTTGTTATCAAAGGCTGGTGTGGAAATAACACCGGCTTTTATTTATTATGAAATTTATTTGTGAACAATGTTGTTACTTTTCAAGAAAAAATGTATTTGTTAATTGTATAATTTGTTATATTCCATCTAGCTTCAATACTTATTAGAAAGAAAAAAAAACGAACCCATCCTAGCTTCAAGATTTTTTGAAATGTATAATAAATTAAAATTTATCAAATAGTAGAGTTTTCACTTCAATAAACAAGCTTAGATTTTTGGTCCGTCAACCTAAATAATGTAATTTGTACCATAAGGAAGAAGGCCTTTAGAAGTTATAGTTTTGGACAATAAGGTCTTAGGTCCAATGAAAAGCACTGATGTTTCTCCAATTAGTGTTGAAAAAACTTTGATGTTTAGGAATGGAGTCAGAGAGTCTCCATTGGCTCCTCAACTCTTAATAGTCTACCAATTTTTTTGCTATGAGAGGGTTGAGGTCAATAAATGCAACGAATTTGGCCAACCGTCTCCAGTAAATACGGCAATTACTTAATCATAAAAGATGCTGTATGATCTTAATAATGAATTTATGGAATAAGGGCCCTTTATGGAGTGTGTGAACTTAAATTTGTGGTGTTCCTCTTGCCTTTGTGGTCTGGTAAATTGGCAACACACAAGGTCAGAGGTTAAGTTGGTAGGTGTGAGAAGGTAGAACATTTGCTGCAATACAAGACGAGAGATGAAATGATCTTCCTCTTATGTTGTGTTTTGCAGGAAGAGAAGAGAAAAATGGTCGCATTCTGCTTTTGGTGAAGACCAAGGTGGGGGAACTGCAACTCGCCTGACAGTTGAAGATCTTAAATATCTCTTTATGGTCTAAACACCATGTTCCTATTCACGTGTTCTTCTGGATTTTGGTAATTCTGCTCTCTTGATAATTGCCTAGAAAAAAAAAATTCAAGAGGGTCAATTTTGAATTTTGATCAGTGAATGTGACAGCAAAGATTATATGTTGCCGCACTTATAGTGCCTGCTGACCCTGTGGTTTAACTGGCCTATTGAGTTAGTGCTTCTCGATGGTAACTTATATAGAGGTTTTGAGGCCCATGAAAGGCATTTTTGTTCTCATCAATGGCAAACATAGTGAGCTAAAGCCACCTCTGTAAATATTCTAGTTACTTTATTTGCATGCCAAAGATCTAGAATTTGTAGTTGACCTTTTCTATTTATTAATGTTAATAGTTATATAATCTTCTTGCCATTGTAATGTATGCAAATGGGAGGGTGCTCAATGGTCTTCTCTCCCTCACAAGTTTCTGTGATTTTTAGACATAACTTTTAGAATTCAGGGATGCCACTGATGGATATGATTTCATGCGCGTTATCGCTTTGCATCAAAGGCTTGATTGAAGGGCTGATAAAGAGGCAACATAAAAGAAAGCTGGCTCGTCACGGACCTGATTGTGGCTGGTGGTGTCTACTCAATTAAGGTACATTTTCCACTTCACTGCTTTTTAGTTGTGTGTGGAAATTATGAGAGAGGGCCACATCTTGATATAGTAGGGAGGATGGGGTAAAGGTAATGTGGACCCCCTACTAAGTTGGAATGGTAGTCCCCATCTGATCAGATGAACAGGAATAACTCATTGGAAAAAGAAGTGCCAAAAGATGAGACTCTGAACCTGCATCAAATTTATGTTACTCAGCTTTGCATGGCTATACATCTTCTTATGATTAAAGTGTAATGTAATTACTCAGGCAAAAGTTCATATTTTGCCCTAGTGTATTATCACTCTCTTTTCCATCCCTTGTATCTCATCTCTCTCACTGCAATAATTATCGACATATATATCATCTCTCTCATAATATGTGAATCTGAAAGAGTTGTACGATCCAAATGTTGTGAGAGAGAGAATACATATGTCTGTCTGATGCATAAGATGCCTTCTCTGTCTCTTGGGTTTGTGCTGTAATTTCAAGCTGAAGAACTTTATATTATTATGAAGTCTTTTGGGGTAAAAACAGGAAAAATAATAATAAAAAATGAAAGAATGGGAAGCACTTGACCAGTTGTTTGTTTATTGTTGAAATCGTGTTCAGACTAAGATTCGTCAAGTATCTAACCGTTAAAATGAGCAGAGCAGAAAAGTCAAGAAAATTATTGAGTATGGAGTTTCCTGGAACCCTCTTTTAACATGCTATACGGACATTTTTTGGACAATGAGCCTTTTTGTCTTGACTCTTGAGCCCCTTGCGCTATTGACATGGAATTTACCTTCACAAGACCTGATAGAATGAGCTCAAAAATAGTGTAATCACACTAGAGTCACCAATGGACTTTTAATTTTGGAGAATACATTTCAATACGCTCATTTACACCCTTCAATAACAACCAGCCAGTCATCTTATTTTTTACCCACATACAAACATTCCTTTTAACAATATTATTTAATGTCAAAAAATCAAAACAAAAGAAATATTTTCTTGACAAGGTAACAGAAATTAGAAAGAGACAATAAGGTAGTTTGGTTATAATTTTTACTTCATTAATTCATTTATTGTAAAAAAAAACCCAAGACTGAGAAGCGGCGAATTTGGAGAGAGAGTGAGTGAGCTCGAGTGGACACATTGCCGAAGGCTCCACCAGTGTCAGAGCTCCTCTCTCTAGATCTGTCACTCTTCTTTTTCTAGGTTGGGTGTGTTTTGGGATTTTGAGTCTTTGACGGTAAATGAAATTTTTAAGAGGAATGTTTGTATGTGGGTGAGAATATTTTGATGTATAAATAAGGTGACGTGGTTGATTGTTATTGGAGGCTGTAAAACTCAGACCCGTATCGAACATATTCTCATAATTTAGTACAGGTGCTTTGACAAGTAATGTTTGGGCAAAATGGGTATGGGCATGCTTGAAGTCCTGTAATGTAAGAAATTTCAAAGTATATCCCAAATGATCCTAATTTCTGACCAAAGTTTACATTGCTTTTATTGATTCCCTTACTTTCACTGATTTCACCAAGTAGTCTAACTTTTGTGGGCCTCTAAAGTGCTTACTAAACCCTAGGAAGGTAAATTGGGTAAAACGTTGTCACCATTAAAAAAGCTACATTAGAGAGATGTGAATGGGATACTCTAAGTTGTCATGTTTTTTTTCCATAGTCTTCCCAATCTGAAAAAAGGGAAAAAAAAAGTAATACTTCTTAATCTTTCAAAAAAGGAAAAAGCAATTGCTTTGTGAAAGTCATTGCTTGAATGCACTCCAACTTGGGTCACACCAAAGGTCGACCAAAACCCCTAGTGATGGCTTCACATGTCCACCATGGTGGTGGCTCCCTTGTTTCATGATTCAAACACTATAGCGGCCTTCTTGTGTGTGTGTGTGTGAGAGATAGAGAGAGAGAGAGGAATCTCACTGTTTGGATGACAAGAAAAAAAAAGGTGGGGGCAGAAGGCAATGTTTTGTGTCAGGGTCATGTCCTCCAATCTGTAAAAGATTGCTTTGGTTCTACTATAGATGGGGTAAAAGGGATCTATTGGATCATCTCATGGCACAGAAAGGGTGCTCTAATATCCAAGTGAATGATCTTTTTTGCAATTCTTTTGACTGTCTTGCAGGCTTCCCTTGTGTATGTTTGACTCTTTTAGATCCTCCCTTTGTTTAATCAAACTAGCTCAAAGTAACCACGCTAAAGAAACATTGTAAATTAGATTGTTTTTATACATTACTTTCTCACTAGGTGCAAAGGAAAGCACGTTCTATAATTACATTAGCTAGAGGCTAGAGCAATACCCACATAACATTATTAATGCCTTAATAATGATTCTCACTCATATACATACTAGTAACACGAATATAACTGTGACTACCAAAATTCATATGGTCTTCACTTAGCAAACGTTTGGACCAAATCCCACAAATCCATTAGCCCCATCAAATGAAATCTGGATCCCCTCTTGTTGAATGTTCCCAAGAATAGAAAGTCCTGAAGGGGATGGAGCAAATGCAAAACAGAAAGTTCCCGCGTCATCCACCGGAATTAGAAAGTTCCTTGCTGGAAGGGTTAGGATTGGCCCACCCGAGAAATAAAATGAAACGGTTGGTACCCGAACCGAGACAAATCCAAATAGGTCATAGCATGTGTCAAAGATGGATACTCCAGAGGCCCGAGGGAGGTTCGCGGTTTGAGCAATAAAAGCGTTACGGAACGCTTCATAAGCCAACGTCGGGAACCTAGTCACGGCGGTACCGGTGTCCATTACCACCCCTCCAGAACCCAATTCGGTTAATCGAAAAACGTCTTCGGAAATGGGTACCCGCATACCTCCGACTCCAAGACCCGCAAGCCCGACATAATAAAAACTTGGGGCCTGCTGGTTCCGAAGCAAGGGGACCCATGCAGCACCCACGGGCATAGCTGCACGCCCGAATTCTAGTGATCCGGAAGACCCAGTACCCCGACTGACCAAACAGTAACTAAATGCACCACCAGTCTGACCACCAAGTTGACCCACAAATGACATGGACCCACTTCCAAGACCCAATAACCCAGCAGCTCCAACAAACATACCCTGATTCATATGCCCACATCCTATGGCCACGTTTCGAATCGCGGTTCGCCCAAATGTGAGCGTTTCGAGTGCAAGTGTTCCCTTGGTGTAAGATCCATCACCATACGACACCTCGTATCGACACCGACCCTCATGACAACCCGCCTTCTCGAGTCGATCACAAACCGCGGAGGTACAAGACACACCAGTATATGATGCTGAATCGGCCGGGTCAAAAACCGGGTCGGATTGGTGGTAACAACGGTTACAAGGTTGACATTGGACCCAAACAATATCACTACCGGAATCAATAACCACATACTGACTCCTTGGAGGGCTACCGACCCCAATCCTAATGAAATACTCACCACTTCCTTGCTCCATCCCAGAAACCACTTCTGACCCAAAATCCTCCACCTTATAATTAACTCCTCCGTCGCCTGAAGTCGAGTTGGCGCCGTCGCCACCGTGACGTAGGCGGCTCATAAGGCTAGTGACCCATTTGAGGTCGCGTTTCAAGCGTTGATGAAAGCGGTGGCGATAATGATCCTTGTTGTTGTCATGGGATATTTCGTCTCTATGGACTAGTTTCATCTTCCATGACTTTCCCTCACTACTCACCTTGGAATCTTCATGGGTTTCCAAGGGTTGGTTGGTTTCGGATGCTTTGGTAGGCTTCATTTTAGTCTCGGCTATTGTTTCTTTCACGTTCAAGTGTTGAAAATCAGGGTAAGATATTGCATTATTTGCATGGTTTGCTGAGGTGGTGGTGGTGGAGGTGGTGCTGATACTAGTTGGGATGATGTTCAACACCAACAACACCATGAGTAAGGGTGCCATGGTTTTTGGTTGTGGGAAAAAGGCTTAATGGGTTTTGATTGTGGGAGGTGAGGTGGGGATTTATTTGGTTTGGGTTTTGGGGGATGTGGAGTGTTGGAGATGAAAAAGGTAGGGGGTGGCTCGTGGAATAATTGAGTGAACTGTTTGGTTTTGTATACTAGTTCTTGTATTCATTCAGAATTTGAGGGGGAAATGTCTCGTGCTTCTTCAACTTTGTACGTCTTTTTTCCCTTTTAGTAAGAGATAAAGAGTAATGATATGTTGCCCATACGGTGCATGGAAGGATTTATACTTGGCAGTAGGCACATAGGATTAGGTTTAGGATTAGGAATGGAAATGCAAGGCATATACAGTATACTATATGAATCATGCACAGCTGGTAAAGAATCAACTTTTCCATCTTTTGTCTCTTGTCTCTTCTTTCTTGTTCTCTTTTACTGCCACACCTAGTGGCATGACGATTCAATTCATGTCTCAAATGTAAATTTGTCTGTGATACTTTAATCATTTTATTTTAGTTTTTTACGATCATATGTTATGTTTTATACATAAACTCTTACCATATTACTATTATAAAAAAAATAAAAATAAAAATGATTTGAGAGAGAAAGTGGGGCTGTGTGAGAAAAGGGACAGGTCGTTGTTAATGAAAAAGGAGGTGGGGTTGATTATTATGCTTAACTATTTTACTTATGCTTGTTTGTTTTTTAGTGTGTGAGTGAAACTATTGTGGCTTAACATTTTGACCCTTGGATTCCTTGTGAAGGAGCTACTGATTTTGTAGGTAAACGTTGATTAAGCTCTTGCATACTAGGAAATCAAACTTGCTCTATAGAAACATCCGAATTGATCTCAACCTTCTTGAATAAAGATGAGAAAAGCAAGTTGAAACCTTTTTATATAACTAAATAAGAAGTTGGACCTTCAATGTTCTCAACAATACACGAAAAGCCCTGATTAAAGGTAATGAGTAATGAGTAATATGACTTTGACTATTTAATGAATTGAATTTAGAACATGACATAACATGATATGGATGATGAAGATTGACTCGTGTGTTCAATTGCAACATGAAACTCCTTCACAATCATTCTATGTCGAGAAAAAGTTCTTATGCTTCTTGGATCCAAAGAAGATTTCCGTCTTCCAAAGAAAGGAAGAAAAAAAAAAAGCCGTCAAAACTATATTAGTGTCTTTTAAAAAAAAAAAAAAATTGAATTATTGACATATTTTATTATCCAATAAAAAGAAGAATGAGATATTTTATTAAAACCCAAAAAAAAAAAAAAATTATATACAAGCAAAGTACACAACTACTAGACACCAGAAACACCCAGCAGAAAGCTGGCTAAAACACCAAAAGAAAAACATAAAAATGAGAAGGACAAGTAAAGGAAGCCCAACTCAGGGCTAAAATTTGAAAAAAGGAATCTTCCTCATACAGCACAAAGCTTTGTTAAGAATTGAATGACACGCTTTCTTATACCAATACAACCTACCTTCCCCGGCTGACTTCAGAAAGAACTGCATACTCAGATCTTTTTATTCCATTGTACAATTTGGTATTTTGATTTAACCACACATGATGGAGTCTAAGAATTTCAACTTCCTAGTAGCCCAATCAAACTCAAACATACCTATTAATTAGATATCTTCTAAGCACATTCCTTCAAATCCTCTTTAAGAAAAATAACAATCAAACTAGAAGTGATACTCGGTTTTAAGCCCATTCTATATGAACAGCACAACAAGTCAGCTCGAAAACCCCCAACTTCTATGATTAAATTCATAGTTTCTTAATCATTTAAGTTTTTTAGTTAAATGGTTGTTTATTATAATATTAAAGTAGGTAGTCTTAAGTTTGAACCATATATCTCTATTGTACTTCTCATTTAGAAGTTAAAAATAATACGTATCCACTTATTAAGAAAGAATCACACTTGAGGGAGAAAGTAAAAATAATTATACTTATTAAGGAGAGTTTAGAGCATTCCCAGCGGGCCTTTCAAAATACATTTTTTGTCAAATAGACGTTACTGTAGCTAAAAAATCACAAAATCTCACTCCTAACCGGCCATGGGTTTTAACTCCCGTATTTACACATTGCTACAATAACTGTAAAAATACATGTTACTGTAGTAACTTGTATAAATTTTTTATTCCGTTTTATTCGGTCTTCTCTCTTCTCTCTCTCTCTTTTTTTTTCTTCTTTTTTTCTTGCTCTCTCTCTTTCCGTCTCAAGTCAACGGCTCGGTGGAGGTGGTTGTGGGTTGCGTCTGTGGGTTGGTGGTTGTTCGGTGGCCATGCGTTTTAGGGTTCGGTGGCCATGGGTTTTGGGGCCATGGGGTGTGGGTCATGGGTTGGCGTGGGATTTGTGTTTGTGTTGCCGGGTGGGTTTCTTGTTGTGAGATTGTTTCTAGATCTATTGGTGATGGCAGTTCGCAGCGGTGATGGTGGTTCACGGTAGGTGTGGGTGTATGCTGTTGGTGATGGTGGCTCTTGTGGTGGCTGATCTGGCCTGGGTAGTTTCTTGGTGTTGGGTTGTTGATCGGGGATGTGCTGGGTTGTTGATCTGGGCTGTTAATCGGGTTGTTGAGGTTGTAGTTGATTGGCTCTTGGGGTTTTGATGATTGCCGTGGGTTTGGTTGGAGTGTGAAAAAAAATATATAAAAAAAGAATTATTTTATAATATTTTAATATGATGTATTGTAAAATAGAGAATGAGATGTGAAGTGTTTTGTAAAAGTGGATAGTTAAAATAGAAAAGTGGCTTTTTGAAGATGTAAAATAGAGAATAGATGCAAAATGGGTTGGGAATGCTCTTAGACCTACATACTACACTTGAGGGAAAATATTAAAATAATGGTTAAATGTTTATAATCATCATTTCTTAACTGTTTTAACTTTTGGATTAAGTGATAAATTTATTACTTTGACTGTGGTTAGCTTATTTGAACTACCAGCCAAACAACAAAAGCATGCTTTGAGATATTATGTGGAAATTAAGTTAACTTCCCCCAACAAACAATAAGCTTCCTAGATTACTAGTGTTTTTAGCAATTGAGGGATATTAGAGTTTCTTACCATCATTTCCATAGTAACTATTATTTTTAGAACATAAATATTGGTTCTTTTGTTCTTCGGTCGAGCATAGGCCACATCAACGAATTATTGAAGTTACTAATCTAGATTAAGAGCATTTAATGGTACACCGTATCTTTCTATCACATCGCTTTATATGAAGTGCTTATACTTGCATGCAAAGGTTTGGTAGGAGTCATTTTATTTGATTGTTTCTTCTAGCTATTAACTAGTCTGGCGCAGGAGGGAACTTCTATGCTTCTTTTGGGCATTGAATAATTTCCAAAGAACAATTGTAATTTAATCTGAGAATGGCAAAGACTAAACACAAAGACTCGCGCTATAGATATCTAATTAGCTCCTTGAGTTGAGTGGAGGTTCAGAAGTGGGAGAGAGTACTGCCATATATTTGAAATATAAATAAGTGAACTTTATGGTATTGATTAGCCTTTCCAAATAGAACCTCGAAAAGCTTTAGGTACAAAAATAATAACAATATAATATATACCAATGAGCCCACTAACCTTGTGATGTTAGAAAAGTAATAATCTTCTTTTCTTTCATTTAATACAAACCCAAAGGGACCATCTTTCTACATAGACAATAGAGTATAACCTAATTCATAGCCTTTTTTAAAAAGTTATACCTAGTTAATTTATTCAGAATAAAATAGTACGTGTACACATCTATGCATGTGTTTCTGTAATGAAAATAAAAGTCACATGTTGAGATTATTTCACTCCCATAGCCAACCGGCAACCAATCATGAAAAAAATTTGACTTTCTACTGAAAGAGTGATAATATATATGAAAGACCTAGATTAAAAAAGTGTCATGAATCTTCAAAATATATACTAGAGCATAATCCCATGGGGTTAAACTATTGTCCTTCAGGCACTGGATTCAATTTGTTGGGTGCCATAAAGCTCTGAGCCAAGTCCAAGAGATCAAAACACTAAAAATCATTATGTATTTGTATACTATAGTATTAATAATTTCTCAACAACCTAACATCGATCTTCCATATAATAATAACTTGTGTATATCTAGCTGTATGGTTGCATCCAATTCGAAGAGGGCTTGATTCATGGTTCATATTGGAAATGTAGTTAGGTTATTATAGTAAACTTTAATTTATAATTTTTCGACTTCTTTACAAAGGTGTTACCATCTCAATTAGATTGGGATTGGGACCATACTCAGAGTTTGGACAAAAGAGTATGCATTGGTGGACCCATACCAAATTAAATTTATCCTTTAAAGGCCCTATTGGTCTCAATATTCCACTTATAAAGATCCAGTTATTGGGATATATTGGTGGGCGTACTGGATATCATATCTAATATAACATATATTAATGGGAAATTTTGTCTAGGAATTAATGTAATTCATGATCTGACTAAAACCTAATGATTCTAACTTCTAAGCAATTGATGTAGCTCAGGTTAAGTCTTGCACGCGTGATGTGATGAAGGCAGTTGGGCAAATGCATGCCATGAAAGTTCCACGATCGATGTTTCCACCACATATACATGCATAATAATTGCACTACATGGACTAGCCCATATGCTTTTTCATGGCACAATAAGCACAATAATGGCCATTCAAATGAATATCTTAGCGTGTGTAAGAGAAAGAGAAAGAGAGTTCAAAGGTTGAAGAAGCTGTCGCAGCTGTCAAACCCTACCTACTTTTATATTTGACGAATTCAACCTAAGTTCTTGCCAAATTACATTTATGGTTAAATTATTAGTTATTCCAAAAGTTTAAATTGTTAAAAAATAATAAATTTAATCATTATTTTAACCACCAAATATGAAATATAGATGGAAAAGAAAAACCTTTTTTTTTTTTTTTTTTTTCCCTAAAAACGTCGAACAAATCTTGGTTTCTCACAAAAGCAGTAATTAACGTCATGTAAAAATTATCGACTGTGTAATCTCTACACATAAATTAGGACTCAAGTTGCTCAAGGCCTCAAAATTATACGTTAACCAATTAAGTTAGGTTTGTGTGCGTGTTTTGTTTTTATAAGAAAAAAAATTAGATACTGTATTGGCCAATAAGCCATGTAGGTTTGAATTTAATTGCCTTTAGAGAAAGATATATACTATCATTTGTGCATTGGCCAATGCAATTGGTGAAGTTAAAGGTACAACTACAATCTACAACACATAAAAATTATAGTGGGAAAACCCTCAATTAATCCCACAAAACCATGGTAAGTGTCAAGACTATTGATATGGTAATGGTACCTTGCTAAAAGGCTAAAACTTCAATTACAAAACATTGGAAGTGATTTAATTCTAATATGTATATCCTTAGAAATAGTATGGGCAATGCTCGTCCAGGAATACTATCATTTCAAATTTATTCTACATTATCATTAAATCAAATTAAAAAAATTTCCTTACCTCCCTAGAATATTTCAAGGAAAAGCAGTAAAACTGAATTTTTTTCTGTAAGGTTTTTGTTTTTGGGTTCCTTGCTACGACTGAATTAATGCAATGACTAGCTATAGTCCACTCTTTATTTTATGTGGACGGCTTATCTCATAGAAAGTTATCCATCTTTTATTGTTGAACCACGAGTTCATTCGTGCTTAGTACGTCACGGATATATTAAATTAAACTAGAACAAAATTTGGACAGCCTTTTTCCCCTTTATGAGTGGATTGTTAGTTTAAAAGCAAAGATTGCATGCAATCTGATGTTTCAACTCATAATGGCGGCTGAGCTCATTCTTTTGGCTCTATATACTACAATAATATCATCTGACTAGGATTTGTATCAAAGGTAATCGAGGCTGGCTTATAGCAGAAATCTAGCATCTAATTAGATTCACATGTGTGCACCGCTTGCTTTGTGGAATCCCATAAATTATAAATTGGTTTGGTTCTCAAATAGCCATCAGAATTCCCTTTCCAATTGATAAAGATCAACCACTATGTAGTATATGTACTACCACCATGTTACAAATATTAGAATGATGTACTACCATAGGAAACTCATAGAAAATGAATGAAATTTTTAATAAATTTATATGATGGAAAGAAAATTTAAGCATGTCTCCACAAATCCCACTTCTTGTCCCTTAAATATAAATAAACGTACACCTTACATTGTTTGATTATGCATTTAAAGAATAAAATATCTGAGGTCGTGGGGAGTAGATTAAGAAATGGAAGCTTTTTAGTTGTGTTAATGCTCAGAAATACGACAAGACCAACCGAAAATGACAGGATAGAAAAAGAGCAAAGAATACTAAGTGGGAATGCCACAAACATACATGATAGAAAATTGGAGTTGTGACTTGTGAGTACATAAGAGATGCACGACTTTCCAATAATTGAACCATTATTAGCACCTAAAAGTTGCTTTTATTTTTATAATAGCACTGTTATTTCTATACTTCCTCTCTCTTTCTCAATGTTATACATGTGTAATACATGCAAATGCATGGTATAACAGGATTCTAGCTAGGATTAAAGTCTATGCCATCAGTAAGAGAACAATATTGGATATGATTCAATTTTTATTATTAATTTTACAAATTTAAGCCTTGAAATCAATAAAGGCAATTTAAATCAATAAGTTTAGAACACATTATTCCTAGTTTCTTTTAGTTTTTGATGAGTTTTCTGTCATAGATAGATGGCTCACATTGCATACCCGAAGCAAGAGCGTGCCTCTTAATTCTAAGGAGATCTTTCTTGACACAAGCTAACTAGTCTTTTTTTGGTAGCTTAATTGGTATACTAGCCAGTGAGGCAACAAGTTTCAGTGGAGATAAACCTTATCATTTTCATAGTACAATATCATTAAGAAATAAGAATCCTTCACTTTTCGCTCTATATGTGACACCATAGAAGAGAATTAAAGAATTCATAATAATGCAAAGCTAGCTGTGCGCATAAATGAATGTAAACGGGACCCCCTGTGAACCTCTAGGTGCTTTCATGAACTTTTTTTATTTATTTATTTATTTTTTTCAGTATCTTTTATCTATTAGAAGTACGGTACCCATATGGGTACTGTAGAATTACCCTGTTCTCATTTTAATTTGATCAGCTCCACCAAACTTGTATCTGCTTATAGATCAATTAACAATAAGTTCTTCCAATATTCTGTTTCAATTATTTAATAGCACTTGTTTTTTTTAAAGAAGCTTAGCTACTTATTGAATAAATTAGCAATTAAGTTCTTCCATACTGTTCTTTCAAATATTTGATATAACTTTTTACCTTGGTGCTTTAAGACGGTATAAAATAAATTGAGAGGCAACACTAGTGGGTAGGACACAATTTACGACTGCAATATCTATTCATTTTGATTATTGTTGCACTTTAGTTCAACAACTACATATTCTATTATTCTGTATCCTAAAATGTTGAATTTTTCATATGGTAGGTGCAATAATTGTTTTCTATTTGTAGAATTTTGAAATGATATATAGACTATAGAGATGCAACAATTGCATCCTAACAGTTAAGATTTTATTTGTTAGATCTAACAGTGTAGATTACTACGTCATTTAAAATTTTAAGTGACATGACAATATTTTTACTTTGTATTTATAAAATTTAATTTGAACTATAAAATAGATTCATTTTAAATAGAAATCATTTCCTCCAGAAAGAATGTATAAAATAGGAGTAACATAAAGCTGTAACACAGTTCACAAGTATGAAATAATTATAACAGCTTGCATCTTTGACCATTATTACTCTGACTAATAATCTCAGATTTGATGACATGTATTCATATAATAGTCATGATAAAATATGTATGTATTCTTCTTTTTATGATCATGCAGAGTATGTCAAATTACACATGATTTTAAATGACAAAAATAAACTTGAATACTATGTAAGCAATAACATTGGCCACCAAAACCAGTTGAAATGACAGCTCTATATATTTAGATTATATATAAAAAATAATTTACTTGGGAATATAGTTACTCTTAATTTAATAAACAAGCAAAAGACGTGCGATAAAACATCAAAAGAAGAAAAAAGAAAAAAGAAGAAGAAGAAGTGTGAGATCTTTAGTAATCAATCGATATGGTTTGCAAAAAAGATTACAAGTATAGGAAGATCAAACACACTTTTGCTTTGATTTTCTTAATATTATCATCAAGTAAAGCTTAGTAGCACTTTCCTTTGGGTTCCTCCTTAGTGCCAAAAGATGGTGACCTGAACATGTTTAATTACATGCTAAAGAAGAATATTACAACTACAAAACAAAATGACAATGATGTCAGGTACGAATAGGAGCACAAGTATCGGGTTTAAGGTCTCTATCAAGAAAACCATCGTTGCTAAGAATCCATACAATTTCCAAAGAAAATAATGTAGAAACATTTACATGTAAGCATGACAAATGGAGTCAGTTAGATATAGAAAATCTGTAACAAAATCAACAAAGGCACTGCTTGAGCCAATACTTCAGAAAACACAAACAAATACATACACGTGTTAGAGATATAGGCCCAAGCCCAATAAGGCCTATTGTATTGCCTGCCCAGTTTCATTTGCTTGCCTTGCATGTACATGTAGTAGAGAAATCCAATATTAAAAAAATTAATTTGGATCTAGCACAAGCCGGCAGTAGAAGGACCTCTTGCTATAATTATTGCTTATAGGGACTTTATAACCTAAATTGAATACATAAAACTAGAAAGGGTGAACCTCAAGCCAACGGGCTCGGTGGTAATCAAACAAAAAGATGACACATTTGTAAACTTTATTGCATCCAACTCCAAAATTTTTGCAAGTAACAACTTAGATCATACTAATTGTTATATCAAACAGAATTTGATCAGCACACAAGATGACACATATGTAAACTTCATTGCATCCAATTTAAAGTAACAACTTAGATTATATTTATACAAGTAGATATTTAACTTTAAAGAATACAATCTTGAATCTTGGAAACAAAAATTAAAACTTTATCCTATTTACATGAATAATTATTCAGCAACGTGTTATTCCCTTATCTCACATTTATTCACTTCCCTCACCTTTTAGAATGACAATTCTAGGTCCTTAGGTCTTCAATAATGTGCAATAGTTCATGGGCGCATTGTGGACTCCACAGAATTATCAACATGCTCCATGATATAAGGAAACAAGAGTTCATGATTCTTCTTCAAATCAGCAATGCACCAGCGACAGATAACTCCAGCAATAGCCATGACATATAAACCACAATCATAACCGTTTGTTTGCTGTGGCGTAGAGTGCTCTCTGAAATAAGGACCCATGGCTGCTATTGGATATATTTTCCTCCTCCTCTTTCGAATTTGACAAAATTCTTCCGATGTAGAACCACTACCTTCAGTACTGCTCAGATGCTCTTTAACAGCTTCATAAAGCTTTATGGCGTACCAATTATTTATGTACTTAAAGCTGTCATAGTGCACAAAAGTCTTTGTATCTCTATAGTAGACAAGCAAGCTCCAATGAGTCCCACCATCAGTTTGGCTCATATCATCGTTGTTATTAACAGTAAAGATTACAACTTTGAATGTTTTAAGAGGCTCCACAAAGGCATTAATGAAGCTCTCAGAATCTTTGGAATTTGCGAGCCAGAATGAGATTGTGGGAGTGACAAAATGGATGTCTTCTGATGGATGCAACATAGAGAGATAGCTGAAGTAGAATTCTATAATCCGGTCATTTAAGTAGACAGGGCCTTCAAGGAGATCCAAGTCAGACCTTCTTAGCACAACACTATTGTAACTCAAAACCTTCTCATCCTCAAATGGAACTTTCTTCTCAAATGGAACTATCTCTGTACAAGAAGCAAGAGACAAGTCTGTACAAGAAGCAAGAGACAAGTGCATCAGTGTATGTACTCAACAAGATGTTTGCAACAAATAAAATTCACATAAGATTATAAGAAAGACATGGAGTTGGATAAAATTATATAGCCAAAACAAACATAACCAAGTTTGTCACAATCTGAAGAAACTGTTAGCAACTACGCTATATTTTATAAGGACTTGTCACAATTAGGATTCCTTAAAATCTTCTATATATAACTCATTCTGTTTACAGAATTCATGCAATCTGATGCATCACAAGGCTTGTGATTGTCCAGCCCATGTGCTTATAATTAAACTCATCGAGAGTTCTTGCTGACAAGCCCCTTGCCGGTTGGAAACATTCCCATCTCAACTCCACGAAACAAAGCCTAATTATACCTTGATAGAATGAAAGAATGAAACCTTATCTGAGGTATGCATCAAAACCAATGTTTTTATTAGGTTAAACATCAAAAGCAATGTTGATTACACTATAACTTAAAAGAATGTACAACATGTTCCAAATTTACGTTTCAATTTTGTTCTCTACACGTGCTATAAATTAGGTGGGTTATTCTAACCACTTTGACAATGGAACATGTAAACTTACCAAATGATCTATGTTTGTTGTTTCAATATAATCAAGGATTTTGAAAAGACTCCACAATTGATAGTTGGCCTTAATATAGTTAATAGTGATGCTATCAAGGGATTGCAATTTTCTCTATCTCAGAGTATTACTGTTGGGGGAGCAATATGTGATAAAAAATATGAAGATGTCAAGCCAATTACAATTAATAATGATGAAGTGAAAGATTTAAAATGTCTTAGAAGGGGGAGCATGCTCCCCTACTAAAGATTGTTGAGCCTCATAAGAGGTGGTTTACTTGAGAACACTGCACAACTAATTTATCGACCCTTGATGAGGTTTTCTTAGTTGTTCTAAAGATAATCAAGATGTTTGAGTTTATGGATTTTAACTGAATAATTGGTTGAAGGTCTCCTTCCTCAATAGGAAGGAGGGAGAGATTGTTGAGGTGCACGACACCCTGGGGTGGTCGAGTCCTAATGAAACAAAAACCCACCTTTTTTTTTTTTTTTTTAATATAGGTAATGATCGAAATATTATTAAAAAGAACGGCATAGTGATTAAAGCATGAACACTAGCGTGTCAAATAATTACAACATTAGAAGATAATGACAAAAAAGAGATAAACTCAATGATAGAAGAGCTAGTAGTAAAACCCCAAGCTTTAGACCAATCAAAGAGAGTTAAGTTAAAACACTCTAGAAGTTTGCTATCAGAATTGGACACATCCTCAAAAGTAAGGACTCCATAGAACCCTCGCCACAAAACAATGTAACAAAAGATGATCCGTAGAGCCCACTAATAGGAGAACTTGACAAAAGGCTACTATGCAAAAGTAGGGTGAAGGTTTCTATATGAAGAATCAGTGTGAGTATCACGAGCGAGAGAGGAAAAATAAAAAGGTGTATTGCGTATGTGAGAACAAAGAGAAGCAAAGATATTTTTCTTTAGTTGTAAGACATGCAAATAGGGGGGTGATTGAGATTTTCTCTAAGGATAGTTTTTTTTTGGGTTTTGTGACCATGGAGAATTGCAATACCCAAAGTGAGTGAAGATCTTTGGTAATGAAGTTTGTATTAATTTCTAGAAAGGTAATTTATTGAATGTGTTGGGGACTCAAGGTTTAGAGAGAGTAGATATTATAATTGATTTTATAATAGTTTCAAAAGAAATGGGTTTCAAGTAAATTTTTGTATTCTTGAATGTGATTGATCTATTTTCTTATTAGCTTTGTAATTTTGGTTATAATTTTTTTTTTTTTTGGATTGGTTAAAACTCTTTGTTGATGTTCTTAATTTACGTGAGACTAAATTATGGCCTAACACCTACAACCCTAAGACAGCTGCCTACGTTTACTAGGTCAGTATGATCTACTAATTGTCCAACCTAATGTCAACACTACTAAAATTGGTTTCATTATGTTTATAATATTATATTTCACCAATGTAATTTGTAGTACTCTACATCACAAACAAAATAGATTTTAGAAGGTATATTACCCAAAAAGCTTGTAAAGAAAGTACTATTTATCAGAACCACTGCAGCCAACTAACATGATACTAATACTAATACTCAACCATGCATGCAGCCACATCTGTCATCAGATGTTTACTGTAAAATTTATAATAGATGATTGATAAGGGGAAGCCGCTTATTATGGTCGAAAATCAAAATTGTAGATCCCAACCTAGAGAATATAACATCAAGTATTTTTTTTTTTTTTTAAAAGAAGAAGAAGAAGCTAGGTTTTATCCTTTGAGATATTTCTTGTGAGTATACATAGGAACAGAAAACGAGATAGAAGATGCAAAAAGATGAATAAAATTAAACATCTCAGCAATTGCATCACTCGTTTAGACCTAAATATTTCAAACAAAACCTAAACTATATATATACAGAACTAGAAAAGAAAGGAGAAAAAGAAAAAAAAAAACTTAACATTGATGTACTATGTAGTGTCTATTTTCTATATAATTTCCCATTATTACTTCTCACAAATAAATTAAAGAGGGATTTATTAACTATTTTTCTATACCTTGAAGCCATATCATTATTATCTTATTAAATTGATCCAATATATGCTTGTATGTTTTCCAACGAATAATAATATATACAGTGCAAAAATAAATTCTCTTTTTAATATTTTGTTATGATCTGTGAAACAAAAAGGAAGACAACAAAGAAAACAAGGAATTAAAGAGATAAGAATCAAGAAATATTGAACCAAAAGAAAACAAGAAATTAAGTGATAAGCCGCAAATAAAAAGTGTGAGAAAGAAGAAGATCGTATACCTGTATTGTGGTTCTGGGTTATAGGTGCCATGCCGCCAATGTTGGAGAGAAAGATATTGAAGGGGCAAAAAGAAATTTATATAGGTTTGGAGTTTGGAGCACCGCCTCATGATTATGGTAGCAGCTATACCTACTTCTAGTTCTAGTCTAGTTATAGTAGGAGTCTTCAACACAACTAGTTTTAGTTATAGAATAACTCCGTATTCTGGGCGGATTCAATCACCAAAGTTTTTTAAAAAAAAATTATTTAATAGGTATATTTATATATAAAAAAATAATAGATTGATAAAATGTATCCTCAAAAAAAAATTCTAGGTAAATACTACACATAAAAAAAAAAAAAAAAAAAAACAAATAATATCAACAAAAATTAGCCCAAAAATAAAATCACAACAACAACATCAATGTATTTGTGTTACGGTGACTGATTTTATTTTTTTTAAAATAAATATGATTGATTGTGCTTTATATTTAGTAAGTCAGTAGTGTAGAAAAACAAAAAGAAAAACTTAAAAAATGTTAATTTTATATTTTATGATGTGTTAGTTTATTTTATCAACATTATTTTTCTTTTAATATTTTTGAAATATCAATGGAGAAATACTTTAAAAGAAAGTCAGATGAATGACAACTTAATTAAATACATAGAGAAAAACATTTTTCGTAGCATTGATAATGAAGTAATCATGCAACGGTTTCAAAATATGAAAACACAATGTATATTGTTTTCTGCCATTTTTTTGCCCCGATATTCACTATTCACTCCAAACTCCATACAATGAATGGAGTGACTCGATAAGATTTGGATTTTGCATACATAAGTATATTTACGTATATTTTGGAGATCTTGGGATTCGAACTCATGTCCTCATAGAGAAGTGAGACTCTTGAGAAAGAGGAATTACCACCGGACCAAATGTCCAAGTGACTATGATCAAAGATTTTTTATTTTGCTTATATGGACAACAAAAGGTCGTTATTATATTTTATTTTTAAGTTTTTAACCACTGGAAGAAGTTACACTCTTATAAACTTTATGCTTTTATTTTTATTTTTATTATTTTTGCTCTATTTTATTTTCCTTTCTGGTTTAATTATTGGACTACGTAAGCCGTTCTAAATTACACTGGTTAACTTCCCTTTGGTTAAAGTTACATGACAAATATTAGTATTTTGATAAGAAAAAATATTTAAAAAAAATTATTGTTTTTTTAAACTAATATGAAAAGTGAAGCTTTTTTAAAACTTGAGTTAAACGTACACTTTTAAATTTGAACCCGTGAGTTAAACTCAGTATTTTAGATTAAAATCGTGGATTGAGCCCACAATTTCAAATTCATCCTTGACATGACTAACCATTTAAGATCTTGTATTCAACTCGCAATTTCATATTTCATATCTAAACGTATGAGTTTAATCTACGTGTTCAAGTTCAACTTATATTTGTAAAAGTTCCTTGGTCTTCAAATTTTCTCGTATGGACATTAAAAGGTGGTAAACTATCATATTACACATAAATTACATGGAGTAGAAAACATGACAAACTATCATATTAAATGTAAACTTAAAGTGTGCAATTGATAAGGTTAAAAGTGAAAACATGACAAACCTTTTTTCTTCTTCATAATAATAGTTGAAAGTGGGGAATTTGAATTCTAATTCTCCTTGTAAAAGAGATAAATCAATACTAATTGAATTAGCATACTTTTAACAAAACATGGCAAACTTAAATAATACAATTTATAATTGAACTTTTTTTTAATAAATCATAAATTACCCATACATGTTATATTAAATGCAATGACGATGAAACGTGAACGTTCTTTGAAGGGATAGGGCAAAATTAAAAGAATAACTCGTCATACTCAACAAAAATGGAAAAAAAATGGATGACTACTTCTATAAAGGGATAGGGATATATTGGATGAATAATCTCACAAAAGGATATTAAAAAAGGAATAAATATTCTTTGTAGCCTTGTGGCTTGAGTACTTACGTCAAATTTCAAGTTACAGAAAAAAAAAAAAAAATCAAGTGCAAACATTCTTATAATGATAATCCAGGTTTTATAAGTCATAACCACCAAATTCTACAATACTTGTATAGTAGTTCTAGCTCATTGTGCTTCTCTGTGTGTGCCTTGTATTGTATGTATGTATTCTTGCAAACCAGCCACAGGGCACCTGTTTTGGGTTTGCTCCTTCTGCAGATTCAGTGTGGCCAGGCTAGATTTCTTTTCAATCGTAAAAGCCAATGCTATCCTCACCTAATTTTCCTAAAATGTGACATTGTTAATATGAGATAACCAAAATACAATCACTGAAAATGAATGTTCCTTCCAAATACAGCTACAGTGCAAAATTCCCAAAACGAGGGGAGCGAGAAAAAGATATGAAAGGGAAAGAAATGAAGAAATAAAAACTTTAGATCATCAAACTTCTGTGCGTAAATACAATAGGCTTAAAATGATACACATCAAACATTTTTTCATAAAAATTGAAACAAATTTCAAATTACAACAGTTTAATTGATACACTGGTCACTTGTAGCCTCAAAAATGATGTCACAATGAACATATTGTTGAATCAAGAAATTTGAATGTCCCACTCATCTAGCAACTCAAATCCATGTAACAAAATACAACCTCAAATGTCAAAACACAAACAGGGCTAACATCAAATTTCACCTATGCTTATATTTAAATTAGTTAATGAATCATTTCATCTTTGCGAGGACTCTGTCAGGTTAAAGTTAGTGAAATTCACGTGTCCACAGTCTCACCCTTGGAGTTTTGTTTGGAGAACCAAAGTTCACTAGGAAATGCAGGCAAGACAGTCCCAGGTTGAGCCATGAAATTAATTGAAGAGGCTTTGCTCCAGAAAACCCAACACAGATAACAATGAGTAGAGTCCTTAGGATGATTATCGCATTACTGACTCTTTTACAAAGGCTCGGCCACCCGAACTGCAAAGCAAAGATCAATATGAAGAAATTATATATGATATCTCTTGTTTGAACATGGAGAAGAGATGAATAGCTGAAGAACAGTATGTGCTATCACTCACGCATATTCAAGGTGAATATTCATGAATCGAGGATTTTCTTTGCTCTGTGATAGTGTTGCAGAACCTTCAATCAGTTGATCTTGCTCCACCTCTATTGGGTCATAAAAGTATATCATTGTCTGCAAAACTGATTTGTTAGATGTATTGACTGAAACGGAATCCACAATATAACAAGCAAATTAAGTTAATACACATCGTTCCAGAATACTTCTTAAGCAAGGAGCTGACTACTAAAGAATTGCAAGAATGAGATGTAACGTCCCTGGCTCTGATACCAACCGACGTACTACTCAATATTGTCCTCTTTGGGCTTTGCAACCCTCAAGGTTTTGTCCCTGGTCCAGACTTACCGTCCTGTTGGGCCTAGCCCTCAACGGGATTACTGACCCCAGAGTACGTACCCCATGTGTAGAATTCAATGGACTTAAAGGTCCAAGGTTCTACACATGGGGGATGCGCTCTGAGGTCAATAATCCCGTTGAGGGCTAGACCCAACAGGACGGTAAGTTTGGGCCAAGGACAAAACTTTGAGGGTTGCAAAGCCCAAAGAGGACAATATTGAGTAGTACGTCGGTTGGTATCAGAGCCAGGGACGTTACATGAGATACAGAGTGAACAATTTTTTCTTTTCTGGAAAAGTATGATGTTCTGAGAAATTAATCGTGTTCTTGATCTTTCAAATGAAAAAGTTCGCTTCCTTGTTATTAGTCTTTGATATTCTGATAACATTGTCAGTGACAACAATATCTTTAGAGAAAGAAGAGGTTTTTTTTCTAAAAAGCAGCTTAAGACTAATAATGAATAAAACTGTTTAACAAGTTAATTGTCTTCATTTTGTTTCTAATCCGGATTTAGCCTCTTAAGAAGAAAAAAAAAAAAAACCGTTGAATTTCATTAATATAACATATAATGACAAAACATGTAGTAGAGATCATATAATCATAATTGCTGGCCACATTTTCCACTTTTTCACACCGTGATAGTCATATTTACCTTCACAAAGATTCTATGGCATAAGAGACACTTCACCAAGAAATTGATTTATATATTTCTTTACTTACAGGTATGAAACGGGATAAGCTAGGACATTGGAGTTGAAAACATGTGCATGTATGAGTCATTCAACACATTAAAGAGGCCCAAAAGGGTTAGACATGAAAAGCAAGGATTAGCAGTACCTGTTGCCAATGTGTTGGAGGGTCCTCAGGTGCAGTGGACAGCACTAACGCTTCGTTGGGATTTGCCCGTTTCTTTGTCTGACTACCATCTATGGGATTATTATCAACAAGCAATGCTGGTGTATGATTATTCATGGGAGATACAGCAGGTCCATTGAATTCAACATCAAACCAAAATGCAAACCCATGCAGTGGAGCTGGAAATCATGGAAACATACATAAAACTTGAATTAAATAAAGAAAAATCGAAAAGAGTGGCAAGTAATGTCTACTAAAAATATTAAAGAGAAATGACCTCCAAAAGCATGTAAAAAGCTCCAGAAATGAAATCTATGGTAAAAAGAGACTGAAACAATGTGGTTGACAGGCATAATGATTTTTGGGCTCGCAAAATAAAACACACTAAAAAGTGCTGATGTTCAGAAGACTAAACATAAACAGGCTTGCCAGATTCTATCTGGATGACGAAGATGAAATGATTACAGATCTTGTGAGTGTAAGGTTAAAGAGAAAATCTAGTGAACCAATGACAAGAATTGAAAATATGTAAATATATAAATATGCGTACAAACACAGAGAGAGAGAGAGAGAGATTACCTCTCATCATTGATTTGAACTTATATTCAGTTGTAACAGATTCTAGCTCATGAATTGTAATTTTATAGCAGTCAACACGCTTTACCTGTAAACAGTTGGACAAATTAAAATTTCAAAGCTTAATGTCAATGACTTCATCATAAGGAAAATAATAATAATAATAATTTCAGAGCATATATGTACTTGCTAACATACGCCATAATGACGGATTTATCACTCTTCCCGCTTTTATGGACAAAAGTATCTTTTCTTCTGGCCTTTGCTTAACAACCTATGTGAGAGCAGTTTCGTATTTTCATAATATCACTTTATTCCTTCATAGGTCCACTAGTTCCTGACCGAAATCAGAAATATGAACATAAAGTTCAATTGTGTTTTCATGCCAAATTATTAAAAAAGGCAAAGTGGAATAGAACATGAAATCTTACAGCTGTTGTGATGACCAAACCTCCATTTCTGGGCATACAAGTCTCAACAAGAATTTTAGACATCATTTCATGGACTCCAAAACAAGAAAGGGCATATTAGACAAAAATCCCCTCAAGGATTGAGAAATACAAGGGACTTCCTCCTATTTGTAAAAGTGAAACTCTGTCCCTTGGCTACAATTTTTTTCCTTGATTTGTTTGCCATCTTTTTTCTTTTGATGAATAATAAAACTTCATTAAATAAAAAGAAAGAACAGTATACTGGTAATATACTTGAGGTACACAACGGTCAAGCTCGTAAAGAGCAAAACCCTAAAAAATGAAAAATCGATTAGCAAGAGATAGAACCGCAACCAGTCACCGCACTCAAATAACATACGCAAAAATATGAGCTTAATCTCAATATAGGACCGCTCACAATCCTCAAAATTACGCCCATTTCCCTCCCTTGATTAGTTTGCCATCTAGTAGCCATTACTTGAGGTTATTTTGGATGGGAATTTAATTTGAAAAAAGAATATCCTGTCACACTTTGTACAGGCATGTAAGTGGTAGTAAGGGTGTATCTGCTATATGGATCATCAAAAACCCCAAGGGTGGAGTGTTGTTTCTGAAAAAAGGAGGTAAGCCCCTGACACTTCTTTGAGCCGCTTGGGAGCTTTGCATAATTTACCCAAAAAGAAAGCACTAGTTACCACAACTCACTTGCCACTGTACAATGTAGCAAGAGATGGCCAACTATCTAACCACTACCCTTATACATGCATCACAAACCCACACAAAAATCCTTTTCTTTCAGAGTTTATCATTATTAACCATCATAATCTTGCCCAAAAGGTCTTCAATGCCAAGCAAGAAAGAAGTTCCATGAAGACTTTGCAGAATAGATACTCTTCCAAGGGAACCCTACTCCAGAAGACCCTCTCATAATGAAGTCATAATCTTATGAAGAGAACAAAAATCAAACTTTTCATGGTTAACCTCCAACTCTATTCTCTCCTATGCCTGAAGGTTAATCAGTTTACGTGGTAACTGCTTTCCGACTCTCAATTAAGAATTTAGTATAAGTTCACGTTATAGGGTCTAGAGCAAAGTATTTAACAGTTACATAATAGTATGTGAAGGGATTTTAGGCCTTAGCTAGTCTACGAACAAAAGCAACACGAATTTTGGGTCTTCTCTGATATTATGTTCATTAGAATTAGAATTTATAAATAAAAAATGACCATGTTACTTTTGAATGAGTTCATATGACTTTTAATCTATCTTTTAGTGACTTCAGCACTTGGATTCTAACTGCTTGCAGCACTAATATTGGGACTGCATCACATAGGATAGACAAGCAGTTCACATATATGAATTTCTAGATAGAAGTAAATATAAGAAATCTTAAAAAATAATTTAGCAAGTTTTTTTTTATATTTAAAATAACAAAATTTTTTCTAAAATGTCAGCAGAAAGTTTGAATTAAATAGGCAACAAATTAATTAAATCTAGAACTACAATGAGAAGACTCACCATATGTGGCCATGTCAAAACGTTCTCACCCGTTATTGTCTCCACACATGGCTCCTCAAATGCACACTGTTTTGCTAATGGCAACATGGCAGACACTGTATCCAAATACAAAATATCATAATTGCTAGATCACAAATAACTAAAAGATACTTACCTATGAGAAAGAAACAGTTAAAAACAACAGCCAAAACCATATGTACAATGTCTCAAGAGAGGTTTATAGAGGATAAGTGCACTTCTTACAATTGAACTCTAGACACACCATTTGTACTATAATTCCATTTATTATGCTAACAAAACTTGGTATGACTAAATTTTATACTACAACAATTTAACACAAACACAAAAGGATACTGCCTATAGGATACGTTTGCAACCTTCACTTTTGGAAGTTGGGGGGCCTAGAATGCAAGCAGTTGCAAAATATATTGAGAATAAATGTCAATATCTATTTTCCAAGAGCAAAAGGCTCCACAAAGAATATAAGAAATCGTGATGCATGCTTAGTATGTCAATGGTGTAGGACAATCTAGACCTCAAAGAACTGTAACAGAACTACTAGTCAGCCACCAAATTGATGCAGTACAGCCTTTTAAAGATGGGAGTAAAGATGTGTAATGTCAAATAAGTTTGGCTTAGAGGTAGTATACAGGTTAGCAATGAACGGGATGTGGTTTAACAGTAAAATATGGATAAAGACGCCATGACAATAGAAACAGAGCGAATATAACATAAATTGCAGAGTTTTTTTGCATGAAAGAATTCAACTAATAGGCACTAAGAAATTCTCTTTGTGGACACAGTAAACAATCAAATCTCTAGCTTGTGAGTAGTGTTTTACGCCTACATCTACAAGTAAAATTGTGACATAAAGGTATTGTGTTATAATAATGATTAAGAAGGTCATGTTAGTTAGTATGATGTGTACTCACTATCAATTCCATAAACATTGCGCCAGAAATCAATGCTTTCACTGTATCTGTCAGGGTGTGTAACAGGTGCCATGTACAACTGCAAGCAGTACAAAAGCATTGTAAAAACAAATTACTTTTTAGTAAATGTCAATTTCTACAAACTACAACTCAATAAGGCCCTAATCCAATGATTGTCAATGAATGAAATTTAAGGCAGCACAAGTATTGCAAATGTCCTCAATAATACAGGACTATATTAACTATAAGACAAGAAAGAAAAGATACCGATGCAGTTGAAGGAAGTATAAGACCTCCAGGCTTTAGCCAGCGATCTCTTGCTGTAATCACACTTCCCAGCATACTCTACAATAATAAGCAAGTACATTAGAAGTAAGAAAATGGTCAATCTATTATCAAAAGGTTAGAAACCACTTTTTTCTTTTTGATAACATAGGAGACCTTCACTTAGAGAGTTGCACGTCGCAGAGCATACTATGCAACAATCCTCACTGCTATCAAACTCCTACGGACAACTGACTCCACCTGCCAGAACCAGTTGTCGGGTAATCTAGGGGCATTCACCCCTGATGGGCTAAACAATAGAAACTACAAAATATACCGACGTATCAATGTATTCCTGGTCATTCTTAATGTGTTGCACCAATGTTTCAATATAAATCCAACACACACAGTTCTATAATCACCTCATAGAGAAGCATGTAGCCCATCCACTCGGAAATTATAACATCAACCTCCTCATCTATTTCAACATCCTGCAGACATCAGAATCTGAGTTTATAGAAATCATAAATCTAAAATACTATCTTGCAAGAGCGGATTAGTTTGGGCAAGCAGGAAAGGAAATACATTACTTTTTTTTTTTATCGGTTGTTAGCCCAAAAAGGAGATACATTACTACGATGTGTGGAAAGTATAAATGAGAATACCATAGAAATTACTTCCATATTGTTTTCTTGTTTTTGATACTGGAGCCTAGTCTAATATCTCTATCTCTATCTCCCCCTCCTCCCCTCCCCCCACAAAATACTTAATACTACCACCTTCTAATATATTTTACTTATTCATAATTCTAGCAACTCCTGTCAAGGTTTAACTTAAAACCCAGGCCTCCCTAGCATACAGTTAAGAGTTTATGGCCCCTATTAAAATGTACAGCTTTTTCATAACACATCAATACCTACACAAACTCAAATTTAGCAAGTTTGTCTACCTATTCTAGCCACCACCCACAAGTGGCCTTTATACTAAATGGTATCTCCCCCCTTGTAAACAAAGGGTGGAGAGTGAGGTCATGGCTTCAATCCATAAGGATGCATGAGTTGTATCTACCTCCCAATAAAAAGTTTAGCTACCACACCTTTTTTTTCCCTCACAAAAACACCTTAGGACCTGTCTGATTCCACTTACTTAATCTTGATCTTTCAAATTCCAAAGGTCAAGGTCAACATTCAGCTTTCAAACAAGGTATGACTTCATAGATGCCAACAAATTATATAATAATAAATAATATAAACATGCATTTAATAGCAAGATCATTCAGTCATATAATGAAAACTCAAAACCCTTTTTATAGAATAGGCAATGCATTAGTTTGTTTAGAAAAGCCTACCTCAACCCGTCCATGCAATACAATGACTGTGTCAGATAAATTATTGGCTTTCACAACTTCATTTGCCTGCCACAAGAGAAAGAGATCAATCCAAATCCAAACCTCAAGATCTTTTTTTTTTTTCCCGCTAAGTAAATGACTTTATTGAAACACCCAAGCTAGGAAAACAAAATAGGAGTAAACTTCCCCTCAGCCAAACCCTTAAGAACAAGGGATACAGCGGAGTTGGGAAAGGATCTGAAGCAATTACACAGGAAGCTCAAAGCAAAACAGCCAGCAAAGAAAACAAACAAAACAAGATAAACTAAATCAGGAAAAAAAAAAGAAAAAAAGAACACTACAGGAGACTTGCAGACTGCAAGGCATCAAGAGCTACAGCAATGAGACTTGTCCAAATCAACAAATGGCAATCAGGCAAAACACCAACCAAGCAAGAAATAAAGAAGGCGAATCGGGTTGTCCATGGAAACCAAGACCATGTGATTCTAGAGGTGCACTCAAGATCCATTTCTATATATTAATGATACATACAATCAAATTCTCCAGTCAGATGCTCATTGCATCAAAAAATGAAAATATGAAAAGACATTATAAATACACACTGTTGCCAATCATCAAGATTATTTATGAAAGAGAGACAACAAGAACTAAACACCCCCCCCCCCCCCCCCCCCCCTTTCTTCAAGTAGAAGGAAAAGGAAGGGAAGAACATATATGTCAAGAAGCAACAGAACTAATGCCATATTACCCATATCTTGAGAAACAACATTTACGCAAAATATGAGCATTGTAATAAGAATAACAAGATGAAACCAGTTATAAGCAGTACTACCACAAAATACCTGCAATGCAATCTCGCTTGCATCAACTGCATATACCTGGTAACAACAAAACCAATTGAAATATTTCATACATCTTAAAGATTTATAATTTCATATGACAGGAATTGGAAGAAATTTACACAGAAAAACAATCATTAACATCACCTGAAGAAAGGGGGAAAGGAGCAACACTCAAGTCCTTACAAAATGAGAAACCAATATATTGCCTCCCCATGGCAAGATGAAATGTAGTATTAATGTTTACAAATTAAGAGGACAGTTCAAGAAATGACAGATAGTAATAGATGTTTAATTCGGTTGGAAAGGATTGTTCAATTGCCATAAAAATTCTAATATGTAATGCAGCTCCTCTTTGCCTTTATGTGGGCAATTTGGAAAGAGAGGAAAAATCATACTTATGATGGTGTTGGGAAGTCCTCGGTTGAGATCAAATATGTTTTCTTGTGTTCTTTGCATGAACGGACTTCTTTTTTTTTTTGGGGGGGGGGGGGGGGGGGGGGGGTGGTCTTGTGATTCTTTTGTTGATTTTGTGGATCTCTTAAATCTTAGGTTCTCATTCTTTAGAGGATTCTCTTGTACACCCCATGTGTATATGAGTTTTTTTCTTTTACTAATAAAATTTCTTATCGCTCATTAAAAAGAATATATTTCAAGAAATGACAAAATCTTCTTAACAAGCTATAAAGCACACGTACTTCTAAAATGGTGCCGTATCCATACCGGATACTTATTAGGTATTGGTACCCCTTGGGTATTTTTGCATGAGTACCCTAGGAGTACCCAAAAAAAAAAAAACACTTCATCAAATAAGTATGAAATGGCTAATATTTTTTCATTAGTCTAACTTTCAATCAAACCTCTTGAACACTTATCTTTTATTTTATTTTGGTTTCAATATTGAACACTTCTTTTATTTAGTCTTTTGGATCTTGGTTTGTACTCTAACCACCATTTAATGGTAATAGATGTATTTTATTATCCATGATTGCTCTTAAATTCACATATGTTTAAGAAGATATGAAAAAATTAAGCATAACAATATATTAAAATAATATATTTAATAAATATACCCGCCGTACCCGTACTCTAACTTTTTAGGAATTGTCATACCGCCGTATCGTACCGGTACCCGAAAATGTACTCGTGCTTCATAGTTAACAAGTCTATTTTTTCACTCAAATTCTAACTAGTAAATTGAAATAACAATAGGGAAACAAATCCACACTCTGGTTCAAGAAAGTCAGATTTTTCATTCAAAAAGCCATATGGGCAAAATAGAACAATCTTAGGTAATCCATAATTGAGAGGTTGAAAGAAGTAGTTTGCAAGCATTATACACATAGCTGCGGGGTTTGAGCTATCCAGCCCAGTAGTACCAGCACCCTCTGTAGTGTGTCTGGGGTTAGAACCCCCCCTACTATGTTTTAGCCAAAAAAAATCACATTGCTGCTACTACAATTTAGAACAGCCATACCACATCAAACAAATTTTTTTTTTTTTTATTTGTACGTTATGCATGCATCCGATTAGTCTTGAACTCATGATCTCACCCTTCATCTTGCTCTTACAAGGGAAGGTGTCATTTGAAATAGAGCTCATTGGCATACCACCTTAAACAAATATTATATACATGTGATAGTCTCAATATTCAAAGTCCACGATAAAACATCATTCTGAAGCAATTATCACCATCAACAGATTTTCCACATGAACAAATCTAGGCAAGTCTCTGCCTGCCTCTAAAAAATACCTACCGTGCATTAATTTATGTTCTGAAAGACCAGACAACCAATTTTAATTTAAGTAATTTCCTAGTATGCAAATTGTTGCAACATCGAATATAATTGACATGAAAATGTTGAGATATTATTCACATGATATTTTGCGTGTTCAACATACTGCATTCTTTTTCTTCTTAGTTTATTGATATACAAGTTAAAATTGTTTGAAATTTGACTTCAGACATTACTAAACACAACATTACACACTTTTTTCACAAAACATTTTCCAAACGTCAAATACATTGTAGCGAATCTTCTTATATAATTTTGTTGAATATATAGAAGCACATTAAGCATATTTTAAACATTTAACATATATCAACTCCAAGAGAGCTTACCCGTTTTGCACCAGCCTGAGCACAAAATATCGAAAGAATGCCCGTGCCACAACCAACATCCACTACAACCTGTAAGCATGATGGCATTAAGGAAGTTGCAAGTGAACAATAAGCTGTGATTACTTTCAATCCATGCAGACTACCATGCTAAAAAAATTAAGATTATGAAGGCCCATTGTGGTATATTCATATAACAAAAATAATGTGCATATATATATATATTAAAGTATTTGATAATCTGAGATTATACACCTTACCAAAATATTTGATCAAATCAAGTAATTGATCTAAATATACTAAGCCAAATGTATTACTCCTCACATGTACATGTAAAAATGCTTTTGCATAAGAATTCACAAATCATTTCATTTTTTATATATTTCATTTCATAACTGAGATTACACGATCTTTATTACTTTGCCTGCAATAGCGCTCTGATGCTGCATGATTGCCGCCCTATAAGTTTCAGTCCGTACACGATCCTGTATATTTCAAAGAAAAATGAGATATTACCATGGCTGCAAAATAGCATCAGCATGTCAAAACAATTAGATGATAGCCATAGATCGTAGCTTAACTCCCCACAGTCAAAGACTCACATTAATTCTTCTATAAATATAAGCAAACCCAAGTATTACGAAAGACAATAAAACACTGATAGAAAATAATAAAAATGCATTCAAGCAGAACCCACCACTAGCAAGAACTCAGAGGCAGTTATGACATGCTTCCCAACATCCCCCAAATAAAGGACAGCCATTTCAATTAAAAAAATAAAAAGAAAAAGCCCAGGTCATTTTATATAGAGTGTCATTCATTTCCCACTTGTGATGCCATTTGAACACTCTAGGAGCAATTTTATGTCTCGAGCTTGCTTCTAGAAAGTTTCTAAGACGTATAAGCATATTGTTTTGTTCTAGTGTGTATACAAGCAGAGAGAGAGAGAGAGAGAGAGAGAGAGAGAGAGAGAGAGAGAGAAGGATATTGACATGAAAAGAATATGATTTGCAGTAAGTGGTATCACACCATTTTGTTCTAAAATATAATTAATTGAACACTAGTAAGAATGACATACACTTCATTGTCTTCATCATACACTGTGATACACATAGATACCCACAAACATGATCTGCAGATTTTCCAAGCAAACAGGCTATTCTAAATTGAAACTCCAATATAAAAAGCTTTTTTTCTTTTTTTTTTAATGGATAAGTTACATTAGCAGCCGGTGGGTCTTGAACCCACACCCTCATCCTCACAATCTAAGCACTTAGCACCCAACACCCAACTACTTGGGCTCAACAACATTGTCATTCATTCATAAAGCAAAAATAAACCGAAAATCCCAGAAACAAAATCAATGAATAAGCATACACCCGCATTTAAATTGAAGCTCAAAAACAAGATCAAATCACACCAAAAAAAAAAAAAACCATAACGTACACATGTGTTGTTGTGTGTGCATGTTCCAAATACTTGGCCCCACATATATAATAATGTAGTTTTCATACAAAATATAAAAAATTATTTAATAATGTAATTTTCATAAAGAAACAAAAAAAAAAAAAAAAACAATTCATAGCTAATAAAATTTTTTTTTGATGAATAATAAGAAAATCCATTAGAAAGAAAACAGTATACTAGAAGTATACTTCAGTACAAAAATCAAGGAGACCTTAGGGAGCAAAGCTCTAGGAACTCCAGAAAAGAAAGACAAGGGTGAATCCCCCACCCAGCTACCCAATCAAAAAGAGAACGTAAGAAAAAATACTTAATCTCCACATAGGACACATAGCTAATAAAAATCAACACAAGAAATTAATCTAAATACATAAAGTTTAACATGTAATTTGATTACTCAAAATAAATTGAGAAAATAACTCAATGTAAAAGTGTTGAGTATAATATACCTTAAAGTTGTATACGCCCATCAGGTGCCCTGATTGATTGTATAAAATTATGTAGAAGTTAATCTTTCTTTCTGATGCCAATCATTCTCCACTTAAAACCTTTCCTATGTTATTGCTTTGATATTATTTGTTGCTTTTATTTGGGAATGCTGTTAGTTTGTTATGGACACTTGTACATCTAGTATTGGGTGTACCTTTGTTAGTTATTTTCTGTTTTGTTGTAAAGGGAATATAGTCCCTCGGGTTGGAAGGGAGAGGGGTTGATAATTTGTGAAAGTTTATGAATTGAATAGTAATCACCTTGAGAGATTGAGTTTCTCTCTCAGGGGTCTATCATTTTCCTAGTATTGTAACTTAGTTTACATCAATTGGTATCAGAGCACAGTTGTGCGTACCTTGTAGCTGGAATCCGTAGTCTTTCTTGAGTCTTGATCACCTGAGAGTTCTTGATTCCACCGGAAAGCTCCAAGAATGGCACCGATGCGTGGGAACAAAAACAAGAACAAGGTTCTTGAAGAAATCGAAACCGTACCAGAAGAACCACAAACCTCAAAAGATGCTGAGCTTGAAGCCTTGAGGAAGGAGGTGGAAACCCTCACCGAGGCATTGCGAAGTCAACAGTGGCGTGATCGAGAGGAGGAGTCCGATTTCGAGAACCCATTCGCGAAACAGGACCATCGCTTTCAAGAATGGGGACGCCACCATGCACGAACCACCACTGGCGGCTCACGGCGTGGGAGAGAACCAACCGATCTACGGTTCACCATGCCCGGAGCTCACAAACACCCAAACCCACATGATTTTCACAGCGAACCCACTGAAGAAGACGTGGGTTTTGAAGACCATCGTGGGTTGACCCACGAGTCAGCACGTGCACCGCGCATGGCCCAAATAAGGACCAACCCAGTCCTTGACCCGTTTCGAATTGGGCCGAATCCAAGCCCAGGCCAATACGCAGAGAAGCATCGGAGCTTAGGGCTTGATCGAGCCCCTTTTGCTCGAGATCGAGATCGCCGGAACCAGAACCACCCATTTCCCCATGAACCCAGTGGTTATGATCGGAATCTTCACCGGCAACAAACCTTCGATCGTGATCTGCACCACCCTCATGGAGTTGATCACGGCTTCGATCGCGAGCCACGCCAGGGTCACGGCTTCAACCGCGAACCACCCCCTTTTCAGGAGTTCGGCTTCAATCCTCACCGTGACACGCACCCACCACTTGGGTTTGGCCGAGCACCACAGCAACACCATCAGGGGTTTGACAGACCCCCTCCACTAAACCGCATGGGTCATGGGCACGGGGTTGATTGGCCACCGGCACCGTTTCGTGAGCAACCCACCACGGACTCACGGTGGGAGAGTAATTTTCGTCTGGAATTTCCTGAGTTCCATGGAGGTGTCAACCCCGAAGAGTTCGTGGACTGGCTGAGCACAGTGGAAAGAGTCTTTGAGTATTATGAAGTTCCTGAACAAAAGAAGACCAAGCTTGTGGGTGTTAAGCTTCGTGGGAGAGCATCAGCTTGGTGGGAACAGGTTCAAGTCCACCGATTACGTCGAGGCAAACCCAAGGTACAAGAATGGGCCAAGATGAAGAAGAAGCTGTCTGCTCAGTTCCTTCCACACAATTATGCTCAACAATTGTATCAATCACTCCACACCCTTAGGCAAACAGGACTTGTGGAAGAGTATGGGGATCGATTTTACCAATTGATTGCGAGGATTGATTTAATGGAGACGGAGGAGCAAACGGTAGCTCGTTTCATCAGTGGGCTTAAGCTGAACATCCAGGATCAGCTCGTGTTCCATACTTGTTGGACTTTGTCCCAAGCTTACAATCGAGCACTCATGGTGGAGAAGCAATTGGCCAGGAGATCAATGGCACCAAGCTACGGGTCTAGAACCAACAGTCAAGCACCAACAACCTCAACTCAGACCAAACCATGGTCTCAAGACCAAACCAGCAAACCAAGCACTCAAGGCAGCCCCAATGTTTACAAGTCAGCCCCAAGAAACAGCAATGTGAGTGGTTTTAAGTGTTTCAAGTGTGGTGAGGTGGGCCACAAAGCAAATGAGTGCAACAAACCCTTGTTGTCTAGGGGTAGAGCTCTTATGCTTGAGGATGTTGTTGAGATAGAGGATGTTGTCGAGTCGGATGATGAAGAGTTGGTTGGGGGTGACAATGAGGAAGAAGAAGGAGTGGTGCTAGTCATGAAGAAGACTTTGTTGACACCAAGGAAGGAGGAAGAAGATGAATGGCTGCGGGATAATATCTTCCATTCCACATGTAGCATATTGGGCAAGGTTTGCCAATTGGTCATTGATGGCGGCTCATGTGAAAACGTAGTGAGCCAAGAAGCCGTGAATAAGCTTGGGCTCAAAACGGAAGAACACCCTCACCCATACAAGTTGTCGTGGCTTAAGAAGGGAGGAGAGATCAAAGTCACAAGGAGGTGCATGGTTCCCTTTTCCATCCGAAAGAAGTATGAGGACGTTGTAAGCTGTGACGTGGTTCCTATGGATGTGTGTCATCTCCTACTTGGAAGACCATGGCAATATGATCGGGACACTTGCCACAATGGGAGGAACAACACTTATAGCTTGAAGCTCAAAGGAAAGAAGATCACCTTGCTGCCCATGAAGCATCAGGTAATCCTTAAACCTCAAAAGCTTGAAACCTTACTTTCCACAAAAACATTTATATGTGATAGCTTAGAGCTTGGTTGTGCATACATGTTGGTGGCTGATTTGTGTGTAGCCCATGGTGGAAATGGGGTGGGAGAAAGTGTGGGTGTAGTTCCTAGAGCTATCAAAGAGCTACTAGAGGAGTTTGCGGATTGTACACCAATTGATTTACCTTTAGGCTTACCACCAATGAGGGACATACAACATGTAGTTGACCTGATACCTGGGGCTTCGTTACCTAATAGGGCAGCCTATAGAATGACCCCTAAAGAGAAAGAAGAGCTTCACCGTCAAGTCCAAGAACTTTTGGACAAGGGGTACATTCGGCATAGTATTAGTCCATGTGCTGTCCCGGCACTCCTAACACCCAAGAAGGATGGTTCTTGGAGGATGTGTATTGACTCAAGAGCCATCAACAAGATTACCATCAAGTACCGGTTTCCAATACCTCGATTAGATGATATGTTGGACAACTTAGCCGGTTCCAAGATCTTTTCTAAGGTGGATCTTACGGAGTGGGTACCACCAAATTCGAATGCGACCCGGGGATGAATGGAAAACAGCCTTTAAAACCCACAATGGGCTTTTTGAATGGCTTGTGATGCCATTTGGGCTTACAAATGCCCCTAGCACTTTTATGAGGGTCATGAACCAATTCTTGCAACCATTGATCGGAGTTTGTGTTGTGGTGTATTTCGACGATATACTCATCTATTCTAAGACCTTGGAAGATCATGTTATGCATCTTAGGAGGGTATTTGAATTGTTGCGAGAAAAGAAGTTGTATGCCAATTTGAAGAAGTGCTCATTTTGTGTGAACTCCGTCACTTTCTTGGGTTACATTGTATCGGATGAGGGGATTTCCATGGATGAGGAGAAGAATTAGAGCCATCATGGAGTGGCCCATTCCAAAAACAGTGGGAGGAAGTGCGTAGCTTCCACGGCTTAGCCACGTTCTATAGACGGTTCGTCAAGGGGTTTAGCGCCATTGCTGCCCCATTGACCGATTGCCTAAAGAAAGACAATTTTGAGTGGGGAGAGTCCACCGAACTAGCCTTTAACACTCTCAAAACAGCCCTCACTACAGCCCCTATATTATCCTTACCCGACTTTGAGAAATTGTTTGAGATCGATTGTGATGCAAGTGGGGTTGGGATAGGTGGTGTCCTAAGCCAAGAGGGGAAGCCCATAGCCTATTTTAGTGAGAAGTTGAATGGCCCAAAACTCAATTACAGCACCTATGACTTAGAATTCTATGCCATTGTCCAAACCATCAAGCATTGGGCCTATTACCTTGCCTATAGAGAGTTCCTCCTAAACACCGACCATGAAGCCCTTAAACACTTAAATAGCCAACAAACACCTCAACAAAAGACATGGGAAATGGGTTAGTTACCTCCAACAATTCAACTTCTCCATAAGGCATAAATCGGGTTCACTCAACAAAGTGGCGGATGGGCTAAGTAGAAGGCAAAGCTTGCTAGTGATGATGCGTACTAATGTGAGTGGGTTTGAAGAGTTTAAGGAGAGCTACAAGGAGGATGGGAAGCAATGGTTGGTGGTTCAAGCACTACAACAAGGTAACCGGGTTGGTTTTCCAAATTATTGGTTGGAAGATGGGTATTTGTTCAAAGAAGGAAGGTTGTGTGTGCCAAATTGTTCACTTAGGCAGCAACTAGTGCTTGAGCATCACATTCAAGGGCATTTTGGTATAGATAAAACCCTTGGGCTATTGCAAAGAAACTATCATTGGCATGGGATGAAGAAAGATGTTGGTAAGCTAGTTAACTCTTGTGGAGTGTGTCAAAGAAGCAAAGGGGGAAGTTCCAATGCCGGATTGTACTTACCTTTGCCCGTGCCTAGCAAGCCTTGGGAGCATGTGAGTATGGACTTTGTTATGGGCTTGCCTCCTACATTGAGGAGATCCGACTCTATCATGGTGGTTGTAGATCGGTTTTCAAAAATGGCACATTTTGTTGCTTGTAAGAAAGTACATGATGCTTCTAGTATTGCGGGGCTATATTTCAAGGATATCTATAAGTTACATGGATTACCTTCATCTATTGTATCGGATAGGGATTCTAAGTTCTTGGCTCACTTTTGGAGGACTTTGTGGAAGAAGTTGGGTACAAATTTGAATTATAGCACCTCGTTTCATCCTCAAACCGATGGACAAACGGAAGTTGTTAACCGGAGCTTGGGAAGTCTATTACGTTGCTTGATCAAAGAGAACCCAAGAGAGTGGGAAGCTATTCTACCCTTAGCCGAGTTTGCTTTTAATGCCTCCATCAATAGGACCACTCAAAGCTCTCCATTTGAGGTGGTTTATGGTCTACAACCAGCTGGGGTGGCTGATTTGATATCTCTTCCATTGCCAACTAAGTCTAATTTGAAGGCATTGGACATGGTACAACACATGCAACAAGTACATAAAGGCGGTTCAACAAAAGATACAAGAAGCAAACGCCAAGTATAAGGCTCGGGTTGACCAAAGTAGGCGACAACTTCTCTTTGAAGAGGGTGATTTAGTGTGGGTTTATTTGCCCAAGGAAAGACAACCGGGTGGGCCTTACTCCAAGCTTCAAGACCGCAAGATTGGGCCTTGCAAGATTCTCCAAAAGGCTCAATGACAATGCATACAAAGTGGAGTTGCCATCCCATTTACAAACTTCAAATTCCTTCAATGTTCGACACTTTGGTTCCCTATGTGCATGGTGGAATTCCTACAACTTAACTTGGAGGCCAAGTTCTCAAAGAGGGAGGATTTGATGCCAATCATTCTCCACTTAAAACCTTTCCTATGTTATTGCTTTGATATTATTTGTTGCTTTTATTTGGGAATGCTGTTAGTTTGTTATGGACACTTGTACATCTAGTATTGGGTGTACCTTTGTTAGTTATTTTCTGTTTTGTTGTAAAGGGAATATAGTCCCTCGGGTTGGAAGGGAGAGGGGTTGATAATTTGTGAAAGTTTATGAATTGAATAGTAATCACCTTGAGAGATTGAGTTTCTCTCTCAGGGGTCTATCATTTTCCTAGTATTGTAACTTAGTTTACATCACTTTCTCTATTATTCTAATTATTAAAATTTTGTGTTTGGAGCAAAAACCTAGAGTTTGAAAGACTATTTTCAAGGGGTTTTTATTTTTATTTCTAAGGGAATATTTTCTATTTGTCAAGAGGGCAAACTAACATTTTATCCTATTAGACCTTTTGTTTCTTTTGTTTCTTCAGCTTCTTCTTCTCTCTTGAATTCTTCAATTCAAGCTTGCTTTTCTCCCACACAGATTGCTCATCTCTGTTGAGTAAGAACAGCTCGTTTGGATCTCTCTCTCTCTCTCTCTAAAAAAAATGAAAGGCTTTACTGAACGTTGTTCTTGAACCTTTGTGTGTGGAAGTGCATCCAACACAAGGGTTGACGCTATAGTCTAATCCTAGGCCTTGTTCGGCCAAAGAATCATTTCACACCGAATTTTACTCCGTTTGGTACAAATCAACCTTCAAGAACAATGCATTCGTGTGATTTTATAGCTTGGTGAGACCATTCCTAAACTTTGATTTAAGTTTCTATAAAGTGCATTCACAGAAAATATTTCCAACATGTACAAAAGCAAATATACAGAAAAAAGACACTAAAGAAGTGAAAGTTCATAAACAATTCTCACAACCCAGAACATAAAAAGGAGAAACATTCACAACCCACATCAAAATTGCACAATAAAACAAAACCCATATAGTCAAATAGACAAAAACTTAAAGTTTCTCATACCAAAAGATTACAAGAAAAGAAAAAAAACAGACCTTGATCATTTCTTCGTGGATGCCAACGTGAGCGTAGGAGTGAAAGTATGCCATGTCGAAATCGGAAGCCGGTTTCTGGTTCTGCTCAGAAACCCTAAAGCCAGAGGTACCAGCAGTAGCAGCAACACCACCATGGGCATCCCTCAAGTCACGTGACCTACTAGAGGCGCCACGAGCTCCCCTTCGAACTCGGTCCTTTTGAGTGTGAGTGTGAGTCGCTCCGAAATGCTTCTCTCCTTGACCATGTTGCTGCTGTGGGTGGTAGCCGTTACTGTGACCAGAGCTCGAATACATTGTTGCCTCCACTCGCTGTCTTTCTCACGCACCCAATTTTGAGACAGAAAGAAGTCTCAGTGGCGTTTTGTATTCTATACTTTATTTTTGTTGGGCTCCAGCCCAATAGAGTTTGGGTAACCAAAAGCAAAGGGTGAAAATAAAATAATTATAAGACTTACTGAGTATATTTGTTGATTACTATAAGTATGTGGGGGTGTACACAATACGGTTCGATACATTAGTGGGGTATTTTGACACCATATCGCAAGGTGCGGTATTCAAATACATTAGTTGGGCTGGTTTGGGCTTAGGTGAGTAGTTTGGCGTGAGTGGCAACTTAGATGAGCAGCAGTAAAGTCTGAACCTGAAGTTGAGCGTGAGCAGCATATTGAAGAGAGAAAGAGAGAGATTGAGAAATGAAATCATGAAAGTGAAACCCTAGACTTATTGAATATGCTTTTTCTATATATATATAGATGTGTGTGTGCGCAGGTGCGCACATGCCTATGAGATGTTGGAGAGAGAGCGCATCAGATCGATTACAGGGGAATGTTCTTATTCAGCTCAGCTTAGATGGTTATGGAGGAAAATTTGGAAGCTGGCTATCCCAGGAAAAATCAAACATTTCCTCTGGAGAGCATACCACGAGACTCTCCCCACAAACCATCAACTTCATAGGAGGAACATCCGTAGTAGCTCGCTTTGCTCTATCTGTGATCAGAAAGAAGAAACTACTTACCACGCTATTTGGCAGTGCCCCCTAGCGAGAAATACGTGGGCTTTGATCCATGGCCGGTTGCAAAAGCTATCGAACCAGGATGGGGAATTCTCTAGATTTCTGCAATGGATCTTTAAAGCTTTACCCAAGGAGGAGGTGGAAGACTGGGCTGTCACTGCTTGGTCCATATGGAATGCTCGTAATCGCTTTGTTCATGAAGACTGTCAAATACCTCCTCAAACCATTAGAGCAAACGCTTTGGCTATTCGTTCTGAGTTCAATCAGGCACGGCTCTCCTTCCAGCATTAATGCGCAGGATTTTGCCTTTACCGTGTCATGGTTAGATGTTTCTAAAGCTTTGTTGTTTTCTTTTGTGTTGGTTGTTTAGTCTATGTGTTGGTTCACTTGTTATCTGCTTGTGAAGACGGTCTAAACCGTTCCTAGCTTGATACGAGGCTCCTGTTACTGGGAGTCCTCTTTTATACTTGTAAGTTTTCTGGTTTTCTTCAATAAAGATTCTCTATCTTCAAATCAAAAAAAAAAAAAAAGGTGCGCACATGCATTACAGTTTAACAGTTTTGAAAAATGAATCTTTCACCCAATAATCATATTGCAAAATAGGCAAACAAAAATTAACCGAACCACAATGCAAACCATAAATTCACCTTTTTAAATTACACTTGATATCTATTACATACACATTAAAAAATCTTGTATGTGAACACCAAATATAGTTTAGTAATAGGATGAGTCATAATATACCTTAAAATCTCATGACAACGAATTTCTTTAAGATCATTGGACATGTTAATTACCTAATGGATGTGGATTTTTTTTGGAAAATAATATTATTTTAATATTAATTATGTAAAATAGTAATGTTTTGATATTATTTGTAAGAATAGCCTTTTTTTAAAATCGTGTTTCCATTACACGATTTTAAGAGCCAAAATCGTGTCTTGGAGACACGATTTCAAAGTGGTATTCTAAAAAAAAAAAAAAAAATTTCAACTCAGGAGCTACGTAACCCTAAAATCGTGGGTTTAAGACACGATTTCAACATTAAAATCGTGTTTCCAAAACATGATTTTAAAATAAGGCTATTTTACTAATTTATTTCAAAACAATAACAATTTAATAAATTAATTTTAAAACAATATTTTTTGGCAAATTCACTCAATGGATGTGGGATAGGGGACTATATTTAGTCGGATGAAATTTTAAATACACATGTTATAAAAAAAATAAAAAAAATTATTGATTAAATTGTATTTACTTAGTTGACCTTTTAGATTTGAATAAGTGTTTAGTGAAACTTTTGGTGACAAAGATACGACTAATGATTCACCTCAATGGATTTTTGGCACCTAAATAAGTCACAAGTGTAATTCATCTAATTTTAATAAGAGTCCAAATTAATTAAAATGATTTTGAAATTATAAGATTGACACAATGCAATTGAAAAGGTAATTTTCGTTTTGTATGAGATTATTTCAACGTTTTCGTTATTCGTGGAAAAAAAAAAGAGAGTAAATGGGGACCATTTATTTGAATCGGACGGACCAGATTGAGCTATATTCATGGGCGAGGATAATATACCCACGCAATCCAAACCGACCTAAAATTAATTTTCATTTCTTCACTTCACAGCCCTAATTTCGTTTCCAAAAATCTCAAAACCCTATTTTTGTTTTTACTCCAAAACCCTAACTTTCAGTCTCTCTAATCAGATTTAGGTATAGGCTAGGGTTTCTTCGAAATCGAAATTCGAAACTTCCAACAATGGACCCCGAGATCGCCAAGACTCAGGAAGAACGGAAGCGAATGGAGCAGCAATTGGCCTCCATGAACTCCGTCACCTTCGACACCGATCTCTACGGCGGAAACGACCGCGACTCTTATGTCACGTCCATCCCCGTCAACGAGGACGAAGAGAACCTCCTCGATTCCATGATAGACAACGAGGTCGCTCGCAAATTGGCCTCCTATACTGCTCCCAAGTCACTCCTCAAAGAGATGCCTAGGGGAACTGATGAGAACGACGACGTTTTTGGCGGTGCAGGGTTCAAGAAGCCGCAGCGAATCATCGACCGCGAGGACGATTATCGCAAGCGGAGGCTGAATCGAGTAATATCGCCGGAGAGGCACGATGCCTTTGCCGCCGGTGAGAAGACTCCGGACCCCTCGGTTAGGACTTATGCCGATGTGATGAGAGAAGAGGCGTTGAAGAGAGAGAAGGAAGAGACTCTGAAACTCATTGCGAAGAAGAAGAAGCAGGAAGAAGAGGATGCAGCTAATGGTGTTGAGTCTGATAAGTCTTCGGACTCCGCCGGTGCTCCGAAGAGGAGGAACAGGTGGGACCAATCGCAGGACGATGGGTCTGCTGCAGCTAAGAAGGCTAAGACGACGTCAGATTGGGACTTGCCGGATACCACTCCGGGGCGGTGGGATGCCACTCCGACTCCCGGGAGATTGGGCGATGCAACACCGTCTGCTTCCGTTGGGAGGAGGAATAGGTGGGATGAGACGCCGACACCCGGGAGAGTGGTGGATTCAGATGCAACACCCCATGCTGGTGGGGCCACTCCAGGTGCCACACCGGCAGGTATGACTTGGGATGCCACGCCTAAGCTATCGGGTATGGCCACACCGACCCCAAAACGGCAGAGGTCAAGGTGGGATGAGACGCCGGCTACCATGGGCAGTGCAACCCCAATGGCTGGGGCTACGCCGGCTGCTGTGTCGTTTACACCCGGTGTTACTCCTGTTGGAGGGGTTGAACTTGCGACCCCAACTCCTGGGGCGATTAATTTGCGTGGAGCAATTACACCGGAGCAGTATAATTTGTTGAGGTGGGAGAAGGATATTGAGGAGAGGAACCGGCCATTGACGGATGATGAGTTGGATTCCATGTTTCCACAAGAGGGGTATAAGATTTTGGAGCCACCAGCGTCGTATGTGCCTATTAGAACTCCGGCAAGGAAGTTGCTTGCAACCCCTACTCCGTTGGGGACTCCACTGTATTCCATTCCTGAAGAGAATCGTGGGCAGCAGTTTGATGTGCCCAAGGAAGCACCTGGTGGCTTGCCATTCATGAAGCCCGAGGATTACCAGTACTTTGGGGCATTGTTGAATGAGGATGATGAGGAGGAATTGACCCCTGATGAGCAGAAAGAGCGGAAGATCATGAAGCTTCTGCTTAAGGTTAAGAATGGGACACCACCACAGAGAAAAACAGCTTTGCGGCAGCTTACTGATAAGGCTAGAGAGTTTGGGGCTGGCCCATTGTTTAACCGGATTCTGCCTTTGCTTATGCAACCCACTCTGGAGGACCAGGAGAGGCATCTTTTGGTGAAGGTAATTGACAGGGTGCTTTACAAGCTTGATGAGCTGGTACGTCCTTATGTTCATAAGATTCTTGTTGTGATTGAGCCCTTGTTGATTGATGAGGATTATTATGCACGTGTTGAGGGGAGAGAGATTATTTCTAATCTTAGTAAAGCTGCTGGCTTGGCTACCATGATTGCTGCTATGCGTCCGGATATTGATAATATTGATGAATATGTGAGGAACACGACTGCTAGAGCTTTCAGTGTGGTTGCTTCTGCTCTTGGGATTCCTGCTCTCTTGCCCTTCTTGAAGGCCGTGTGTCAGAGTAAGAAATCGTGGCAAGCTCGGCATACTGGGATTAAGATTGTCCAGCAGATTGCCATTTTGATTGGTTGTGCTGTGCTTCCTCATCTGAGGTCCCTCGTGGAAATCATAGAGCATGGTCTGCTTGATGAGAATCAGAAGGTGAGGACAATTACTGCATTGTCTCTGGCTGCTCTTGCTGAGGCTGCTGCCCCTTATGGTATTGAGAGCTTTGACTCCGTGTTGAAGCCTTTGTGGAAGGGGATCAGGTCACACCGTGGGAAAGTGTTGGCCGCATTCTTGAAGGCTATCGGTTTTATCATTCCACTTATGGATGCGCTGTATGCTAGTTACTATACTAAGGAAGTGATGGTCATTCTGATTCGTGAGTTTCAGTCACCAGATGAAGAAATGAAGAAGATTGTTCTGAAGGTTGTAAAGCAGTGTGTGAGTACGGAGGGTGTGGAGTCTGATTACATTCGCAGTGATATACTTCCAGAATTCTTTAGGAATTTCTGGGTCAGGAGGATGGCTCTGGATAGGAGAAACTATAGGCAACTTGTGGAAACAACGGTGGAGATAGCAAACAAAGTTGGTGTTGCTGATATAGTAGGGAGAATTGTTGAGGATCTTAAAGATGAGAGTGAACCTTACAGACGAATGGTTATGGAAACCATCGAGAAGGTGGTTACAAATTTGGGTGCATCTGATATTGATGCTCGGTTAGAGGAGCTTCTTATTGATGGAATCCTTTATGCCTTCCAAGAGCAGACCAGTGATGATGCCAATGTGATGCTTAATGGGTTTGGTGCGGTTGTGAATGCACTTGGGCAGAGAGTGAAACCATACCTACCCCAGATTTGTGGTACCATTAAATGGAGGTTGAATAACAAGAGTGCAAAGGTGAGACAGCAAGCAGCTGATCTCATTTCAAGGATTGCTGTTGTCATGAAGCAGTGCCAAGAGGAACAACTGATGGGTCATCTTGGTGTTGTCTTGTATGAGTATCTGGGAGAAGAATATCCTGAAGTTCTGGGATCGATTTTGGGAGCTTTGAAGGCAATTGTCAATGTTATTGGTATGACAAAGATGACTCCTCCTATAAAGGATTTGCTCCCTAGATTGACACCAATTTTGAAGAATAGGCATGAGAAAGTGCAGGAGAACTGCATTGACCTTGTTGGACGAATTGCTGACCGTGGTGCTGAGTTTGTTCCGGCAAGAGAGTGGATGAGGATTTGCTTTGAACTTCTTGAGATGCTTAAAGCCCACAAGAAAGGTATTCGGCGAGCCACGGTGAACACCTTTGGATACATTGCCAAAGCCATTGGACCACAGGATGTCCTGGCTACCTTGTTGAATAATCTCAAGGTGCAAGAGCGGCAGAACCGTGTGTGCACGACTGTGGCAATTGCCATAGTTGCAGAAACCTGTTCTCCCTTTACAGTGCTGCCAGCTTTGATGAATGAGTATCGTGTGCCAGAGCTTAATGTGCAGAATGGTGTCTTGAAATCCCTCTCTTTTCTGTTTGAGTACATTGGTGAAATGGGAAAAGACTACATCTATGCTGTGACCCCATTACTTGAGGATGCTCTCATGGATAGGGATTTGGTTCATAGGCAGACTGCAGCTTCTGCTGTTAAGCACATGGCTTTGGGGGTTGCTGGTTTGGGTTGTGAGGATGCTTTAGTCCACTTGCTGAACTATGTGTGGCCAAACATTTTTGAAACTTCCCCTCACGTGATAAATGCTGTCATGGAAGCCATTGAAGGAATGAGGGTGGCCTTGGGTGCTGCTGTTGTGCTAAACTACTGCCTTCAAGGCCTATTCCATCCTGCCCGTAAGGTTAGGGAGGTCTACTGGAAGATTTATAACTCACTGTATATTGGAGCACAAGATGCACTTGTGGCAGCTTATCCTGTGCTGGAGGACGAGCAGCACAACGTATACCGTAGGCCTGAGTTAATGATGTTTGTCTGAAGTGCAGTTTCATTGTACCTTAGAGGGCAGAGGGAATCACATGGGGACTGATGTTATTATGATAGGCAATTTACTTCTCTTGGCTGATGTAGTTTGTTTAAATCAGTATGTTCATTTAACTATATTGACTCTCTATTATGTCTCTGTGGGGGTACTTCCACCTTGTTTGCTTCTTAAATAATCTGCTATGTATGTAGGAGTACTCCAACGCATTGTTATGAATTCTCATACTTATCATGTGGTCTCCTTTTTGGTGTTTGATTAGATTTAAGTATCAAGAATTGCTTGCTTTTGTTTTTCTCATATTGCTGCACAAGAATGTTCACTGGAAATAATAGATAATTACTAGTTCTGGTTGTGACAGGCATGAATCTGAGACTAAGGATTTTATCACACTTTAATCTCCATGCATTTCTCAATGTTTTTGCTGCAGGTTGCCACAGGGCAAGTTGCTAGCACTGGAATGGTTGTGCTCAGCTCTGTTCAGAAAGTTTCTGAGAAGGTAAGAAAGTTGAGTTGCTGGAAAATTTGTGTGTAGCTATACTCAATACACTCTTTTTTTTAGTAAGTATAGGTATTTTTATTGGAAAAAGACTACTCTGTGTGCATAAAACATGAACACAAGGAAGTCTAAAGAATTACTCTTACACTGTTTTCTTCTATTTAGGTTTCTCTAGCATCATACATATCATAAAATATTACACCTCATGAAGCAAAGGTCAAGTCCAAATCTTACTCCCTTCTCTTGAGGCCATTCACTCATAATAAAATAAAAATAAACATTGTAAGTATTTACATATGTACATACACACCGATGGAATATGAGTTTGTTTTGGATATCAAACTCTGGCAATGCAAATGAGTTTCCGCACCAGCACAATGGAGAAAATCGATGTTAAATAGAAATTAGTGAAAATTATTTAGTCCAGTTCCTCAGTGTACTTCATGTTTTCAACCCCTTGTATTGTTGAGTCATTCAATTAGGTTGTAGTGCACAATAAGGGTCGATGGATTCAAGACCCTTGTAGTAAGGTGGAGGGTAAGTGTTGGATTCAGTATGAGGTAAATCTATGTTACTGTGGTTAGCACAATATGTTAGCATACGGACCATGTATATGCAAGTTCAATATTCTTAGGATACTGGTCAAGTCATATGAGATAGAAGCTTGTATTAGACACTTGAATTGCAAATAAAGCATGAATTTCATTAACATAGGTTCAACTAGTCTGTCAGCAACCATCTGCATGGAGATTCAATAGTGAAATCCTCAAAAATAATAAAAAATTATTTCTTTCTTTGGAGGGCCATATTTCTCAAGTTATAAAATTTCTGTTTTGCAGATAAACCTCAACAACAAAGACTACAAATTTGGGTTTGGAACAGTTGGAGAATAAATTTGATATTCTTTAATTTTATGAGCTAATGCTTGCTGGCAACTCGGCAAAATTTCTCTTGATTCTGCCTTCCATATATAGGTGAAAAGGGAATAGAATTGGTTTGTGCCTCTCTTAGTGACACTTTTTTTGTGAGGCAGCACCCGCTGTTGCAATGTTTACTATGGCGGATGTATCTCTTGATTTGGCAGTTTAAGCTTTTCTATGTCTTTCACTTCAAAGATGTACCATTTGTAAGTTTGGAAAATGAAATATTAGTCCATATCCACTGTTGGATTGCAAGTTGCAACATCATGATGAGGCCTTAATATACGGCGCTGTGTGATCAGCCCCATAGCAGGGTGATTCACAAAATGCAAGACTCAACGTTAGGCCCATACCTATTTTTTTCAAAAATTTTTGAACTGTTTCTGTGGGTTGATGTCTTGTGGCTTACTAAGATTTTGTAGACCAATGGCTCCTTCCCTTTGATGGGCATACGTTTCCTTACTAGCGAATGGGACTAGCAGGCTCAAGAGTCCAAATACCTTTAGCTTGGTTTTACCAAATCATGTTTAAACACTAAGGGTAGGTGTCGTTTTAATGATTGAAATGGGGGAAGCCAGCAAGACAATGAGAACCCTGATAGGACATATGAAAATAGCTGGTAATTATTTCTTTTCATTCTCTTGAGACTAAAATAGCTGGTAATTATTTCTTTTCATTCTCTTAAGACTAAAATCCATATTAAAAAAAAAATTTAATAAAAACATGAGGAAGAAAAGAATCTTAGGGCATATAGTAATTCGTTATTCCATCCAATTGAGAAAATTACTAACCAAAATAGAAAGACTTTAGAACATACATATAAAAGAGGGCGGAGTTAAGTTAAGTGATTATTAGTCCTTGAAGCTTATAAAAAAAAAAAGAAAAAGCGTCACTTGGGTATTCGGCCAAGTGGTAATCCCCTCCCCAAAAAGCCCCCCTCTATGAGGGTGTGGGTTCGATCCCCGGAATCTTCAAAATATACGTGTGTGTGAGTTTAGATTAGAATTTCTATCATATCTCAAAAAAAAAAGAAAAATAAAAGAAAAATAAAGATTATTAGTCCTTGAAATGATATTATATCTAAAGTATAGGAGATTATGTAGGTTATTATTATATCCATGTTAACATTATGTCTACAACTTGTTTACCTAAATGAAGAGGAAAACAAAATTTATAGATATTAAATTGTTTAGGGATTATATTGCAATAGTTTATAAAATTTTGGTGCGAAAAGTGAATTTGAATCAAAGTTGGGAGGAAAAGAAAGTGTATTTTATTATAGAGATTAGAGTGGTTTCCTTTCCTATATGAGTATGGGCCTGTAGTGGTTGAGAATTGAGATCAAAGATGAATGAGCGCAGTAAGAGTCAGAGTAAGAGTAAGCCCTCAAGAAATGAGATGGAGGTGGAGCAGCTTCTGCAAGCAGCTCAGGACGAATTGGTTCTCAACCTTTCTATCAATTCCCACATGTCCCGAGTCTCTCCTAACTACATCGATTCCGATCTGGACCGTCGTTTCCAAGCCCTCAAGAAATCTGGATCCTCCGTCCCTCAAGAATCGAGCAGCAAGAAGACGTACGTAGACGATAAGGAATTGAAGGCTGTTATGGGCGACGATCTCTCCGCTAGATTCGCCGCTCTCAAGGGTTCTTCTTCTTCTTCTTCTAATCCTGATGTGGGTGTGGGTCCCAAGAATATATTATCCGATGATGGTGATGGTGATGGTGATGAAGACGAAGAAGACGAAGTGGAGAAATTGATTCGTTGGGCCAAGGATGCAGCTCGTCTCGACCCTTCTCCTCCATCCGATGATGATGATCATGATGAGGAGGAGGAGGAGGACGATGACGACGAAGAAGAAGAAGATTATAAAGATGAGCATCAAAAGCCAAAGGGACATCATCATCGGAAATAGAGAGCATTACTACTTTCATTGAAAATCACTTCAAACAAAACAAGTACCATATCAAACATGAATTCTTCTTCTTCTTCTTCGTGTAACATTTGCTTCTTATAATCGCGATTGTCTTTTCTCTTCTACTTTGAATTGAATGCTTCATTCTCCACCTAATTTTTATTGATTTTAGTTATCACCTCTTGGGGCTTTCACATTTGGCCAATTCTTCATTTCATCATTCCTTTATTCTATTTCTACCTCTTACAAGGCTTGGAACTAAGACTCTATTATCTCAACTAAACACAAACAAATTAAAAACAAAACAAGAACCAAGGAAAAACAGAGTCTTTGAGTCTAGTCTAGGCTCAGAATGGCATGTGGGGCTTACAAGTGTGTCATCCCCACTAATTCACTACCATTTCTCACTCATGCACACTACCCTTCACAAATTATTTTTAAGACCTGCTACTGCAATGGCACCATAGTGAAGTGAAGCACAATCTGCAAATTCGTATTTTTCCTAATGCACCAAGTAGAGACCTTTCATAAAGCAATGGATTCGATCATAACAATTCAAACTACTTTCACTTGGAACAACTAAATGTTTTATATCATACATGTACAACTCAACTACATAATTATGCAGACCAATCAAGCCTTCCAAAAAATAATAAACAAGAATATCAAAAATCTGAAAAATATCCAACAACTGTGCGCCATAAACTTAGTACTCCAACTATCAATCAAGTGTAAATCACCCTTCACAATGGGCTTCAGCTTCATATCTGATGAACAGCAATGACACTAATAACCAGCTGAGTACTGTGAAACTGGCACTACACGATGACTTATGACATCGCACAGGGATTCACCACAAATGGCAATTCAGAAGAGCAAAATTCTCGTCAAGGTCGTGGAACTTTTCCTACTACTCCTATGTAGCCGAAAGAATTTTGAATTCTACCAAAGCTTTCCCAGTATCCTGCACAAATGGTATTCAAACATCTGTATCATTTACGAGGCAAGTAAGATAGAAACAAGGATGAGAAACAAATCGAAAGGCTTCCCCAACCTAGATTCAAATTAACGGAATTCATCATGGTACTCATAGTCGTCCTCTTCGTCGTCGTCATTGAATATAGCACTGTAAAATACATATGGGTTATCAATCATCTCTGTCAAGCTTAGACGACCATCTTTATCACCATCTGCCTGCAACAAACATCGATACATTATTTCAAAAATGAAACCATCTAAGACCCAAAAATTAAACTAAAATCTGTTGTTTCGTCGAGTTCATGTAATAATCATCAGCATCTGTGAAAATTCCTAATTGATTTGGTTCACATCATTACAAAGTCAATTCATATCGTCATCATTACAAATTCAACTTCCAAAGTTAAGTTCTGGGGGCCAGCCCCGCTCAGACAAGATTATTTAATCTTACACAACAAATTAGCAATTATGAGCAGACAATCTACCAATTTGATACACATCGTACAGCATACCAGACACTGAATAGCTCAAACAGATGATTAGCCACATGTCCCACCTCCCTCCCTCTTTCACACAGACACACAACCACAAAAAATCCCAAATTCAAGGAATACAACAAAATTGAGTTCATCTTCTGATGAGATATATAACTGAGGCGCTTCCTGTCTAAGTTCAAGACGTGCTTCAAGCATACTGTCTACAATATACATCAGTGGATGAACTTCTAACGGGAAAGTATATACAGTACTAGCACTTCTGGAACCATATACTTTTCTTGTTTAACAAAAGAATAGGTCTAGGAGAAGAAATTTTTGAGAGGAAAAGAAAAAAGAAATTGTCAAACCATAATGAAACCACAAGACATAATTCATCACAACCAAATTGGTCTGCATTTTCTAATAGGAAAATACTTTTGCACAATCACAATAATGTTCCTAAATCAGTGCCTCTTAGCTAGGAAATCGACTTGTGAGTTTTCTGAACACAGTGGAATAAGAACACTACCCCTAAAGGCCATAAGGGGACCAGCTATCTCCTTCGGCATACCAATTTATCTCCTAGAGCACATGAAATCAGGAGATTCCCAATGCACTGCACAAAATGCAAACTTCTATCAACTCTTCCAGCCTACTATATCAACTGGTTGCAAACTCATTATCAAATTCCACCAAAACCAACAAGCTCTGGAAGATAAGTCGATTAAGACCCAGACAATCTGTGCTTTTGATAAGCAATTCAGACAATGACAATGATAACTTAAAGAAGATAAATTAGATAAGCCATGCATGATCCGTACTTAAGCTGTCAATACCCATCTTTCCTACAATGCCAAGAGAAGAGCGTCTACATTTAACTAATAGTAACATAACGCAAGCCAAGTCCAAAACCTTAAACTACAAAATCATGGACAAGAGGGTGAACTAGATCTTAAGTTAGTTGATAACAGAGATCCTAGTGAACTCAAAGCATATGAAGAGACAATTACTCGATCAATAGTAGCAGAATGGATACATAATGTCATTGAAGGCCTATCACTTCTCTCATCCCAAATAATCATATACTAGAAGCAATAATGACAGTCAGAGAGAATCAATGTTTTAAGATCACCATTTAAAACACATAGGGCAGTGTTTCCTGTCTACTAGATATTCAATGTATGCTTTCCTAAAAATATAAATCAGTCTCCAAAACATATTGTCCTCCATTAGCACTTATCTAAAATAGCTCAGGAGGTAAGGAAGCTAGATTCCTATCAGCACACCAAGTATCATGCCAGAATCTTATTTGTATACCATCACCAATCCGCATCTGACATCCATTGACCTAGTCTGAACCTCAAATGGGAAGAAGCTTTATGGAAATAAAAATCAAGTTAAATTGACTAGCAATACCCAACGTTGGTACAAGATTTTTCCACTTGTGAGCTCCCCAAAACTGTGGCCCTTGACTCTCACTAAAGGCACTAAGGTTTCATATTATAAAAAATAAATCTGCATGGCTACCATCTCTCCTATTACCAACATCATCCATGACAACAACTTATTAGTATATTTATGTACCACATGCTTCCTTCAGCCAACAGGCAGAGTATGTCCAGAGCATCTCTGGTAACATTTCTACTTAAAGATTTCCATCTCCGGGCAGATGCGCAACTTGAAACACAAAAGTAGTTCTGAACTTCTATGAAACCTCAGATGAAATAAGAATTAAAAATAAATATGAATGAGAAGTTCTTCCACTCGTTGGAAAAACAGGGACCTTAACAGTACTTTTCGAACAGTAGCTTCTCTTAAACCAGGAAAAATAACATCCATTACGCAATATAAGAGAACCAAAGCAAAGTCAACCGAAGATGCAAAACAAGGCTCCTGATTGTTTAAAACACATTTAATTACTTATCATTTAACAAGCTCCCCATCATCAAATAATTTTACTCATATTAGTAAACATGCAAAATAGTATGCTTCATACTAAAGATAGAATCTTCTAAGTAAGTGGCTGCAATTTATATTTAGTGCTTAGATGACTCATATCTGCATATCGAAATGACTCAGCAAGTACAAATAGATACATTTCTCATCAATCAAATAATAAACTACTTTTCAGTCAAATGAATACCTGTGAAATGATGTAATCTGATTGTTGTTTCGCATAGTAACGCTCTGATGGGTGAAGTTTTCCAATTACAGGTAAAAGTTCTACATCTGACAAGTATCTGTGAAGGAAAAGTCCAATATAAGTAACTAACAGTGTATATCATTCAGAGATCAATATTCATATGAGAAATATATCTTGATCAGTACCCATCACCATCTTTGTCAAGCTGAGCAAACAATGTTCTAGCTGGGGACTCCATTGAATCATCAAATTGATGTGAAGAATTGTGACCTTCTTCATCATAGTTCCTCACCATGTCAAAAAGCCCATGAAAAAATTCTTTAAAGTTAATCTTCCCATCTCTGTCGGTATCTCTTTCCCTGAGGAGGCAAAAGGGCAAAGTGAACAATTAGACAAGGAAAGGCAATGACGTACAACAAAATCAAAGACCCATTAGAAAAATAAAATAGAAGGAAGGAAAGGTGAAGCATTGTAGTAAGATAATAAAATTAAAAGAGAAAGTCATTAATCAAACCAGGGCAAGAGAATTGCCAGTGTAACAAGCAGTTAAATAATCAAATATGGTTATGACTTTGAATATAATTAGTTGCCACTAGATTCATGTACATGTACCCAGAATTTAAAGGAAAAGTCCCAACCACTAAAGAATTCCCACCTTAGATACCTATATGGTCAAAATCAGATTTTGTAGGTAATTAGGTCCATATGAAACAAAATGAATTCAGAGCCAAGATTAGAAAATTTTCAACCAAGTTAGTCAATTTTTTTGTTTTTTGTTTATAAGTCATATGAACATTTATTAAAAAAAGAGAAACCCAAGTTATACAAAGTATTTACATGAAAGTTTAATGTGAGAGAGGGTCAAGTGTCAAGCCCCTTTTAAGAGGCAAACTATAAAGTATACTATCAATTCATGCATCAATGATGCATTTTACATGATGCATTAATTGGCCTGTCTTTAGACTAAAAATTATACAGGAATTCAAGATATTCTACTGATTAAAACAATTTGATAAATAATAAAAATGTTAGAATATGCTGTAAGAGAGGGAGAATGTAGATTGGGAGGATTGGCACCTACTAATTGAATTGGTAATCTAGAGTTTTTCACACCATAAGAAATTTATTTCATGCCCTTGGGGAATGATTTCAATAACTAGGTCAACACATTTGTAAGTTCCTAACCAATGGCAAGAATGATGCTGCTACAAACTGGAATGAAAAAAAAAAAAAAAAAAGATTTCATCCAATGGATGTAAGTTTTAAAAGGATGCAACATTTTATAACTGTCAGAGAAGGGAAATTGATGAAACTCATTTCACCTTAGTTCCTCCTTGGACAACCACTGAAGTAGCTTTGGATTTTTGGTATCAGCTGGGTGCAGAAAACTAGAAGAGGAACAAGAGAAAAGTTGAGGAAAAGCATTAGCTGTAATTGAAAAAAGATAAAGATGTTTTTTTCGCTTAAAAGAAACTTTGCTAAAAAGGTAGAAGCTCACTCGTTGAACTCAGTTATATTCAAAAGACCGTCTCCATCTGCATCTGATGCATTAAAATGCTCCTCTTTCCACCAACCCATATCATAGCCAAAAGAATTATTATCTGGTAAATGAAATAGAAATCAGTAGCCAAGACAAACCCATATAGAAACAAGGTCACAATGGCCTATGAAAAAACATAAGATTATGTCCTAGATAGAGCAATCTGATGACAACATTTCATTGTAGATGACCCAAATGGTAGTATGTAGATCACACCCTAGAATTGAAGAATATTACAAAATATAAATATATATATATATATATATATATATATATATATATATATATATATAATAATAGAATATATATGAAATAAAGAAGAACAGTTATATGGTAATTTAAGCTGACTAAAAAGAGAGACTTTACATCACCAAGTGGAGTAGCGCGGAAGCATAAAAATTGGGTCCTGCTTAACCTAAAATCTTGGATCTATTTATAACGTGTACCACAATATAAACAAGAAACTATCATACTAAACCTGTTTGTGAACTAACTGAGACATAATTATAAATTCCAGCTTCTCTAGTCTAGGAAACAAAATTAAGATTACAAAAAAAAAAATCTTACGAACTCTTCATAAACTCAAGTGAATCTATATATATTTTTTTTGATCGGTAATAAGATACTTCATTAAAACTGCAAAAACTCCCAAGTGCATAAAACATGCACTAACGGGAGGCAAGAGTACACAAAAACAAAGGAAACATAGAAAACAAATTAAACAACATTGAGGGAAGCAACAAAATCTGGAAGAGAGGATGCTTCAGTGAAGCCCCATGTCCTAGAACAGTCAAAAAGCAGGCCTGAAAACTGCTCTTGGAGGGAAGATGATGATTTCTCCGAGTCTTAAAAAATGCGACAAACTCAAGTGAATCTATAGTCACATAAACTATGCAAGATATAACTTAGATCAACTGAACTCTTCCACAACAACAAAAAAGAAGCAAAAGAGTAATCCACATATTCAACAGAAAAGGACACTCAACTTTCTCCTAGAAAACATCATATCCCCATCAGGCCATCAATTCAATAGATTACAATGAGATTGTAATGTATCAGAACAGAAATGCATCATGTATCATTAAATACCCAATGTTCAGATAAAATGAGAAAAAAAAAATCATAAATTCCACAACAAAATGAACCAAATTCTAGCCATCACAGAAAAGAAACAGACCTGCATTCTGAGCCCAACTGGGAGGCTCATACTCAGCAAAAGAAACAAAACCATCTTTGTTCTTATCATGTACATCCAACTCCCTCTGTGTCCTATGCATCACTTCCCTCACAGCCTGCTGCAAGTTCCACTCAGTCAACTCGTGCTCAGTCACAAACCCATCAGCCGGTTGCACATCGATCCTCGGAAACAACACGACCAACCTGTTGGTCACATTGAACCTCTCCTCGTCATTCAAATAGTCCTCGGCATCCGCGAGGTCGTCCCAATCGGGCTGTGACTCATGTCCCGGAGCCGAGTCCGAGTCCGAGTCCGAGCCTTGAATCAACTCAGGGTGAGCGTGCTCAATGTACTGCTTCTCCCACTGACGGTCCTCGTGGCGGAGCTCGAGGTCGGCGACTATGGGGTCGAACGGCACGGGCTCGTGGTGTGGACGCGCGTGGTTAGGGAACGTGAAGTTTGATCGGAGCTTGAGCCGGCGGTGACGATTATTTGAGGGTTTCGTCGGAGAGTGAGAGATGAGAAATAAAAGAAGCACTGCTATGGTTATATATATAAAAATGGAAACTTTGCCCATTCTTATTGATTTTTTTCTCTATAATATTTTAGTGTATATGTTTACAATGCAATGAAAATTGCAAATGGGTGTTTTAAAAATCGAAGCTTTGGGTGATTTTGGAAGTGGGTTTGGAGATTTTGGGTTTGATGTTTACAATGCAATCAAAGATTGCAAATGGGTATTGTTGAAAATTGAAGATTTGGTTGATTTTGCAAGTAATTGGAGATTTGGGTGCGTGGGAGAGAGGGAGAGGGGATCTACTTAGCGAAGAGATTAAGAGAGAGTTGAAGGAATTGGAGTGGGAATGAAAGAGGTGGAGTGTGAAGGTTTAAGCGGGGGAGGAAGTTTGTTTGTGATGCGGGTGTTGACAGTGTAGATCTGTTGGACACACCAATTGATCGATAATATGTTGTTTTTCAATTTTGTGTCTCTTTCTCTCTTCTTCTAACTTCTAACTTCTAACTTGGCAAACAACTTTCAATTATTAAAAACAAAAAAGGTGGTGTTTGATGCAAGGTGTCGTTATTTATTACTGTTAATATAATCTTTTGCCAAGTAGAACATTAAAGGATCAACGCAAACCTCGCACATATGTATGCCAAATGTCTTACTCATCAGGGTAACTACCAATATAAAGTAGCAATGGAAAATCAGCCAAACAAAAAACACTACCATTATAATAAGGGTGTTACTAACCAAACTATTTCTAATCTATATATCTAGAGTTTAAGTTGCATCTCTCTTGATTATCGAATTATTAAAAAAAAAAAAAAAAAAAAACTACCAATATAACTATAGTGTTTCTAATCGAGATATTCATAGTTAAAATCTTTTTTTTTTTTTTTTTTCTCTCTCTCTCAACTATTGAATTATTAAGAAAAACAAAAAACAAAACTACCTATATAACCCAGGTATTTCTAACAGAAATATCCAAAATTAAAATCCTCTTTCTCTCAACTATTGAATTAAAAAATTATAATACCAATAATACTGATGGTTAAATATTTAATATAAAAAATTCTTGTTGCGGTTCCATTATGTCCCCCAAATTTCACCCACGCACAAATGGAATCGCACTAGAATTTTTTTATTTATTTTCAGATATGAGAGCAAGAATTTAATATCATTATTCAAAATTGAGTTGTACAATTAACACGTCTCATTTAATGGCTTGATTACTTAACTACTTCAAGCTATTTAATTTTCATGATTCTTGAATCATTAAAGACCATATGAGAACGAGAGGTATTAAACAAATCCAAGAAGTAACACCAGCACATATTAAGCTGTTCAAATCTGCCTTTTCAAGTCCTCTACCGCTTGTGAAATTCTAGTTAAAAAAATAAATTAATAAAAAACAACAATGCTGTGCTCAGAGTTGTGACTTTGTGACCAATGGTATAAGCAATCATATCAAAAATCAATTATTGACAATGATGAAAAGAAACACCCCTAACTTCATAGTCCTTGATGCCATGTTGACAATTACTTGTGGTAGTCGTTTATTTTCTTTCCTTGGATAAATCATTTATCATTACGTGCCGTATTTGTTCTCATACCTTACCCATCCTAATAACCAAGAGGTATTTAAGAACCTATTGTTCATTGCCCTTTCTATTTCATGATTATAAATGCATATATATGAATCCAATAATGTAATACCTTGTACACTTATTAGATATGAATAATAAAAACTTAATCGTAAAATAAAGAGTATTTTATAATTTTTATTCCACCTCCACCTCGAATAGCATAAGCAGCATGTCTGCACCATCTGAAGAATTTCCGAGTGTGGCTAATACGATGTCCACTACTGCACCTCCTATGAGGCCCCGAATGCTTTGGAGTTTGGACACCAAAAATTCATGCGGCCTTTGTGGAAGCAGTCAATCAACTTGGTGGTAGCGAACGTGCGTAACCTCATTTATCATATTCTTTAATTTTCATTTGACCTTGAGAAATTATGAGATTCTATCATTATTATGGCAATTGAGAGTTGAGATTGAACCATGAGGATTAATTCTTTTCGTGTTTTTAATATTAATTTACAGGAGCTACTCCGAGGGGTGTCAAAAATCTCATGAATGTTCAAGGCATGACCATATATCACATAAAAAGCCACCTGCAGGTACATTGAAAAATTTAAATTATTTATATTTGTTTCCTTTTGTAAGCCAATTTGTTTATTGCCTTGAATCATTTGGATTTTTATTTTTATTTTATTTTTTTGTCTTTTCAGAGATATAGTCAAATAGAGTCTGGATTAAACCAGAGTATGAGTATCAGAAGGTAATGATGGTTGCTGTGGTGCCCAAAAAATTAGGGGCTAAAGCCCAATATACTAGGCCCATACGGGCCCATTAGAAGGAGCCCAAATGGGCCCATGAAGAGGAGAAAGCAATTGAATAAAAGAAAGGAAAAAGGGAGGGGGAGAGGGGACTAGGGAGAGAAAAAAAGAGAGAAAGAGAGAGAATGGGGCTCAAGCCCCTTTTGTATTGGCCATGAAGCCACCTCATGTATTTTTTGCCCATTTGTTTAGTGAGAAACCCCCTCCCCGTGGATGTAGGCACTATTGGCCGAACCACGTCAAATATGTGTGTTGATTGTTGTGTTTTCTCTCTCAAACTCGCTGTTAAAAGGTTCCATTTTGAACCCGAAAATTTATGTCATTACAATTGGCGCTGTCTGTGGGAAGCGATACAGTGAGTTTGGGTTTGAGTGGGGGCTACCATTGAGTAGATCGTCTCCCGATCTATCGAACCCCAGAAAAATCACCACCATTGGAGCTCACACGCGCCGGTCAGAGCTCCGGCAAGGAAGCTCCACGCGCCACCACGCGTAGCCGTCCCAACGGTCTCCGAAACCCACTCCTCCGGGCATCGAATCGAGTAGTGGATAATACCATCGGGATCCTCATCACCCGATCTGAAGAACGGCCTCATCAGAGCCGCCACGCGCCGGTGGAAGCTCCGGCGGCCTCCCCCACGCCCAGCACGTGCCAATGCATGCCAAGCACACGCCTAGCACGCGCTTGGCCTGCCACGTCAGCCAGCCCGATCCAGACCCGATCCGGACCCGAACCGGATTCGAGCTGATCCGAGCCGGAACCGAGCCAGGACAGAGCCGGACCCAAACCGGCTGCAAAAAAAAAAAAAAAAAAAAAAAAAGCAGAAAATTGCAGAAAAATATAGAGTTTCCAGGAGAATTCAGGGAAGCCTCTCTTCACTTTTAAACTTTTTTAATTGCAAGGATTTGATTGTGATTATAATTAATCCGATGCATATTGTCGTAATTAATTAAACATGCCATTTTTTATATAATATGGCACACTGTTTAATTAATTCAATGCATGATGTCATTCATAATTATCTTCTGTTGTGCTGCTTGCATAACAAATATGACGACTAGAATTCTGATTCTAAGGTGTTATTAATTATGATTTTGAGAAATTAGAGATAATAACCCGGGCTTTGCCTTGTGGTTTTAGAATCATTGTTGATCATTATATGATGGTTGAGACTGTCTGTTTAACCATAACGGATGACTATGTTATCCGTTTTGAGATCGTCCTCGAGATCGATCATTTCTATTTGGCATGATAGCCTTTACTAGGAATAACTTCCGTATGACCACAAACGTACGGGTCATCCTCGTATGACTCTGCTTACGTGCATATGCTTTTGGGCATCCGCTCTATCTTTGAGGGATGTGACCGAATTGAATCTATTGCTTTTGGCCAATCGAGAGACCTGTCTCTGCGTGCCTTTATTCATTACGTTTTGTTTTTCGAATATTACACTGCTTGCTCTTAATGATGCTAGTATGTGTAATTCAACATCTTTGTATTAACATGTTAGCGTTTATTCACGCTTTTAGTCACACGTCCCTGGGACGATGTGCAAACTTGTCACCACACCTTGGTATTATGAGCTTAGGCTTATTTGTGAACCTCAGTCTGTTATGCAAACATCTATTAGCAGCTATGTTTGTCATGACAAGCCGCTGGGGGCTAGTCCCTCATATGATTTATAAGTATGACTTTTGATTTTCTAGAAACTGTGGAGACACATATGGTGACTCCATCCCAAGTCATAATTTCGTGACGTCACGAACTCATCTAGAATATTTCTTAACTAAGTAGCCACCTGCCACATGCGCGAGGGTTGGTATCGCCTATTTGTTATAGGCATGGTTGATTACGCGTTTACAAACCGTAGTTTATGTCAAATGATGCAACTTATCTTTGAATATTTATGTGTACTTGCTTGAAATTGTACATAGACTTAATGCCCCTTGTGTGTTAATAGTCACACCATCTAACTATTAACTCAAGTATCTATGTTTTCCTGATCGTACTTTGTAGGTGTTGCCCCGTACTCCAAGAAAGCTTCACAAAGCTAGGATAATTACGGACGCACCTAATGCTTAAAAGAATTCAGGCTTCCACTTGCAGAGCAGATTAAAGCTTGAAGATATTAAAACCCTGACAAGAACAAGTGCGGTGAGTAAAACTTTTAATAGTTTAAAGTTGCGACTAGACGGCAGATAAGAACATCTGCCTAGGTCACTCGGGTAAGAATGCCCATGATAAAGTCCTCCTTGAGGGGCGAAAAACCTGACCCGTTCAGGTGTGATCAAAAGGATTCATTATCCAAGATCACGACCGCTCAGGTCACCCGGGTAAGAATGTCCATGATAAAGTCCTCCTTGAGGGGCGAAAAACCTGACCCGTTCAGGTGTGATCAAAAGGATTCATTATCCAAGATCACGACCGCTCAGGTCACCCGGGTAAGAATGCCCATGATAAAGTCCTC
>OU015771.1:792329-808962 GCA_907173295.1 Fagus sylvatica
AATAAACTGCAATCTAATCTTCTTTTAATTTCTTTCCGTTTCTTTTTTTCCAAACAAACAAAGCCAATTACATAAGATGTCAGGGGATGAGATAACTATGTGCAGTTTGCAGAGAAAAAAACAAAAACAACTAAAAAGAAATTTATATAAGAAACATTTAAAAGTGCATTGGGTGTATGTGAATCATTACCTTTTGCTTTATTTCTGGAACAGGGGGAGAAAAAATCATGTAAAGTTTCAATCTTTTTGCCACTGCTGGCGTTGTTTCAGTTCTGAGACTGTTCCACATAAAAGAGTCAAAAGGCTATCTATTTGTGTATATATATATATATGTGTGATTTATCAAAATATCCGAGACAGCCCTGTCACCAATTTGGGTCCAACCGACGTTTGGTTATTATTCAAATTTACTGTCTTTTTTATTTCTTTTTTTTTATATATTTTACCATTTTTCTGGATTTTCTTTTTCATTTCACTAGGTAAGTTAGTATGCTATATGCAGGTGCAACAATCCTACAAAATAACATTTTTTTAACTTCTTTTCACGGTTTTTTTTTAATATATTTCAATTGTCATTATTGAGAGAGACCGAATTTGAATATTGGTTCTCCAATCAATTTGATAAAGTTACAAATCTCTTGAATTTTCACGGTTTGTTAAGATAACAAATTTTGTTACCGTATTAATTTTCCTCCGAATTCTCTAATAATACTACTCTATGGATTAGATACAAACCAACTATGTGGCAACTTATAAGATCATGTGAGAGCATTCATAATTTTTTCTATTTTAACCACTCACTTTTACAATACACTATATATCACAATCTTCATTTTGAATTACCTAATCTAAAAGAATCACAAAAAGAGTTGATGTGACTATTCTTACTATAACTCTTTTATATATTATTTAAGACTTTTTTCTCTCTCACTTGCTCCTCTCTCTCTCACTTGCTCCTCTCTCTCTCTCTCTTTGCAATTTTAATCCTTTTAGATTATTTTATTATAAATGATAAAAAGTTGTAAAATAAAAAGTGAGAAAGTGAGATGTATGATAATACTATAGCATATTTTCAAATTTAAAAGTGAATAGAGAATTTGATGCAAGGGATTTTGGAGCTTGAATTTATATTGATTAATAATTAGTATAATAATGTGAATAAATCAATTAAGAAATCTAAAATATCTAAAATATGACAAAATGAACCTATATTATTATCCTATAGAGGTGGGCCATTGGTATATCCCTTTTAAAGATTTTTTTTTTAATCTGTAGGTCAAAGTTTCCTCTTTCATTGTTTCGGTAATACTCTAGATTTACAGTGCTTGCCCTTTTGATATTTTTTTGGGATATGATATGGTCCACAACTCAATATTGAATGAATCTGTGCAAATTGGCAGGCTGAAGTGAACGTAACGATTATACATGCTACGTCAGCACAGCATCAAACTTCACGGGCTGACAATTAACGAAAGCACATGATCCACTTTGTGGTTGTAATGGACCATCGTCCTCCATTAATTGTCCGCCCACAACAGGATTTGTATGACCCAATTGATTGTTTTTTTTTTAGGTGGTCAATTTTTTACATTTTATTGTCATGATTTTTAATTATTGCAATGAATGAAAGTGAGTTTAGATGGGGATTGTTTGCACCTTTTGATGTGTTACTACCATTTCTTATTTTGAGTTTTTTGTTTGATATGTTGGCTGTTGCTTTGAATGTGACTTATGACCTTTTAGTCATCATCCTATATGAGACGCCCTTGGTAGTTTTATCTGTCAAAGTGTTAAAGAGAACAAATTTTAATCCCATGAAAGAGCTTTTAAGATCAGGTTCCCACCAATCCTTACTTAATGTTTTGCTAATGATTGTTTTGTATTAAAAAAGACAATGATCAATCATGTCCTTAGATAATGGAAGTCATATAGTAATACAAAGATAAGTTTACAAAATACACAAAATGGGAAACTTTGAACTTCAAAATTTACTAATCTTTGGTTCACAAAAAGGCAATACCCCTACTATTTCTTTCACTGAGCTCTCTAGCTAGTTTCTTAGCTAAACCGACTGATCCAAAAGGACCAAATTTAACAACAAAAAACAAATCACACATTTACTGATTTACACCCACCACCCAAAAACAACCACAAAAACACAAACCAACAACTGAAAAACCAAAATATCCTACAAACAAAAGCAACCCATCAAACAAAACCACAAAACAATGAACAAAAAAACATGCAGTCAATATTCCTCGTTCCTATATTCAATGGAGAAGACCAATCGATCCACCCATTAATGTTGTTAACTTCAACGAAATGCAAATCTGTATTTGAATTTAATGTGAGCATAGGCCGATCTGGGTCTGAATCATAAGTCACAACCCCATAAGCTTCTTTGATGATAGTGAGGTACCACTGAACAGCGTGGTGGCTAGAATCAAGAAGCAAGGACGGATTAAGGATTTTATATGAGTGGGGGCCAGTGTATCAATCAAATTTTTTTCATGAAAATCCAAAGTAGCATCCATATAGTATTAACAAAACATCAACAACTTAAACGATACAAAATAACTATTCTTAATACATTACATTGCATTTTTTGAAGAAAATAAAAGTCGGCATGTTTTTACATTATTGAAATCATCTACAATTCAGTACACAGCAAGTCAGCAATTAACAATTAAACACTTACTGATTTACATTTATTCTATATACACTTCACCCACTGACCCACACACCAGTTCACTCAACAAATAGATAATGAGACAAAGACAAATAAAAATCATTGAAACAATAAAAGCACAGAACACTCAACAAAAAAAAAAAAAAAGTATTGAGATGTGAGAAAGTGAAAGAGTGATGAGAGAGAAACAAAAAAGAAAGAAAAAGTGTCTGTGTGGGATTATAAATTTATAACTTATAAGTAACATTGTTTTATTTGTTTTAAAGTTTGTGATTTGTTGTAATTTGAAAATAAAAACAAAATTACTGAGTTTTTTGTTGTTGGGATAATTTTGGTTATTTTGTTACAAATGAGTTATTTTGTTGTGATTTTGACTAGATAATTTTGATTATTTTGTTTTGAGCTAATTTTTTGTAGAAATGCCCCAAAAATAATGTTAGTAAGGGCCTATAAATTATAAGAGTGAAGACCAATTAACATATCTAGCTTTTATTTTTTTGAGCCAGCAGGGCCGGGGCCCTTTGGTCCCCAAGTGGCTCCGTCGCTGCCTAGAAGTGACAAAATCTGCAGCATGGTGGCAGTCAAAGTTGAAAAATAATATTATCAATGAGAGAGCACTTATTTTAAAAACCATATTATCAGTGAGACGCCCTTGGTAGTTTTATCTGTCAAAGTGTTAAAGAGAACAAATTTTAATCCCATGAAAGAGCTTTTAAGTACAGGTTCCCACCAATCCTGACTTCCTTACGCATGTTTTGCTAATGATTGTTTTGTCTTAAAAAAGACAATGGTTAATCATGTCCTTAGATAATGGAAGTCATATAGTAATACAAAGATAAGTTTACAAAATACGGAAAATGGGAAACTTTGAACTTCAAAATTTACTAATTTTTGGTTCACAAAAAGGCAATACCCCTACTATTTCTTTCACTGAGCTCTCTAGCTAGTTTCTTAGCTAAACCGACTGATCCAAAAGGACCAAAATTTAACAACAAAAAACAAATCACACATTTACTGATTTACACCCACCACCCAAAAACAACCACAAAAACACAAACCAACAACTGAAAAACCAAAATATCCTACAAACAAAAGCAACCCATCAAACAAAACCACAAAACAATGAACAAAAAAACATGCAGTCAATATTCCTCGTTCCTATTTTCAATGGAGAAGACCAATCGGTGCACCCATTAATGTAGTTAACTTCAACGAAATGCAAATCTGTATTTGAATTTAATGTGAGTGTCGGGCCGATCTGGATCTGAATCATAAGTCACAACCCCATAAGTTTCTTTAATGGTAGCGTGGTACCACTAAACAGCGTGGTGGCTAGAACCTAGAAGTGACAAAATCTGCAGCATGGTGGCAGTCAAAATTGAAAAATAATATTATCAATGAGAGAACACTTATTTTAAAAACCATAACAATTTCATTTTAATTCAAACTTTAAGATTAGTAGTAACAATTGAAAATTTATTGACTAAATTGTAATAGAACTAAATCAGATTCATGAAAATACCTTCCCTATGATTCGCTTTTATATTTTGAAACATTTAGTTTAATCCTTTTTATTTAATTTTATGGTGAGCATATAGCCTATAATGTCTTAATTTATAATCCTACCATGTGACTTAGGTGATTTAATTGATATTTCCAATTCAGTAACTATTTGGATTCTTTCAATTTGTTGAGAGTTTTAATTAGGCCATCTAAGTTGAATTGAGATTCCGTGCAATTGACACCAATTGCATGAAAATAGTTTTGATTTCGGTTGTATATTAGAAAGTGATTTTTTTATCTCAGTCATCCAATGAAAAAGTTAACTTTTTTAACATTTTTTTAATATATTTGAATCAACAACCGAAATCAAAAGTTACTTTATAAATAACTCTTCATCTCAACCATTCAAAACTATTATCATGCAATTGATTCTCACTAATTACACGGGATCTCAATCCATCTAAGTCGCATTGGAAGTAACATGCTCTTTTTTTTTTTGGGTAATGGGTGGTCTTTTCATGAGTCAAATTAATATAGCCAACGTTCATGGAGAAGCTAGCCAAAATAATGTTTGATAGGCCCATAAGCTATGCCCCAGGTTTTGAAAACAAATGTAGGGCTTCTGGTGGAGTCCAAAAGACCTCACGTTAAGTTTTAGATCTGGTGGAGTCCAAAAGACCTCACGTTAAGTTTTAGATCCATTCAGATTAAAATAGGTTGATTATTCTAAATGTATATAGAAATGATGACTATCATGAATTGTCCTTCTTCTTTTTTCCTTTGTTTTTAATTTTTTCCATCAATTATTAAAATTGTCAATTTCACATCAAGTAGAGGACTCATCCAGTCATTCATATTGCCGAAGTTAGATTCGTCTTTTTAATGCTTCGACAGGGCATAACCAGACAATAAAAATTGAAAATTGAAAATCGATTTGCTCAAAAATACGGAAAGAACAGAAAAGATGAAAGCACTTCATTATTTTTTGCACTTTCTGGTTCAGTTTAATCATTACTGTTGCCATATGGTAGTTGTAGTCAAGTGGACGTGTCAGTTGCAAAGGTTAGCTCCGTAGTTGTAGCAGAAGTGAACACCTACCTGTCTCACACCAATCATGGCCATGGATTGCTTGCTGTGAGTCTGTGACTGTGAGGCACCCATCCAACAGATCCGCTAGATACCACCTTTGTGTACTAGTACGTACTACTTACTACACACTACAGATATAATTGTCATATTAATATTGAAACAATAAAATTGTGAATTGGGCTTGGCGGCCTGCGGTAGTTGGTTCAGTTTAATCATTAATGTTGCCATACTACTTACTACACACTACACACTACACATATAATTGTCATATTAAGACTTAAGAGAGGCTAATCAAAAGAACATTCAAGAGAAATAGATGTATGGAACACATACTGATAAACTTCATTTAGATTAGCCTTTTCACACACAATCGGAGGCTTTTCTTTTTTCCATCTCAATAACATTGTAAGTTGAGTCTATAAACTTCTTTGGATATCAAATGCCAAAGAACTTTTCTAACACACTCACATAATTAAAGCTGTAATTTTGTCTGCCACATGCCAGCTATATGATACAAAACAAAATTCATTGCTTGTTCTTCCCTACGAAACATGTACATTTCCATTGACTCATTTTATTTTATTTATTTATTGTTTCACTGAAAATATAAGCCACAGTACTCACATCTCTTTGATCAGGTGGGTGAATGACACTGCAACCTGCAGTTGCCGGATTATGCTCAATCGTATGCGCCACAACAACCTATTAAAACATGAGAAAATACATATCACAAATCCATTCTCAGAAAACTAAACAATTCAAGCATCACAATAAAATACAAGCCACTTATATAATAAAGCAAAGAGATACCAAAAAGTCAAAAACCCTTCTTGTTGCTTTGGTTGTTAATAAAACTAGTTGCAGACCCGAAAAAAAAATAAATAAATAAATAAAATTTTCGATTTTATTAACTGCTATCCTTCCTTCCAATTATAGTTTTCAACTTTAATTGGATCACACAAAAGTATTTTGTCTTAATGGGTAAAACGAAATTTTCATTCAATTGATTATATGAATTATGGAGCATCCCTCTCACAACATACATGTGGATCTCACAAGTGTACAATCCACTAAATATGAGAGGGATGTTCAATGAGACGATTTTATAAGATACTTTCTCATTCAAAAGCATCAGCAAGTTTGATTAACAAAGGATAAATTATACAATTTCTCCATCATAATTTAGTTTTATGAATTTTGTAGTTATTATATTTGGTCTTACAATTTAAATTAAAATAGAATTATTAGGATTATGTTTAAAATAAGTATTTCTTTTTCATACATGAGGGGCACGTGATTCCCCAAGTACTATTAATCCAATTTTCAGGGAATCAAGATATGTTTGAAATGTTTGTAAGACTAAATTATGATAGGGCTAAACTATAATAGAAAAGAAATTTCGGTTGCATATATAGAATAGAAGATGGTAAAAAAAAAATAGAAAACTTCACATAAATTAGTTTTAAGATGCATTTTGACATAAGATATCTTCCCCCATAGGTCAAATTAGTCATCATGCTATGAAGACAATGCATAATATAAAACCATTTGGATTGCTTGATTTGAATTTATCTACACGAAGTTAATATTTCTATCTTCTTCCTTTTTGTTGAATAAATTAATATTTCTATCAATAACACATAACTACCCCTGCCTAAAGATAAATGAAGAGAGAAAACATAAAGTTAAAAAATAATTAACAGAACACCATACAACTAAATAGAATAATTAATCGTAGAGACAACAACTAAAACTAAGTAAATTTCTTATCAATGCAGTTTTTTTAAGAAAAAAAAAAAAAAAACACTTGTCTTCCAATAAAGCATTGAACAACTCTACTGTAAAATACTTACCAACAGAAGTTTGTATAAAAATTTAGATGGTTTGCATTTGCATGCCTTAGGGGCTAAACATATGATTAGAAAAATGGAGGCAACTGTAATGACATAAATTTTCGAGTTCAAAATGGAACCTTTTAACAGCGAGTTTGAGAGAGAAAACACAGTAATCAACACACATATTTGACGTGGTTCGGCCAATAGTGCCAACATCCACGGGGATGGGGTTTCTCACTAAACAAATGGGCCAAAAATACATGAGGTGGCTTCATGGCCAATACAAAAGGGACTTGAGCCCCATTCTCTCTCTTTCTCTCTTTTTTTCTCTCCCTGGTCCCCTCTCCCCCTCCCTTTTTCCTTTCTTTTATTCAATTGCTTTCTCCTCTTCATGGGCCCATTTGGGATCCTTCTAATGGGCCCGTATGGGCCTAGTATATTGGGCTTTAGCCCCTAATTTTTTGGGCACCACAATAGCCCCCCAGTCTTCGCTTTCCCGAATTTCTCGAGGGAAGTGGAGACTGGATTGACTTTGCAATGAGGCAATTTTTGGCGTGCTGAGTCGATGAGGTTGAATGAGACGGTAGGGGTCGTGGCGAGGTTGTTGAGGCTGAATAAGGCCGTTGTGACCGGACGAGATCGTGGATGTCTAACTAGGCCGTTGGGACCAAGACGGGACCATGGGTGTCAAACGAGGCCTTGGAGGCCGAGACGAGACCGTGGAGGTCAAATGAGGCATTGGAAGCCGAGACGAGACCGTGGAGGTCAAATGAGGTCGTTGGGGCCGAGATGAGACCGTGGAGGTCAAATGAGGCCTTGAAGGCCGAGACGAGACTGTGGAGGTCAAACGAGGCCATTGAGGCCGGATAAGGCCGTTGGTGCCGAGAAGAGACCGTGGAGGTCAAATGAGGCCTTGGAGGCCGAGACGAGACCGTGGAGGTCAAACGAGGCCATTGAGGCCGGATAAGGCCGTTGGTGCCGAAAAGAGACCGTGGAGGTCAAATGAGGCCTTGGAGGCCGAGACGAGACCGTGGAGGTCAAATGAGGCCGTTAAGGCCGCTCGTGGCCGCTTTGGCCGGGATAAGGCCATTGGGGCCGCGTTGGCCGTGATAAGGCCGCTTTGGCCACTTCGAGGCCGTATAGGCCGATCCTGGCCGCTTAGGCCGAAATGTGACCGTAGAGGACATGATAAGGCCGCTTAGGCCACTTCGAGGCCCTGTAGGCCGATCCTGGCCGCTTAGGCCGTCATAAGGCCATTGGGGCCGATCGTGGCCGCGTTGGCCGGGATAAGGCCGCTTAGGCCGTGATATGGCCATTAGGGCCGCTCGTGGCCGCTTAGGCCAGGATAAGGCCATTGGGGACGCTTGTGGCCGCGTTGGCCGTGATAAGGCCGCTTTGGCCACTTGTGGCCGCATTGGCCGTGATAAGGCCATTGGGGCCGCTCGTGGCCGCGTTGGCCGTGATAAGGCCGCTTTGGCCACTTCGAGGCCGTATAGGCTGATCCTGGCCGCTTAGGCTGAAATGTGACCGTAGAGGTCATGATAAGGCCGCTTAAGCCACTTCGAGGCCCTGTAGGCCGATCCTGGCCGCTTAGGCCGTCATAAGGCCATTGGGGCCGATCGTGGCCGCGTTGGCCGGGATAAGGCCGCTTAGGCCGTGATATGGCCATTAGGGCCGCTCGTGGCCGCTTAGGCCGGGATAATGCCGCTTAGGCCGTGATAAGGCCATTGGGGACGCTCGTGGCCGCGTTGGCCGTGATAAGGCCGCTTTGGCCACTTGTGGCCGCGTTGGTCGTGATAAGGCCATTGGGGCCGCTCGTGGCCGCGTTGGCCGTGATAAGGCCATTGGGGCCGCTCGTGGCTGCTTTGGCCGTAATAAGGCCATTGGGGCCGATCGTGGCCGCTTTGGCCGTGATAAGGCCATGGAGGCCAATCCTGGCCGCTTAGGCCGAAATGTGACCGTAGAGGTCATGATAAGGCCGCTTAGGCCACTTCGAGGCCATGTAGGCCGATCCTGGCCGCTTAGGCCGAAATGTGACCGTAGAGGTCATGATAAGGCCGCTTAGGCCACTTCGAGGCCATGTAGGCCGATCCTGGCCGCTTAGGCCGAAATGTGACCGTAGAGGTCATGATAAGGCCGCTTAGGCCACTCGAGGCCTTGTAGGCCAATCCTGGCCGCTTTGGCCGTCATAAGGCCATTGGGGCCATAAGTGATTCAAAATCCGAATCGAATAAATGAACCTAGGCCAGGAATCAGATTCCTCTGCTAAGGATTTGATCTCGTTGCTCTTGGGTGTGGCTATTCTTACCCACCTGAACGGATCAAGGTTTTTTGCCTTTATAGAAAGGTCATTATCATGGGCATTCTTACCCGGGTGACCTGAGCGGTCGTGATCTTGGATAATGAATCCTTTTGATCACACCTGAACGGGTCAGGTTTTTCGCCCCTCAAGGAGGAATTTATCATGGGCATTCTTACCCGGGTGACCTAAGCGGTCGTGATCTTGGATAATGAATCCTTTTGATCACACCTGAACGGGTCAGGTTTTTCGCCCCTCAAGGAGGACTTTATCATGGGCATTCTTACCCGGGTGACCTGAGCGGTCGTGATCTTGGATAATGAATCCTTTTGATCACACCTGAACGGGTCAGGTTTTTCGCCCCTCAAGGAGGACTTTATCATGGACATTCTTACCCGGGTGACCTGAGCGGTCGTGATCTTGGATAATGAATCCTTTTGATCACACCTGAACGGGTCAGGTTTTTCGCCCCTCAAGGAGGACTTTATCATGGGCATTCTTACCCGAGTGACCTAGGCAGATGTTCTTATCTGCCGTCTAGTCGCAACTTTAAACTATTAAAAGTTTTACTCACCGCACTTGTTCTTGTCAGGGTTTTAATATCTTCAAGCTTTAATCTGCTCTGCAAGTGGAAGCCTGAATTCTTTTAAGCATTAGGTGCGTCCGTAATTATCCTAGCTTTGTGAAGCTTTCTTGGAGTACGGGGCAACACCTACAAAGTACGATCAGGAAAACATAGATACTTGAGTTAATAGTTAGATGGTGTGACTATTAACACACAAGGGGCATTAAGTCTATGTACAATTTCAAGCAAGTACACATAAATATTCAAAGATAAGTTGCATCATTTGACATAAACTACGGTTTGTAAACGCGTAATCAACCATGCCTATAACAAATAGGCGATACCAACCCTCGCGCATGTGGCAGGTGGCTACTTAGTTAAGAAATATTCTAGATGAGTTCGTGACGTCACGAAATTATGACTTGGGATGGAGTCACCATATGTGTCTCCACAGTTTCTAGAAAATCAAAAGTCATACTTATAAATCATATGAGGGACTAGCCCCCAGCGGCTTGTCATGACAAACATAGCTGCTAATAGATGTTTGCATAACAGACTGAGGTTCACAAATAAGCCTAAGCTCATAATACCAAGGTGTGGTGACAAGTTTGCACATCGTCCCAGGGACGTGTGACTAAAAGCGTGAATAAACGCTAACATGTTAATACAAAGATGTTGAATTACACATACTAGCATCATTAAGAGCAAGCAGTGTAATATTCGAAAAACAAAACGTAATGAATAAAGGCACGCAGAGACAGGTCTCTCGATTGGCCAAAAGCAATAGATTCAATTCGGTCACATCCCTCAAAGATAGAGCGGATGCCCAAAAGCATATGCACGTAAGCAGAGTCATACGAGGATGACCCGTACGTTTGTGGTCATACGGAAGTTATTCCTAGTAAAGGCTATCATGCCAAATAGAAATGATCGATCTCGAGGACGATCTCAAAACGGATAACATAGTCATCCGTTATGGTTAAACAGACAGTCTCAACCATCATATAATGATCAACAATGATTCTAAAACCACAAGGCAAAGCCCGGGTTATTATCTCTAATTTCTCAAAATCATAATTAATAACACCTTAGAATCAGAATTCTAGTCGTCATATTTGTTATGCAAGCAGCACAACAGAAGATAATTATGAATGACATCATGCATTGAATTAATTAAACAGTGTGCCATATTATATAAAAAATGGCATGTTTAATTAATTACGACAATATGCATCGGATTAATTATAATCACAATCAAATCCTTGCAATTAAAAAAGTTTAAAAGTGAAGAGAGGCTTCCCTGAATTCTCCTGGAAACTCTATATTTTTCTGCAATTTTCTGCTTTTTTTTTTTTTTTTTTTTGCAGCCGGTTTGGGTCCGGCTCTGTCCTGGCTCGGTTCCGGCTCGGATCAGCTCGAATCCGGTTCGGGTCCGGATCGGGTCTGGATCGGGCTGGCTGACGTGGCAGGCCAAGCGCGTGCTAGGCGTGTGCTTGGCATGCATTGGCACGTGCTGGGCGTGGGGGAGGCCGCCGGAGCTTCCACCGGCGCGTGGCGGCTCTGATGAGGCCGTTCTTCAGATCGGGTGATGAGGATCCCGATGGTATTATCCACTACTCGATTCGATGCCCGGAGGAGTGGGTTTCGGAGACCGTTGGGACGGCTACGCGTGGTGGCGCGTGGAGCTTCCTTGCCGGAGCTCTGACCGGCGCGTGTGAGCTCCAATGGTGGTGATTTTTCTGGGGTTCGATAGATCGGGAGACGATCTACTCAATGGTAGCCCCCACTCAAACCCAAACTCACTGTATCGCTTCCCACAGACAGCGCCAATTGTAATGACATAAATTTTCGGGTTCAAAATGGAACCTTTTAACAGCGAGTTTGAGAGAGAAAACACAACAATCAACACACATATTTGACGTGGTTCGGCCAATAGTGCCTACATCCACGGGGAGGGGGTTTCTCACTAAACAAATGGGCAAAAAATACATGAGGTGGCTTCATGGCCAATACAAAAGGGGCTTGAGCCCCATTCTCTCTCTTTCTCTCTTTTTTTCTCTCCCTAGTCCCCTCTCCCCCTCCCTTTTTCCTTTCTTTTATTCAATTGCTTTCTCCTCTTCATGGGCCCATTTGGGCTCCTTCTAATGGGCCCGTATGGGCCTAGTATATTGGGCTTTAGCCCCTAATTTTTTGGGCACCACAGCAACCATCATTACCTTCTGATACTCATACTCTGGTTTAATCCAGACTCTATTTGACTATATCTCTGAAAAGACAAAAAAATAAAATAAAAATAAAAATCCAAATGATTCAAGGCAATAAACAAATTGGCTTACAAAAGGAAACAAATATAAATAATTTAAATTTTTCAATGTACCTGCAGGTGGCTTTTTATGTGATATATGGTCATGCCTTGAACATTCATGAGATTTTTGACACCCCTCGGAGTAGCTCCTGTAAATTAATATTAAAAACACGAAAAGAATTAATCCTCATGGTTCAATCTCAACTCTCAATTGCCATAATAATGATAGAATCTCATAATTTCTCAAGGTCAAATGAAAATTAAAGAATATGATAAATGAGGTTACGCACGTTCGCTACCACCAAGTTGATTGACTGCTTCCACAAAGGCCGCATGAATTTTTGGTGTCCAAACTCCAAAGCATTCGGGGCCTCATAGGAGGTGCAGTAGTGGACATCGTATTAGCCACACTCGGAAATTCTTCAGATGGTGCAGACATGCTGCTTATGCTATTCGAGGTGGAGGTGGAATAAAAATTATAAAATACTCTTTATTTTACGATTAAGTTTTTATTATTCATATCTAATAAGTGTACAAGGTATTACATTATTGGATTCATATATATGCATTTATAATCATGAAATAGAAAGGGCAATGAACAATAGGTTCTTAAATACCTCTTGGTTATTAGGATGGGTAAGGTATGAGAACAAATACGGCACGTAATGATAAATGATTTATCCAAGGAAAGAAAATAAACGACTACCACAAGTAATTGTCAACATGGCATCAAGGACTATGAAGTTAGGGGTGTTTCTTTTCATCATTGTCAATAATTGATTTTTGATATGATTGCTTATACCATTGGTCACAAAGTCACAACTCTGAGCACAGCATTGTTGTTTTTTATTAATTTATTTTTTTAACTAGAATTTCACAAGCGGTAGAGGACTTGAAAAGGCAGATTTGAACAGCTTAATATGTGCTGGTGTTACTTCTTGGATTTGTTTAATACCTCTCGTTCTCATATGGTCTTTAATGATTCAAGAATCATGAAAATTAAATAGCTTGAAGTAGTTAAGTAATCAAGCCATTAAATGAGACGTGTTAATTGTACAACTCAATTTTGAATAATGATATTAAATTCTTGCTCTCATATCTGAAAATAAATAAAAAAATTCTAGTGCGATTCCATTTGTGCGTGGGTGAAATTTGGGGGACATAATGGAACCGCAACAAGAATTTTTTATATTAAATATTTAACCATCAGTATTATTGGTATTATAATTTTTTAATTCAATAGTTGAGAGAAAGAGGATTTTAATTTTGGATATTTCTGTTAGAAATACCTGGGTTATATAGGTAGTTTTGTTTTTTGTTTTTCTTAATAATTCAATAGTTGAGAGAGAGAGAAAAAAAAAAAAAAAAAAGATTTTAACTATGAATATCTCGATTAGAAACACTATAGTTATATTGGTAGTTTTTTTTTTTTTTTTTTTTAATAATTCGATAATCAAGAGAGATGCAACTTAAACTCTAGATATATAGATTAGAAATAGTTTGGTTAGTAACACCCTTATTATAATGGTAGTGTTTTTTGTTTGGCTGATTTTCCATTGCTACTTTATATTGGTAGTTACCCTGATGAGTAAGACATTTGGCATACATATGTGCGAGGTTTGCGTTGATCCTTTAATGTTCTACTTGGCAAAAGATTATATTAACAGTAATAAATAACGACACCTTGCATCAAACACCACCTTTTTTGTTTTTAATAATTGAAAGTTGTTTGCCAAGTTAGAAGTTAGAAGTTAGAAGAAGAGAGAAAGAGACACAAAATTGAAAAACAACATATTATCGATCAATTGGTGTGTCCAACAGATCTACACTGTCAACACCCGCATCACAAACAAACTTCCTCCCCCGCTTAAACCTTCACACTCCACCTCTTTCATTCCCACTCCAATTCCTTCAACTCTCTCTTAATCTCTTCGCTAAGTAGATCCCCTCTCCCTCTCTCCCACGCACCCAAATCTCCAATTACTTGCAAAATCAACCAAATCTTCAATTTTCAACAATACCCATTTGCAATCTTTGATTGCATTGTAAACATCAAACCCAAAATCTCCAAACCCACTTCCAAAATCACCCAAAGCTTCGATTTTTAAAACACCCATTTGCAATTTTCATTGCATTGTAAACATATACACTAAAATATTATAGAGAAAAAAATCAATAAGAATGGGCAAAGTTTCCATTTTTATATATATAACCATAGCAGTGCTTCTTTTATTTCTCATCTCTCACTCTCCGACGAAACCCTCAAATAATCGTCACCGCCGGCTCAAGCTCCGATCAAACTTCACGTTCCCTAACCACGCGCGTCCACACCACGAGCCCGTGCCGTTCGACCCCATAGTCGCCGACCTCGAGCTCCGCCACGAGGACCGTCAGTGGGAGAAGCAGTACATTGAGCACGCTCACCCTGAGTTGATTCAAGGCTCGGACTCGGACTCGGACTCGGCTCCGGGACATGAGTCACAGCCCGATTGGGACGACCTCGCGGATGCCGAGGACTATTTGAATGACGAGGAGAGGTTCAATGTGACCAACAGGTTGGTCGTGTTGTTTCCGAGGATCGATGTGCAACCGGCTGATGGGTTTGTGACTGAGCACGAGTTGACTGAGTGGAACTTGCAGCAGGCTGTGAGGGAAGTGATGCATAGGACACAGAGGGAGTTGGATGTACATGATAAGAACAAAGATGGTTTTGTTTCTTTTGCTGAGTATGAGCCTCCCAGTTGGGCTCAGAATGCAGGTCTGTTTCTTTTCTGTGATGGCTAGAATTTGGTTCATTTTGTTGTGGAATTTATGATTTTTTTTTTCTCATTTTATCTGAACATTGGGTATTTAATGATACATGATGCATTTCTGTTCTGATACATTACAATCTCATTGTAATCTATTGAATTGATGGCCTGATGGGGATATGATGTTTTCTAGGAGAAAGTTGAGTGTCCTTTTCTGTTGAATATGTGGATTACTCTTTTGCTTCTTTTTTGTTGTTGTGGAAGAGTTCAGTTGATCTAAGTTATATCTTGCATAGTTTATGTGACTATAGATTCACTTGAGTTTGTCGCATTTTTTAAGACTCGGAGAAATCATCATCTTCCCTCCAAGAGCAGTTTTCAGGCCTGCTTTTTGACTGTTCTAGGACATGGGGCTTCACTGAAGCATCCTCTCTTCCAGATTTTGTTGCTTCCCTCAATGTTGTTTAATTTGTTTTCTATGTTTCCTTTGTTTTTGTGTACTCTTGCCTCCCGTTAGTGCATGTTTTATGCACTTGGGAGTTTTTGCAGTTTTAATGAAGTATCTTATTACCGATCAAAAAAAATATATATAGATTCACTTGAGTTTATGAAGAGTTCGTAAGATTTTTTTTTTTGTAATCTTAATTTTGTTTCCTAGACTAGAGAAGCTGGAATTTATAATTATGTCTCAGTTAGTTCACAAACAGGTTTAGTATGATAGTTTCTTGTTTATATTGTGGTACACGTTATAAATAGATCCAAGATTTTAGGTTAAGCAGGACCCAATTTTTATGCTTCCGCGCTACTCCACTTGGTGATGTAAAGTCTCTCTTTTTAGTCAGCTTAAATTACCATATAACTGTTCTTCTTTATTCATATATATATATATATATATTATATATATATATTATATTATATATATATATATATATATTTTTGTAATATTCTTCAATTCTAGGGTGTGATCTACATACTACCATTTGGGTCATCTACAATGAAATGTTGTCATCAGATTGCTCTATCTAGGACATAATCTTATGTTTTTTCATAGGCCATTGTGACCTTGTTTCTATATGGGTTTGTCTTGGCTACTGATTTCTATTTCATTTACCAGATAATAATTCTTTTGGCTATGATATGGGTTGGTGGAAAGAGGAGCATTTTAATGCATCAGATGCAGATGGAGACGGTCTTTTGAATATAACTGAGTTCAACGAGTGAGCTTCTACCTTTTTAGCAAAGTTTCTTTTAAGCGAAAAAAACATCTTTATCTTTTTTCAATTACAGCTAATGCTTTTCCTCAACTTTTCTCTTGTTCCTCTTCTAGTTTTCTGCACCCAGCTGATACCAAAAATCCAAAGCTACTTCAGTGGTTGTCCAAGGAGGAACTAAGGTGAAATGAGTTTCATCAATTTCCCTTCTCTGACAGTTATAAAATGTTGCATCCTTTTAAAACTTACATCCATTGGATGAAATCTTTTTTTTTTTTTTTTTTTCATTCCAGTTTGTAGCAGCATCATTCTTGCCATTGGTTAGGAACTTACAAATGTGTTGACCTAGTTATTGAAATCATTCCCCAAGGGCATGAAATAAATTTC